>CM042380.1:5659168-6104168 GCA_023634145.1 Thymallus thymallus | reverse complement strand
TAGAGCTTTGGGACAGTAACCGAAAGGTCGCTGGTTCGAATACCCGAGCCGACAAGGTGAAAAAAACCTGTCGATGTGTCCTTGAGCAAGGCACTTAACCCTAATTTGCTCCAGGGGCTGACCCTGTAGGTAGGCCGTCATTGTAAATAAGAATATGTTCTTAACTGATTTGCCTAGTTAAATAAAGGTTATATAAAAACAAGACTACCTTATGACTGATTATATACACCTTCTCTCTGCATACTTACTGTTTAGCTAGAGGACCAAAATACACAAATTGCTATTCCTGCCATTTAGAACTGAACAATGATGTTCATGCTTTAATGTTCTGTTCATTCATCTCATTGTGTGAAGCCTTTTTACAACGTCTCCGCATTGTACTGTAATTATACATTGTACTGTAATTATACATTGTACTGTAATTATACATTGTACTGTAATTATACATTGTACTGTAATTATACATTGTACTGTAATTATACGTTGTACTGTAATTATACATTGTACTGTAATTATATATTGTCTAAATCCATCATTGTATTTGATTCTATTCCCTTCATCTCTCCCCATCCCTGTCCAGACCGAGAATGTGACAAGGAGACTTCTAACACAGCAATCCCACAAAGTCAGTAAGTAAGATTTCCTCCTAAAATGTTTTGCCTGTGTGTGAGCGCCATTGAAGGTATTAACTGTAAAATACCATATTTGGAAGAGGAGTAGTTTTTTTTGGAAGTAGTACATTTGATGTTGGAATCTGTCCCTCTCGTATAGAAACAGCCTCGCCAGAGAAAACCCAGTGCTCTCCAGACCCCACAGTATAAGGTTAGCAAATGGATGTAGCCTCTCCCTCCATCCATTCTGCCAGGCAGTCAGAGAAACTGCGGGACCAATTCTCACAGGGGGCTCAAATTATTTTCTTCAGCAGCTCCATTAGTAATAGTAGCAGACGCTTTATTGCTTTTCCTTCCCGGGTCGGACTGCAGTTCAGTTATTTAGGAGGGCAATGGAAGGTCATACATCTTTACTGTCAGTTTGTAACACAAAGCGCTCTATGGCTTCCCAAAAGGCTTTTTGGAAGAGTATGTGAGGGAGAGAGTTTAGCAACATACTGTGCTTTGAACGAAGCTGCGTCCAGGATGATGATAGTTTTGTGAACATGTGTTAACCTGAAGCAATGGTGGTGTGAACATGTCTTAACTTGAACCAATGGTGGTGTATTGGGGTCGTAGAACACGCCTCAAATATAGACATGGCGGTCTACAGGGGTAACAATGTTTTAAATAAAGCGTAACCACTCTCATTCACAGAGCTATGTATGAAGGACTGACCATAAAAAACTAAACAATAAAAAAAATATATATAATTTTAAATAGGCAAGTAAGCATAGTTATTGCTAATTCTGACCACGATACAAGGCAGGCACAAAGACAAAGGACCGGATCGCAGAGCTACATTACACAACATATTTTTGATTACGGACCCATCGCTCTTCTTTACTTATCTGGATTAGAGGGTTTTACACACCAAACTAATATTTTGGGAGAGTGCGATGGATTCTCTTTAGCTTTATAACTCCAAAAAAACAAGGGGGGAACGGAGGGGGAACGGAGCATTGGCTTGAGCTAATTACAGTAGCTCTCCTGTTCCTTTCACGATAACGGCTTTAGTCTAAATCCCGATCAAAACAAACAGTGAGGGAAGAATAAGGCGCCGGTAGTCAGATGCTTGATCATTGTTTTCCCAGCGGCTAGGCCAACACACAGCAGCAGCAAGGGATGCATTATGGGTAATAACTACAGAGAGGCCAGTCCTGGGACGTCTAACACCCACCGCCTTTTAGGATGGTCCAAGAACAACATGGCCCAAATTAAAGCGCTAGAAGCTGGTAGAAATTGTAAAAGATTGGATGGCTAAGCTTGTGAATGTAGTTAGTTCTCACTGGAATTTTCTTCAAAGAGTTACAAGTCAAAATACCAGACTCCTGCAAAACAGAAGCCAAGTCCCCTGTTCTAATACTCTGACAATATCCTGCCATCTCTTCTTCTATAAAGTAATCAATGAACTGACATGAAACGGTTGGTGTCTGTGTAATGGAACCCGTCCCTTTGTGTTACAGTAGGGACAGACATATTTCTAGGTATTGGAATAGGGCCCTGTCCCATATCTGCACTCTGAGGGACACTGTAATATTTACACCATGTCTGTCTGTGTCTATATATCAATGTTTTGTCTTTGAGCTATAAAGTAAGTGTGACTTTACATACCACATCAATTTGTCGGATCTTGCTACCCCACTGCTCTAGTCAAAATAATTTCATACTTATGTTGTTTAATACCAGCTAGCAATCTGAACATACCTGTTTTCTATAGTTCCTTCCAAAGTGTGACAAATGTGGTACCACCTTCCATACAAGCCATCGTAAACATAGTTGTAGAGTGATTGTTTACTATATATACAGTGGGGAGAACAAGTATTTGATACACTGCCGAATTTGCAGGTTTTCCCACTTACAAAGCATGTAGAAGTCTGTAATTTTTATCATAGGTACTCTTCAACTGTGAGTGACGGAATCTAAAACAAAAATCCCGGAAATCACATTGTATGATTTTTAAGTAATTAATTAGCATTTTATTGCATGACATAAGTATTTGATACATCAGAAAAGCAGAACTTAATATTTGGTACAGAAACCTTTGTTTGCAATTACAGAGATCATACGTTTCCTGTAGTTCTTGACCAGGTTTGCACACACTGCAGCAGGGATTTTGGCCCACTCCTCCATACAGACCTTCTCCAGATCCTTCAGGTTTCGGGGCTGTCGCTGGGCAATACGGACTTTCAGCTCCCTCCAAAGATTTTCTATTGGGTTCAGGTCTGGAGACTGGCTAGGCCACTCCAGGACCTTGAGATGCTTCTTACGGAACCACTCCTTAGTTGCCCTGGCTGTGTGTTTTGGGTCGTTGTCATGCTGGAAGACCCAGCCACGACCCATCTTCAATGCTCTTACTGAGGGAAGGAGGTTGTTGGCCAAGATCTTGCGTTACATGGCCCCATCCATCCTCCCCTCAATACGGTGCAGTCGTCCTGTCCCCTTTGCAGACAAGCATCCCCAAAGAATGATGTTTCCACCTCCATGCTTCACGGTTGGGATGGTGTTCTTGGGGTTGTACTCATCCTTCTTCTTCCTCCAAACACGGCGAGTGGAGTTTAGACCAAAAAGCTCTATTTTTGTCTCATCAGACCACATTACCTTCTCCCATTCCTCCTCTGGATCATCCAGATGGTCATTGGCAAACTTCAGACGGGCCTGGACATGCGCTGGCTTGAGCAGGGGGACCTTGCGTGCGCTGCAGGATTTTAATCCATGACGGCGTAGTGTGTTACTAATGGTTTTCTTTGAGACTGTGGTCCCAGCTCTCTTCAGGTCATTGACCAGGTCTTGCCGTGTAGTTCTGGGCTGATCCCTCACCTTCCTCATGATCATTGATGCCCCACGAGGTGAGATCTTGCATGGTGCCCCAGACCGAGGGAGATTGACCGTCATCTTGAACTTCTTCCATTTTCTAATAATTGCACCAACAGTTGTTGCCTTCTCACCAAGCTGCTTGCCTATTGTCCTGTAGCCCATCCCAGCCTTGTGCAGGTCTACAATTTTATCCCTGATGTCCTTACACAGCTCTCTGGTCTTGGCCATTGTGGAGAGGTTGGAGTCTGTTTGATTGAGTGTGTGGACAGGTGTCTTTTATACAGGTAACAAGTTCAAACAGGTGCAGTTAATACAGGTAATGAGTGGAGAACAGGAGGGCTTCTTAAAGAAAAACTAACAGGTCTGTGAGAGCCAGAATTCTAACTGGTGGGTAGGTGATCAAATACTTATGTCATGCAATAAAATGCAAATGAATTATTTAAAAATCATACAATGTGATTTTCTGGATTTTTGTTTTAGATTCCGTCTCTCACAGTTGAAGTGTACCTATGATAAAAATTACAGACCTCTACATGCTTTGTAAGTAGGAAAACCTGCAAAATCGGCAGTGTATCAAATACTTGTTCTCCCCACTGTACATACTATCCCTCCTCCAACCTGAGATCAACTATGTTGACCTAGCACTGTTCTTTTAAAGGGATACTTCACATTTTGGCAATGAGGCCCTTTATCTACTTCCCCAGAGTCAGATGAACTCCTGTGTCCAGTATGAAGGAAGTTAGAGGTAGTTTCTCGATCCAATGCTAACTAGCATTAGCGCCATGGCTGGAAGTCTACAGGAAAGTAATTGCGCTAATGCTAGCAACCTCCTTCAAACTGCACGCAGAAACATCAAAATGGTATCCACAAGTTCGTCGGACTCTGGGGAAGTAGATAAAGGGACTCCTTGCCAAAATCCCTATAATACAGTCACTTCTAGACATACGTGTTTGTTAATTAAGTGATGAAATGTGCTAAACCACCAGGGTTAATCAGGAAATTGCCTTTGGTTGCTGCGAAGAGCAAATAGGGGGAAAAAACAATGCAGACTTCCCATGGCTAAATCAATTATGTTCCATGTTGAAGTTTGATACAAATCTTTAACATGGTAACAAGCAACTAAATTGCTCCGCAGAGGGATCACTTAGTAGAGTGTATTGAAATAGAACTCTAATGTTTAAACTGTTATCAAGTGTAACTGAGCCGGAGGTATAGTAGGGGAGATGTCTTGGAGCTATGCGGGGGTTTCTGTTGCACAAGGTAAGATGCAACTTGAAGAATTCCTGACAAATGTGATACTATTATTTTTTTGACATTCAATATACTTGAAATGGGGAAACCTCTGTGTTTCTACCTTCTAAATATGTTTTAAGTCAACACAGGGATGTAGTTTAATAGCTGCGTAGATTTATGGTGCTTTGGTTCCTGTTGTAGAAAAGCCATCTTATACACTCAGCTAAGAGCTATTCTAGCTTTTTAGAAGCACTCCATTGGTTAACAGAGAAAACTGTCCAATCACGTTTCAAAAGTGCCAACATGATGAATGGCTTTGTACATCCTCACCTGCAGCCTTGATGAAGAACGGGGATGGAGCAGAGTGGGGGGGGGGGGGGGGGTTTGTCTGTAATCCTGCTGAATCCTAGCAGTCACACACAGGAGCCAGAATAACACTCGTTACACACTGGTGAGTTCTGTGTTCACACCAGATCCCTAGTGGGAGACTAGCACCACATGGGCCTCCCTGTTACACACATTACAAACAGACTGGAGAATGGAGACTAGCACCGCATGGGCCTCCCTGTCACACACAGGACAAACAGACTGGAGCATGGAGACTAGCACCTCATGGGCCTCCCTGTCACACACAGGACAAACAGACTGGAGCATGGAGACTAGCACCCCATGGGCCTCCCTGTCACACACAGGACAAACCGACTGGAGCATGGAGACTAGCACCGCATGGGCCTCCCTGTCCCACACAGGACAAACCGACTGGAGCATGGAGACTAGCACCCCATGGGCCTCCCTGTCACACACAGGACAAACCGACTGGAGCATGGAGACTAGCACCGCATGGGCCTCCCTGTCACACACAGGACAAACAGACTGGAGCATGGAGAGATGCTTTCTGTCTAACAGACTGTCTCACAAGTGAACACATACCTGCATGCACACACACTATACAGGAGGGCAGACACACACACACACACACACACGTAGGTACAGTACGAGCGTGTACACAGGCAGACACGCAGTCCACCCCCACACTCTTGCTCACGATCCCAAAACGATAGGCGATCCCTAAATCCCATAAGATAGATAGATAGGTACTTTATTGATCCCCGAGGAGACATTTCTTTGTCAAGCAGCTACAACAAAAACACAGGGCAGGAGCAGAATGCCAGAACGAAAATACACAAAAGACAGATACATGATACATAGAGCGGCAGTATGAAAAAGTATAGAAATACAAGAAGTCTGGAGTGCAAAAAAAGCTATAAAAAGACATTGAATAGTATGGGTGGATGGCTGAATATGTACACTGTACATTGGTGCATGGTTAACTATACTATACAGGTCATAAATACTTATAATAGCTAAAAGTGCGTATGATATAAGTGAGGGTAATAATAGTTTACTTAATATACAGACTGGTTAAATTAACAGGTAAGTGAATATTTTGACTGGTTACATAAACTGTACAGGTAGATTAAAGGAAAAGATACTTAAATAGCTAAATGTGTGTATGATATAATTTGGGGTAATAACAGTAATTCCCTTAAAATAGTCCTTAGTTTAATTAAAGATAAATGCACGTATTGCAAATTCAATATACTAAAAGCAATGAAAAAAAGATACAACTGACAGGATACTAATATGCATTCCTGAGTGAATGACTACGTAAGTTCAGTCCAAGAATTACTTACAATATTGCATGTGATATGATATAACAACTGTACATTGATATGTATATACAGACCTGAATGAATAAATAAGTCCTGAGTGGATGAGTGATTACAGACCAGAGTTACTCACAGATGGATGCACAATTGTTAAACTAGGTCCTAACACCCCAACAGTTCCAGGTCTATGTTGCCGACGGCCTTGCACCCCGGTGAGGCATTAAATAGGGGTGTTTTCTTTCCCCTATGTGTCCGTGTCCAAAGCTCATGGAACGTTTTTATCTTCCGGAAGATGCCAGGTTGATGAAGTTGGTACGACCGACTGGGAGAGATCAGGAAGGTGATATGTCACAGTTCAAACATCTCTGAACACCCAGAGATTTTTATAAGATTCCCACTGTCTACGTTCTAGAGGGCCATTTACAGCCACTATTCTGAACTCTGGGTGGACAAAACATCACGTCTCATCTTCTAGCCTCCCATCTATTTCTACAAAAGAGGAAACATATCTCACACCCCACTGAGCTAGCTCATAGCTCTAATATGCTGCATATTGCTCTTCATAGGCAGGCTATTACACTTCTATTGGACCCAGTCTTGTCCTGCCTATGAAGAGCACATGTAAAGAACACTGCAAGCACACATTGACCACCCCTCATCTCTTCCAGACACATGTGTACACACACACACACACACGTTACCGAACATATAGAAACGCAATAAGGAACTCGCAGCTAAATACACACACATTTCAGTCCTGGAGAGTGGAACATTTAAAACCAGGAACCCTCAATCCAGGACTCCGCAGTGCAACAATGGCACAGGCCTGTAATTAAATCCTGCTGCGTCCTCTGGCCTCATTTATTGTCTTGCCAGCTCCAATAAAGGCGGAGATATTACAGCCTGGCCCCTCTACCCTGGCAGAGCAGAGAGGGCCCCTGGATCCCTCACACAAACTCTTGTGTGTGTGTGTGTGTGTGTGTGTGTGTGTGTGTGTGTGTGTGTGTGTGTGTGTGTGTGTGTGTGTGTGTGTGTGTATGACTGTGTGTGTGTCCATTGGTCCTTGGGAATGAAGTAGAGTGAGGCCTTGTGAAACTAGTGGAGACACAGACAAGAGTGTACAGTATCTGCCAGAGGACTCTGTTAATTCAGGAGTTATAGCGACCTTCAAAAATGAGTGACAAGCAATGCACTGACTCAGAACACGGTGAACAACAGCAGAGCAACAACACCTGAAAACGTTGTTCACAGCTCTGGGTTCACAGCTCTGGGTTCACAGCTCTGGGTTCACAGCTCTGGGTTCACAGCTCTGGGTTCACAGCTCTGGGTTCACAGCTCTGGGTTCACAGCTCTGGGTTCACAGCTCTGGGTTCACAGCTCTGGGTTCACAGCTCTGGGTTCACAGCTCTGGGTTCACAGCTCTGGGTTCACAGCTCTGGGTTCACAGCTCTGGGTTCACAGCTCTGGGTTCACAGCTTGGAATCAAACCAAGCTATGGGTGGGTGGGGGCGAACTCATCCCGTCTTGGTTTGATTCAGAGTGGAGTGTGTGTGTGTGTGTGTGTGTGTGTGTGACCGCACAATCCCCTAAAGCAAAGCAGCCAACTGCAGTCCTTAAACTGTTCAATTCAATTAAATTCAACTCAACTCACAAGCAACAGCTGCCTGTGGAACCACTCAATCATTTTACGGGGAAAACCAACACTCTAATCATGACGAAGTCTTCCATTGTGTCACATCAATTCTGGTTTATTTCGCTGAAACAAATATGTACAGAAACCCGCCACAAAGCCTACATCACATTCATTTGGTGAAAAGGCTTTAGCTCTTTCGAAAGAGAAAGATTTCCATCAATTGTGCCCTATAAACTTGTATCCATGTCCTTCAAAATAAAATAAAAACCCTTTTCCTGAGGCAGCCAATTGAGAGTTTATTTTCAATGTCACACTTTACCTGTGCTTCTGCACAACATGTCAACGATGCACCAGGTCTTCTGCACAACATGTCAACGATGCACCAGGTCTTCTGCACAACATGTCAACGATGCACCAGGTCTTCTGCACAACATGTCAACGATGCACCAGGTCTTCTGCACAACATGTCAACAATGCACCATGTCTTCTGCACAACATGTCAACGATGCACCATGTCTTCTGCACAACATGTCAACGCAATTGAGCCAGGATGATTTTTTTTACATTACATTTTAGTCATTTATCCAAAGCGTCTTACAGTAGTGAGTACATGTGTTTTCCTACTGGTCCCTGTGGGAACCGAACCCACAACCCTGGCATTGCATGCACCACCAACTGAGCCACACAGGATGTTGTGGAGGAAGATAAAACATTTATAGAAATGTGTACCCATTCTATCCATTCTATTTCTGTAACGCTTTGGGAACAATAAATACAGGGGATATGGATTATTCCATTAAACCCTTCCTAGTCACATCACACAGAGGACAGAACAAAGAGAGGACAGAACAGAGAGAGGACAGAACAGAGAGAGGACAGAACAGAGAGGACAGAACAGAGAGAGGACAGAGAGAGGACAGAGAGAGGACAGAACAGAGAGAGGACAGAACAGAGAGAGGACAGAACAGAGAGAGGACAGAACAGAAGAAAGAAAGAGACACAGAGAAGGACCGAAGAAAGAGGACAGAGAAGACAGAGGACAGAGAAGACAGAGGAGAAAGAGGACAGGGGAGAAAGAGGACAGAAAGGAGAGAGAGGACAGAGGAGAGCGAGGACAGAGAAGAAAGAGGACAGAGGAGAAAGAGGACAGAGGAGAAAGAGGACAGATGGAGAGCCTGTTGTTCCCCCTCTCCTTCCTTCAGTCACAGGAATGGCCAGACAGCCCAAACCTCATTACCCTGTGTAAAATGTGGGAGTCAGGAAATACTTATACACCGGGTGATTTCCCATCTTCTCTGATTACACCCTGACTCCCTGTTTGTTCACGTTACCTACAGTACAGTCCGCGGTCAACTACCTCCGCAGGCTACGTACTACAATACGGCCTATCTACATTCTTCTGCAACAGGCTATTCTGATGGGTGGTTTTGATACATTGCTATATGGAATGCACAGTTAATATATGTAATATATGTAGTCATAGTCAATGGTGTGGTGTCTATCCTAATGTTACTACATTTTCACACTCTGTACATAGATTCTCTATTGTGTTATTGACTGTACGTTTGTTTATTCCCATGTGTATCTCTGTGTTGTTGTTATTGGCACACTGCTTTGCTTTGTCTTGGCCAGGTCGCAGTTGTAAATGAGAACTTGTTCTCAACTGGCCTACCTGGTTAAATAAAGGTGAAATAAATCAATACAAATTATATTGATGATACCCTATCAAGAGCTGACCAATGTTTGGGTGCTAAAAATATATATCATAGATTAAGACTTGACACTCAAAGACCCATTTGGATCAAAACCAATTGCTAATCAATAACGGTATGTGACGGAGCATTTAAGTGTATGAAACATACAACACCAGATGAAAGATGTTTCCCTGGCCAGTACCCCATGGAAAGTGATATGTGTTTAACTTCCTACATCATCAGGGCAGTGCAGTACCTTGTACGGTGAGCTCTGCCTGGGCCTCAATGGTGTTGTTAGGGTTGTCTGCCATACAGCTGTAGACGCCTGCATCCTCCTCAGTCAGGCTGTAGATCAGCAGGCAGCCTCCTCCCACCAGCTCAAACTTCCCCTCACTGGCAGAAAAAAGAACAGAGCGGTTGATAATTACAGAATTCACTTGAAGATTTCAAAAGGTATTTCGGCAGATTTGACAACTGTTTCAGCTAGCGTCTTCCTCAAAGTGTAGGTGAGGAACGGCTGAGCAGCATGATTGTCATTCACGAGCTGGCACCCTCGTTTCACAAGTTACCACAATATTTTACAGCTCTCTATGCAAGGCCTCCATTTTTCATGCCTTCATAATGTAGATGCAAGATTAGTTCTTGTGTTCAGCTAAAATGTGTGATTGTAATTCAAGAGCACAAACAGTGACCCGCCCACTATAATACTGTTGATGAGCCAGCATAAAGACATTCACACTAAGATCGTAACAGAGATAACCTCATCTCATTGGCTCTCCTACAACTGAATGCTAAGAAGAGCCCCATACTAGGTGGAAGCATCAATTCATTTCCTCAGGCCTGGGAGATTTGGTTACAAGTGCATCCAAAATAACCCCTTTTCCCAACCTAAAGCAAAAAGTAGCATCTCATCTTCCAACAAACCTAGTGACCTCCATCTTAAAGAGCTTGTCCTTTGAACTGCTCAATATGCCAGGAGGGTAGCAGGCCTCAGACAAGGGTGTTGATTTAACTGGTGATGCGGCAGAGGAGGAGGAGAAGAAAGAAATCAATAGGTTATGAAGGAGAGCACTGGTGAGATCCTGAGAGAAAGAGATAGTGAGAGAGCGCAAGAGAAAGATGGAAAGTGTGTGTGTGAGAGAGAAAGAGAGATGGAAAGAGAGAGAGAGCGACAGTAGAGGAACTAGCCCTTGGCGGTACCAGGGAACAGAGGGGAGGCAGAGATCGCAGAAATGCACACTGCTGATGCCGCCGTCTGCCGGCCATCGATTTGGCTTTAAACTCCTGACTAGCTGGGATTTCCCTCTGTGTGCACCATTCATGCTCTCTTTCTTTCACTTCCTCTCCACCACTTTCCCCAGCCTGGAATGGCTGCCTACAGCACCCTGGGCCATCTGATTGGCTGCCTACAGCACCCTGGGCCATCTGATTGGCTGCCTACAGCACCCTGGGCCATCCGACAGGCTGCCTAGAGCACCCTGGGCCATCCGACAGGCTGCCTAGAGCACCCTGGGCCATCCGACAGGCTGCCTAGAGCACCCTGGGCCATCCGACAGGCTGCCTAGAGCACCCTGGGCCATCCGACAGGCTGCCTAGAGCACCCTGGGCCATCCGACAGGCTGCCTAGAGCACCCTGGGCCATCCGACAGGCTGCCTAGAGCACCCTGGGCCATCCGACAGGCTGCCTAGAGCACCCTGGGCCATCCGACAGGCTGCCTAGAGCACCCTGGGCCATCCGACAGGCTGCCTAGAGCACCCTGGGCCATCCGACAGGCTGCCTAGAGCACCCTGGGCCATCCGACAGGCTGCCTACAGCACCCTGGGCCATCCGACAGGCTGCCTACAGCACCCTGGGCCATCCGACAGGCTGCCTACAGCACCCTGGGCCATCCGCTGTGTAACAGGCTGTTTGTTGGACTGGGCTGCTGTCCGGATGACATCACACTGCTGACTGAGGGAAAGATACGGCTTGTTAAGGGCACAATTCCAATGATCTTCACACCTCCTGGATTGACTGTTGGTGAGGCCAACGGCATGATTGAACCCATTCATATGTTGATAAGATTAGTGGAACTGCCCCAACGGCATATGTTTAACGAACACTTGTGAAATAACAACACACTGCAGTAAGTGAATATTATGTTGCTCCCAGTGTGACAGCAGCCTGTTGTTTAGAGTGAGTGCTTTATCACTGACACGTTCCCAGAGGTGAATGGCTGGTCGACTGCCCTACGGCGCCCAGTCTGCTGCCCTACGGCGCCCAGTCTGCTGCCCAGTCTGCTGCCCTACGGCGCCCAGTCTGCTGCCCTACGGCGCCCAGTCTGCTGCCCTACGGCGCCCAGTCTGCTGCCCTAGGGCGCCCAGTCTGCTGCCCTAGGGCGCCCAGTCTACTGCCCTAGGGCGCCCAGTCTACTGCCCTAGGGCGCCCAGTCTACTGCCCTAGGGCGCCCAGTCTACTGCCCTAGGGCGCCCAGTCTACTGCCCTAGGGCGCCCAGTCTACTGCCCTAGGGCGCCCAGTCTACTGCCCTAGGGCGCCCAGTCTACTGCCCTAGGGCGCCCAGTCTACTGCCCTAGGGCGCCCAGTCTACTGCCCTAGGGCGCCCAGTCTACTGCCCTAGGGCGCCCAGTCTACTGCCCTAGGGCGCCCAGTCTACTGCCCTACGGTGCCCAGTCTACTGCCCTACGGTGCCCAGTCTACTGCCCTATGGTGCCCAGTCTACTGCCCTACGGTGCCCAGTGTAGCCTACAGGACAGGAGTTACACACGGCGGTCCAGACCCGACCACAGATTGGATAAGAGAGGGGAACACTAGCCATAGTCAGGGCCTCTGACACCTCCCACCTCTTCACGGAAAAAGAGAGAAGAAGGAAGAACATAACAGTAACTCATAAAGGAGTCTGTCTTCTCCTGTGACTGCCTTATAAAACCCACCACAAATACCGAGCTCTAGCTTTATGACACTGGCTTCTCTCCCTTCTCAGGGTCGCCAAAAGTTTTTGTAGGTGTAGGAGTTCGGCCATTCAAAAGGCACCGTGTCGAATTGAACAGATCAATAGGACTCCTTTAGTCCTTTTAGAAGTCGCTGGGCTACATTGGCCTTCGCTCCACTAGGGCGTCTACTCTTTTATTGACAGTTGCATTGTGTCACAGTGAGGTGCAGGTATTGAAGATGTCAATACCTTTTCACTATATCCAGAAGGATACGTAGGAAAGCCACAGTTAGTCTCTCCACGCATTACAAGAATGAGATTTAAGATGTCGCCACTCTCACCTTTCAGTCAATGAGGAAAGCAGCACGGATTGTAAGTCAATTAAAAGGTTTGAATCAGTATAAGAGAAGATGTTGTCACCGTGAGATATGCCACATCCCGTGGTAACAGGGACTCTTTAGTGGAAGAGGTAGGAGACTGGGCTTAATTAAAAATGCATTACACACAGTCTTCACCTACAAAGGGCTTTTTAATTAGCTCCAAATTTACACTGTCACTTAGCATCCATTCGCCGCTGCCACGAGGACGCCAGACACGCTATCGGAAAACGGTCTTGAGTGCTAGGTGAGATGTCGCAGGTACCGGTTGATATGGCGCTAATTGGGCTGCGCTTTGTGTTAGCTACTGCAAGCTAGAGAGATGGTACTATTTTCATTTTCACCTGGCAGAGACAGCCGCGTCCCTGGAAGTGTTGATGTACTGATTTATTTTTATTTTTTTAAGTATAGATACACCAAAAAACTACTTAAGTAGTACTGCCTGCTTCCTAACTCTCTCTCTTCCTGCCTGTCTGCTGAACCCCCCCCCCCTTTGGCTGGAGTACAAATCGGCACTGTGGTGCGTTGTTGATTTGGAAAGAGCTTCTGGGGGTGGAGGAAACCTTCCGTTTCATTTGAGAGCCCCTATCGGGGTAGAAGACGGGTGCTTTTCTTATGGAAACAGATAATGGATGTTGATCCGCAATGAGACGCGGGATAAATGCGAGGACAATACAGCTTTAGATGGCTCTGAGCTAAAAGCGGTATAAGAATAGACTAAAATAAAAATCAATGCGAGGAGGAGAGTGAAAAGATCCAGCCTGGCCTCCTTTGAGTGAGTCATCCAGAAAAGTGTTTGTGTTCTCCGGCTCGTAATGGAAACCCACAAGGCCCTAAGATGGAGCCACTCGAGGATCAATAAAGTATCTATCTATCATACCTTGTTTTACTTGCTTTTCGCCAGAGCCCTGCGACGACGGTATATCAATCTTTTGATTAGTGTATCAAAGCCTGCAGCTCGTAACCTACATAATACACACACACACACACACACACACACACACACACACACACACACACACACACACACACACACACACACACAGACAGACAGAGGTTTTGAATGTTCTTCTGGCAAGGTTAGGGTATGGAGGAAGGCCCTGTATCTGACATTGGTAACTGAGTGTAGGGTAAGGACAGTGGATGCCGTGGGGGAGAGAACCATGTCTGGTATATGTAGAGACTAAACGGACAGACTGTAAAGAGTTCTCCTCTGCTCCAGTGGCAGAGAACAGCATGTCTGTCTGTTTTCTAACACGGCAGTGACGTCACTCCATTATCTTACCCACTTGGCTGTCTTCATCTATCATTCTAGCAGCTGTGAGAATCAACAGCCAATCCGATAGAGATACAGCCATGGAACTCTGAAAGTCTGGTAAGAATCAGGCATAGGTATGTGGTTAATTGGTACTGGCCAACTATAATAGAAAAATAACTGACTGCACATTTTAATCATTATTGACATCTGAATTAAAGAGACCAAGTTAATTCAAAGAGTGGATGTAAAATGCAAAAAATTCTTGCTAAACCGTCAATGACCTTAAATGTGTTTAATTCTGACTGTATTAATAGGGCGTATGATGACATGAGTATTTATGAGTATCTTCTCCGAGCCAAAACTCTTGAGGTGAGGAAGCCATTTTGTTTTGTGTTCCGATGACACTTGATTTGTGCCTGCCCACCAACACTGCAGCAGAGCGTTACACCACAAAGGCGTTTCCACGCACGATCAAAACCCTTTAAATAAGAGGTCTATAAATCTGCCTTGCAGAAACGGCGAGCTAGCAGAAAGGCGGAGACTCGCCGTTAATCTTGTTAATACTGACGCCGCACAAAAAAAGCGAGCAGAAATCATAGTCCATTAACATTGATAGGTGGCGTCTCTGATGGGCCTTCTCCCAGCTGGTGAGGAAAACTGCTGCCTAACCCCTATATATTTCTACGCTGTGGCAATTTTCAGGGTCTCTTAAAAAAGCATTTGTTAAAGACCGCCGGCGGCGAGAGTACAACGATTAACCTAAAATTGGATCGAGAACGGAGGTCTTGCAAACTAGAAATCAATCAGAGGTTGGGGAGGGCTGAGTGAGCAACAGACGAGGCTGGGGTGAAGTTCTAACTGTTACATGGAGGTAGGCAACCCAGAGGCTGCCAATAACAATCAGAGGGAAAATATCATTTCCATAGAGTGACTGTCTGAGCAGCTACAGTACAGCTACACCAATCTATTCAAGCATCAATTGGGGATTACTACAACTACCAGTCATCACGTGAACTTCCTCAGGGCTGTGTTGGCTACAGTTGCCACTAACCTAGAGGAAAGGTGAGAGGTAATTTCCTCTAATCTGCGGGGAATACATGGAGGATACAGACTAGTGTATATAATAAAGGTGCAGTGGGAGCTGGGAGATTTCAGTGGCACAGAAGCTCTGAGGTGCTCTTGCTGCCCCCGCCGGCAGAGGAACACTCCAGTGCGAGAAAGAGGACTTCCCAAGGCCAAAGAGGGTAGAACATAATCCCATTACGGTCCCACTGCAAACACATTTCCCCCGCTGAACACCATTCATACATAAGTAAATATCATAAACCTAATCATATTGAAATGAGGGAGCCAAGACAAGGAGAAGAGACCGCTCTGAAGCTTGAGGCATGATTTACATGCAATGTCAATTCCGTGGCTTGCAGGTAATGCATTATTCATCCATTTTATTGACTGTCGGGAATTCTATTAGGTGATAGGATATTCGCCAGAACAAAAGCTGGTGTTCGCTTTCATGATCGTTGGTCTCGCGTGTGCAGAGCTGATTGACGGTAGAATTCAAAGAGTCGCTACAAGCCTGGGTATTTTCAAGACGGGTGAGGAGAACAATTTATATTCAACATGTGACTCGCAACATACAATCATGCTAGTGTTGTACTTAAACCAGATAAACGGCAAATCTTATGTCCTTGGCTATAGGCATTTGTTATAACGCTTCAGTGTGGGTCAGAGAATTAAGCACAAGGCTTTTTCACTTATAAAAGGGAAGGGAAAGAAAGATACCTAGTCAGTTGTACAATTGAATGCATTCAACAGTAATGTGTCTTCCGCATTTTCCCCATAGAGTCTTTTAAAGGGTCACATTTCATGGCTTCGTCATCCCACTGCCCTACACTAGCAGATCCACACCACCAGGGGGCTACGTAGGGACACAGCCTTGCTGATGCTACTGATTTGGCCTCAGAGCTAGAATGTACAGGCCACGATCGAAGAAGCAAAAGGCTGAGCATTGAGCATCATCTGTGCATGTATACATTATCAGGGTAGAGAGACCATGTTGTATGGTAGGACCAGCTCTTGCAACAGCTACATGTTGCAAAATGTCTAACATATCAGAATAAATACAGCAGTGAAGCTAATTCATTATTGAATTGCCTCTATCCAAACCATGGCAGGCAGTTTACCGGCTTCCTTTTTTAAACCATTCAGACAGCGCTGGCATTACCACACTGCTAGCCGGTGTTCACGTACAAACATTGCTCTTAATCAACTTCCCATTCTCCTACTGTACATTTCACTTAATCTCTGCATTCACGGCATCACCATGTTTTGTCCTCTATCAAAAAGGGAGATGAGAGGTTCTTCTATGTGGTCTTCAGAATGTTTACTAGCAATAACAGGCCCAATGCCTACAACCACAAAACATCTGAACTCCTCATGGGGGGGCCACCGCTGCTCGCGGGTCTGCGTGCCCACATGTCTGGGTACTCCCTCTTGACAGCGGAGATATCTTTTTTTAGTTTTAGAGTTAATTTGGTGTAATTCTACACATTTATCTATGTGGCGTAGAGAAAATGTTGCAGTTTTAAACAAAGTTTGCTGCAATTCTACACAATTTGCCATGAGGCGAAGAGAAGATCTTGCAACTTTATAACACATTTCATGCAATTCTACCCATTTTTCCATAGGGGGGAGAAAAATGTTTGCATATCTTAATATGATTTCCGAGTGAGACTGACTAACAAAATCAACAGGTGCACCACGGCCGGTAATTCAACCATGATTACTACGTTTAGCTGACATGGGCTAAATGAGTGACTATCAGGGACTGACATAAGAGAAAACTGCTGATGAACAACCAACAGTTTAAATAATACAATTAAAAAGCCAGTTGCCTATCCCTGCTATGGACAATTGTTTGATTGTTCGATGGTATGACCATGAAGGAATGACCGAAGAGTTTGCTTTGTTCGGGCTCCCGAGTGGCGCAGCGGTCTAAGGCACTGCATTTCAGTGCAAGATGCGTCACTACTGAACATGGTTCGAATCCAGGCTGTATCACATCCTGCCGTGATTGGGAGCGTCGTCCAGGTTTGGCCCAGCGTCGTCCAGGTTTAGGCCCAGCGTCGTCCAGGTTTAGGCCCAGCGTCGTCCAGGTTTAGGCCCAGCGTCGTCCAGGTTTAGGCCCAGCGTCGTCCAGGTTTAGGCCCAGCGTCGTCCAGGTTTAGGCCCAGCGTCGTCCAGGTTTAGGCCCAGCGTCGTCCAGGTTTGGCCCGTGTAGGCCGTCATTGTAAATAAGAACTTGTTCTTAACTGACTTGACTAGATAAATAAAGGTTCAATTTAAAAAATATAAAATAAACAATAATTATGCAGATAGAATATGGGACTACAACGTGGTAACGAGAGTAGGGCTTCTGAACCTCAGTCACACTAATGACTACGATTAATGTTGTGTTGAACAGCCATTGTCTAGATATCGTTGAGTAGAATTCATCTCCAGACCTCTCTAAGAAACAGAACAGCCAGAGGAGACCCTGCAGAGGAGTCCCACTAGAGAAACTGTAGACCCCTCTTCCTCCACCATTTTAAAACATTCTATAAACAGGGTTTTACTAGGACAGAGATGGTACCGCAGTGAGACGTCAAGCACCTTTGAGTGTCAGCGCCAGAGCTTGAACATATAACAACGCCACCCTCTACCGGGTCATCGCAATCTCCACACATCTCCATAAACTTCCTTTCATGGGAGATACGGGATTCACAGTCTACTTTAACAGCTCCGACTGCGATACAGTTCCATACTGTAGACCAATTAAGAGGCTCTGTACGGATTCCATCCTCTTTTCCTCACTCTGTTCCAATTACTACAAAGTGACAGCGGTTCTCTTCCTCTGAAGTCTTTGCCTGGGAGGGATGGGACGTTCTGAAGGGGAAACAGGATGAGACCTCCACTCTGCCGACTGTTGCTTAATTGTCAATCCCGTGTTACAATGTTAGAATGGCCTTAATGTATTCAGCACACGGCTGTGCGTGTTCTTGGGTAAAGTGGCCTGGGTAACAAGGGAGGACGTCCCAGTTGTTCAGCAAACACGCTAATTAACCATGTAAGCACCCGCTCAAACCCCACCCATCCCAGAGTACCACAGGGATATTCGGAATGTGGGCAATGAAGAGCATATATTGTAATTAATATTTAACTTAATAACTCTCCTATTATCAGTCTGCCACGCTCAGCTGTGGTATTTCAACAATTACACATTGCATCCAAGACCAATATACTGAGATCGGCAGCGTCTACTGGGACTGCGACAGAGGCTGATATGAAAGTGTCTGACACTACGTTGAAGATTTTCTCTTGTTAAAAGGAGATAATGCCCTTAGTCAAACTGAACTTCATAAGAGAAGTGTTAAAGGTGTGAGATTACATTAACTGAAATAATGAGCCCTCATCTCTCCTCTTGGTATCTAAGCCTGTCCACTTCGCTTACATACTTATTACTGGAGGGAACAAACTGAAAATATGGCTGTGTGGTAACCAGGTAAACCCCACACAAACCAAGGCAGGAACTTTGTAATTGACCAGAATTCATGTCCAAGTTGAGTTTTAATGTCACATGCACAAGTACAGTGACATGCCTTTCTCTTGTAGACTCAACCCAACATGCAGTAACCAATCAATAAACACACGAGAAATAAGAAATATGAACACAAGATAATAAGCTACAGTATTAAACAGGGTCGGCACCATTATACAGGGTCGGCACCAATATACAGGGTCGGCACCAATATACAGGGTCGGCACCAATATACAGGGTCGGCACCAATATACAGGGTCGGCACCAATATACAGGGTCGGCACCAATAGCATATTTAGGGATACTGGAGTAAGGCGCAGTATAAATGTGCGTGCATGTTCTGTGCGTGTGTGTTGGAGTGTCAGTGTGCGTAGAGTCCTGTGAGTGTGTATAGAGACAAATAGTGCAAATATAAAAATGAATACAAGAGAGTCAACTCAGATAGTCTGTGTAGCCACTCTGTTAGATATTTTGTCCACACTGCTCTCCCAGGGGTTTGGCTTTGATGCACAGCTCTGCTAAGTTAATGCTAAGAGAGGGTTTTAATTTGTGAACTCCCTGACACGGCTGGCAGCCCCGGCCTTGTCTCCCTGCTCAAGTGGCAGTGTTGTTGGCCCCGTCGGTGGTGCGCTCAGACACGCCGGCCAGGTGGCGTTAAAGGGCTGGCTGTTCCCAGAGGGGTTAAGTGTTCGCACTTTGGGCACAGGGCACAAAGGAACCGGGTACTGCTACAGGAGTGTGACCAGGGATGTCTGAGGAACACGTTCACAGTGTGAACTACCTTATGGAAATTGTTAATGACGGATTAAATTATCTAATGATTCAAACACTACTAATGATCATGACTTGATTTCTGTGCTAATATGGATGGCTATAAAAAAAGGAACCCTTATTTCCATTTGGGTCCTTGAACAATAAAGGGTCCTTCATTTACAGCCATTTGATTAATACTTTTGGGTTTGGAAGAAACGGGTTCACAAGGAATACAAATTCCAAATTCTCTTTAAAAATAGGGCTTTCGGGTCCAACTCACCTCTCCTCGACAATCTTGTCTCCCACCATCCATCGGACGTAGGGCGCGGGGTAACCGGTCACCACACATGGCAGCAGCACACTGGCCCCCACCACTTTGGTCACAGGAAGTGGCTCTACCAGGAACTCCAGCTTTCTTTCCTCGCCGGTTTCTGTCCAAACAAAGAGCAGGGTCGACTTCTGGTTAACGTGTGTCATCATTCCTCACTTCAAAAGACTCCCATCTTGAGGTCTGATCTGGGTCAGTAAAATTAACGAATGAGTGAACCCCTTGAGATTGCGAAAAGACAGTGACACTGAAGGTGTGATTAGCACTGTGACCCCCAAGCCTTAATTAAGGCTTGGGGGTCAATTTCAGTCAATTCAAGGAATATTGAATTGTTGATATTCCCTTCAAAGAATTGGAAAAAAATTGCATTAATTTTGAGGATTGCTTCTATGTGTGTGTGTGTCTGTTCAATACAATATCAGCCTCTGCTACATATACTGGGAGAGATAGAAAAACACACCAACTGGGCATCGTTGAAGTCTGATTTACGACCTCTAATATCTTCTCTGCACTGCCTGACAGACCCTAGCCCTTAACAACTGCACTAAATAAAAGTTCTGGGGGTTGAAGCTCTGACACAATGGAATTCAGCCCTTTTTGAGTGGTGATTAAGTTACAGCCCTCTCTAAATGTATTTGAGTGTTTACCAGCATTTGTTTCTTCAGTCTGACAGGACAACAACTCTTACAATTCCAACAACTGAATGCTGCAAGATACCGTTCTTAAATATATACTTGTTTAAATTTACATTTCTTTAAACAAGCAGCTGTGAGCAAAGTCAGCGCTAGCAGGGAAATAAGTCAGGTATTTGTTTAGACAAAAGACAAGTGTTAGCAAAAGGTTTACTGTTATACTATTCCAGGTAGCAATAAGGCACCTCAGGGTTTTGTGGTATTATGGCCAATATACCACGGCTAATGGCTGTATCCAGGCACTCCGCATTGTGTCGTGGATAAGAACAGCCCTTAGCCATGGTATATTGGCCATATACCACACCCGGTCGGCATTATTGCTTAATTATACAACTACTGTACCTTTTTTGCCAAAGCAGAGATGGTTAAAAAAAGTTTATATCAGACGTCTATATCGGTCCTAACTATATAGTATCTATAGTATTACCTGGCAGTATTGTGAGCTGGGCCTCCTCACTGGTCTTGGCGGGCCCAGCAATCTCCACCATGCAGCGGTAGAGTCCAGCGTCGGCCTCCGAAGCGTTGCTCACCACCAGGGCTCCGTTGGGTAGCTGCACCAGCCTAGAGCTCAGCTCCAGGGGCTCCCGCTCACGCTCCCACCGGGCTAAAGACACCAGGTCTGGGTTGACGTCGCACGCCAGAACCTGACTGTCTCCCAGGCGTATGCTGGCTGCTGCCGGCTGGCTGGAGAACCGGGGCATACCTGGGGAGGAAGAGGGTTGGTGTTAAAAGTTCATGTTTCTAATTTCTGTTTTGCTGTTGCTTTGATGAAACATAAACATGTTTGTTGAGAGAGAGAGCAAGAGAAGGAGAGCGAGAGAGAAGGAGGGGGAGAGAGGAGACAGCTCAAAAGAGGCTTGAGTTCTGCCAGTAGGCTACAGCCTACGGCTACCCAACCCTCATGTGTTCCATCAGGAAATATGCCTAGGTATGTTTACGAATGGGCCTGATCTCAAATCGGATCTTGATTTGCAATTATTACCTAACAGTGGGACGGAAATACATTTCCAAATCCGACCCATTGCTAATCTGTAAGAGGTAATAACCCGAGAGCGAGCAAGAGAAGGAGAGCAAGAGAGAGAGGAGAGCGAGAGAATGAGGGCGAGAGGAGGGCGAGAGAAGGAGGGCGATAGAAGGAGAGCGATAGAAGAAGACAGATCAAGAGGCTTGAGTTCTGCCAGTATTCTACAGCCTACAGCTACACAGCAGTACAACTATCATGTGTTCCATCAGGAAATATGCCTAGGTATGTTTATGAATGGGCCTGATCTCAAATCAGATCGTGATTTGCAATTATTACCCAACAGTGGGAAGGAAATACATGTTTCCAAATCAGACCCATTGCTAATCCAGGTAATTAACCCAGCCTGAACTACCCTGCCTCTGATCCACGCTGTTGTAAACTAATACTGGTATCATCCTTGACAGAACACTCCAGAATCCAGGGAGACTAATCTGCTGTGTTGAGAAAAGATACACAACACTAATTAAAAAGAACCCAGGGAGGATAATCTGCTGTGTTGAGAAAAGACACACAACACTAATTAAAAAGAACCCAGGGAGGCTAATCTGCTGTGTTGAGAAAAGACACACAACACTAATTAAAAAGAACCCAGGGAGGATAATCTGCTGTGTTGAGAAAAGACACACAACACTAATTAAAAAGAACCCAGGGAGGCTAATCTGCTGTGTTGAGAAAAGACACACAACACTAATTAAAAAGCTGAATCCACAGGCTGTTTGTGTTCCTCTCCCTACTTCCATCTGTGAAATAATTATTTCCTGTGTTTAAAGCCATTGATCTGAAACCTCTGTCTTTGTGGAGAAATGACACGCCGTTTCATTTCATTTTGACCGAAATCAAAAAACTACAAGATCTGGTCTTTTAAGAAAAGGGGCCACTTCACACACAATGGGGGACGAATTCAATGTGAGGCGCGTTAATGTGATGGTTTGAATGTTTTGGTTGGCCAGGCCGATTCCCTGGCGATGCGGGAGTCAGTGGTTGTAGCTGTGTGTCCACAGATAGGAAGTAGTGGTAAAGGTTGGCTGAGTGGTAGACTCCCTTCTTTATTTTTTGTGTGTGTGGTGTGTGTGTGTGTGTGGTGTCTCTACAGGCTTTGGGCTCCCCCCAGGGGGTTGGGGTGAGGGAGGTGAGGGAGTGACAGCTCTGGAATATATCACACTTCAGATAAGGCTGAGAGCTGAGACCCTCAGCACCCCATCGCTTCTATTAACTGTTAGTGTGTGGGAGGAAGCAGCAACACACGAACACCTCCTAGTGCATAGTGTAGTCAGTCACATAAACAGCAGGGAAGAAATGAACAGTTACTAGGTTTCTATTCTTTCTGTTATACTGTACAAGACAGACAAAGCAAGACACTGGAGATTTCTCCACACCACTATAGTCGTGGCCAAAACTTTTGAGAATGACACAAGTATTGGTCTCCACAAAGTTTGCTGCCTCAGTGTTGATGATGGCAATTTGCATATACTCCAGAATGTCATGAAGAGTGATCAGATGAATTGCAAAGTCCCTCTTTGCCATGAAAATTAACTTAATCCCCCCAAAAACCTTTCCACTGCATTTCAGCCCTGCCACAAAAGGACCAGCTGCCATCATGTCAGTGATTGTCTCGTTAACACTGGTGAGAGTGTTGTCGAGGACAAGGCTGGAGATCACTCTGTCATGCTGATTGAGTCAGAATTAACAGACTGGAAGCTTTAAAAGGAGGGTGGTGCTTGAAATCATTGTTCTTCCTTTGTCAACCATGGTTACCTGCAAGGAAACACATGCCTTCATCATTGCTTTGCACAAAAAGGGCTTCACAGGCAAGGATATTGCTGCTTGTAAGATTTCACCTAAATCAACCATTTATCGGATCATCAAGAACTTCAAGGAGAGAGGTTCAATTGTTGTGAAGAAGGCGTCAGGGCGCCCAAGAAAGTCCAGCAAGCGCCAGGACGTCTACTAAAGTTGATTCAGCTGCGGGATCGGGGCACCACCAGTGCAGAGCTTGCTCAGGAATGGCAGCAGGCAGGTGTGAGTGTATCTGCACGCACAGTGAGGCAAAGACTTTTGGAGGATGGCCTGGTGTCAAGAAGGGCAGCAAAGAAGCCACTTCTCTCCAGGAAAAACATCAGGGACAGACTGATATTCTGCAAAAGGTACAGGGATTGGACTGCTGAGGAGTCATTTTCTCTGATGAATCATTCAGGACAGTGGGGTGTGCCTTCTTGGGCACTGGGACGAGGCAGGATGTTTTCCACAGCACAGGGACCCTTTCTAGGCTCAGGCTAAGGTTGAAGTGACGCTGGAGTACACCACACAGTTGGTCAGCACAGACCCTAAGCACCCTTGGGCTGATGCCATCAGGGCCCGCCGCTTTCCACTGATGTAGTCTCTCCAGCTCTCTCTTCACTTGGTTGGTGGTGAAAGCCAGCCACGGTGGGGAGGTGGGGGGAAGGGGGGTGTTGAGGATCAGTCCAGGGGGAGCAGGGGTGGAGGAGGGGTCACTGATTGTCTCAGCAGAGGTGTTGTGAGCAAAGTGGGGGTGGGACAGCCGTGAGGGTGTGTGGTCTGGGGAGCTGGAAGGGAGGTGGACAGGGCCAGTATCAAACCTGTTAAAAAATTGGTTCAGCTCATTGGCTCTGTCCTGGGTCCCCTCCGTCTGCCCACTGTTTGACTTTTTGAAGCCAGTGATATTTCTCATACCCTACCACACCTCTCTCACCTGGTTCTGCCTCAGCTTGTCCTCCATCTTCTCCTTATACCCTCCTCAGACCATTCATGTGTGGGGTTGCTTCTCAGCCAAGGGAGTGGGCTCACTCACAATTTTGCCTAAGAACACAGCCATGAATAAAGAATGGTACCAACACATCCTCCGAGAGCAACTTCAACTTCTCCCAACCATCCAAGAACAGTTTGGTGACGACCAATGCCTTTTCCAGCATGATGGAGCACCTTGCCATAAGGCAAAGTGATAACTAAGTGGCTCGGGAACAAAACATCGACATTTTGGGTCCATGGACAGGAAACTCCCCAGACCTTAATCCCATTGAGAACTTGTGGTCGATCCTTAAGAGGCGGGTGGACAAACAAAAACCCACAACTTCTGATTCTTGCATTGCTTATGCAAGAATGGCCTGCCATCAGTCAGGATGTGGCCCAGAAGTTAATTGACAGCATACCAGGGCGGATTGCAGAGGTCTTGAAAAATAAGGGTCAACACTGCAAATATTGACTCATTGCATAAACTGAATGTCATTGTCTTTGAAAGCCTTTGACACTTATGGAATACTTCAGTGTACCATAGTAACTACTGACAAAGATCTAAGAACACTGAAGCAGCAAACTTTGTGGAGACCAATACTTGTGTCATTCTCAAAACTTTTGGCCACGACTGTACACATTCACTCTCGCAGTAAAAGTCCACATAAAACCTCAATGAAGGCCTCTGAGTTCATGAGGTTGCAGTGACAGAGAACATGTCCTATATGTGTATGCCTCTCGGTTAGATTTTGATCTGCAAAGCCACTGAGGAAGTAGCACTGTGTCAGGTATAGGACATTCCAGGCAGCGATGAAATGTCAAAGACAACCTTGAAAACAACGCCCGAAAGGTGATCTGCCTCCAGATGTGGGACGCATATAGCCCGGCATACACATGGCCACCCCAGGCTTCACAGCTGCCTGAGGACCCAAGGGATGTCATTAAATAGCAATGGTGGAAAAAAGGAGAAAACTAGGGTTAGTTAGGACTGAACATCAATGAGGGAGGGAAAGAATAGAACAGATACTGAATTATTGTCCATTTAATGGAAATTAAAGGAGTCGCTATCACAATACCTCACACACAGGTGGGAGTGTACTTTCCCTACAAGCCTGGATGACTGACTGGCTGAGCAGTGCCCTGAGCACCTTCTTGTTCTTCACTTTGTCTTTAGGCCTTGGAGCTACAGTGATGGCCTCTCTCTCCCGGAGCTACAGTGATGGCCTCTCTCTCCCGGAGCTACAGTGATGGCCTCTCTCTCCCGGAGCTACAGTGATGGCCTCTCTCTCCCGGAGCTACAGTGATGGCCTCTCTCTCCCGGAGCTACAGTGATGGCCTCTCTCTCCCGGAGCTACAGTGATGGCCTCTCTCTCCCGGAGCTACAGTGATGGCCTCTCTCTCCCGGAGCTACAGTGATGGCCTCTCTCTCCCGGAGCTACAGTGATGGCCTCTCTTTCCTGGAGCTACAGTGATGGCCTCTCTTTCCTGTTGCCTCATCAGATCTACAGTGGACCTGAGCAGAGTTCATCAATTTGTGGTAGTGTGTGTGGGTGTCTGTGTCTGTATGTGTATTATAGGATAGGAGAAGCTAACAATATCAACGCAAATTAATCACAATTCTCCCACTTAATGGACTGTTTGGCTCCTCACCTTCCAGCCGCCTGCCCGGCGGTATCTATCACGGGGCGCTGCTGCGCCGACGATCTTGACTCTTATTAACACTGGGTGATGAGATGGGCCCAAATCAACTCAGAGCAATAGAGAGACTTAAGTGTTTGATATACAGTGTAAATGAAGGTGTACGTTATAGACTGTCTGTAGGACTGTCTGTGGTGTACGTTATAGTCTGTCTGTAGGACTGTCTGTGGTGTACATTATAGTCTGTCTGTAGGACTGTCTGTGGTGTACGTTACAGTCTGTCTGTAGGACTGTCTGTGGTGTACGTTACAGTCTGTCTGTAGGACTGTCTGTGGTGTACGTTATAGTCTGTCTGTAGGACTGTCTGTGGTGTATGTTACAGTCTGTCTGTAGGACTGTCTGTGGTGTACGTTACAGTCTGTCTGTAGGACTGTCTGTGGTGTACGTTACAGTCTGTCTGTAGGACTGTCTGTGGTGTACGTTACAGTCTGTCTGTAGGACTGTCTGTGGTGTACGTTACAGTCTGTCTGTAGGACTGTCTGTGGTGTACGTAACAGTCTGTCTGTAGGACTGTCTGTGGTGTACGTAACAGTCTGTCTGTAGGGCTGTCCGTGGTGTACGTTACAGTCTGTCTGTGGTGTACGGAGCAGCAATAAAAAATAACCTATTCCACTCAGACTACAAACAACATACTTAACAAATGGCATTTTTGGAGCTCAAGTCAAACTACCTGAGAAGATGGCCGTAATAAATATGTAACCTACATTACCTGCATTTGTTGATAGTAAAACTAAGTATGCATCATTCTAGAGATTAGTGGAACCACACGGTGTCTGCTTTAAAGGCAATATACCCGTAAAAAGGCAGAGGATCTCCCCACCTCTGAGCAAACTAATCACCACACAATGTGGCTTCTACCACCATTTTAATTAAAAACAGGTATAGAATCAGTAAGGAGAGCTTAACAGAGTATGCACAAGGCTTTAGGAATCTCTCCAACGAGATTCAACAAAATTTGTATTTTTACTGCAGAAAAATAGCTGGTGTTCTCCTTTTGACCAGGAGACATTCCTGGAGAGTTAGTCATGCCTGTTTTTCCAGGCCCATTCAGATCAAGTTTCTTTTCCGAATTGAATTGGAATTGCCCACCGTTTGAAAGTTTGTATACACGACTATTGAGTTTCAGCAGTGCAGGACTGGTTTTCCAACTGATGTTATATCCTTCTCCCTATCCGGTCCTGTCAATGCCAATCATCCAAGAGCAATATTTGTCCAGTGTTTGTAACAGTGGTGTGGACGGGGCAGGGAGTGAAACGCCACGAGGCACATTAACATTTTGGGAGGGTCAGTTATATGTGCCATTGAAATCAAGACCCCTAATGTAGCCTAGATTAAGTGACAAATGTACTGCCACCACCACCCCATAGCATGCACCATCTCTCATTCACACACACACACTGGAGGAACACACCGACAGAAGAATCTGATTCTTATTGGCCGGACACTTGATCAATTTCACTGTGGCAGAGTGAGACAGAGTTTGCCGGTTCAGAGCATCGAGCCGCGAGTTAATAGGATGAGTCTGGGCACTGCGGGCGATATTATCAACACCCTACCCAATATGAAGACTTAGAACAGTGTGAAGACATGCAATCATTGAGAAGTTTCTCTGTGCCAGACTGAGTGAGATTGAAGACGCAGCATCATTCACAAAATGCTGATAATGTGGATAATATGCCATGTGTGGGCTTTGGAGTGGGTCTTGTCAAGTGTACATTTTAGCAAGCTTCTGGGATATTTGCCTTTGTATTTAAAATCGCTTCTAGGCATCAATATCCTATTGTTTCTTTAATTCTATGGTCAGTAGCCAATCCCAGCCATGCTCCGTTGAGGCCTTATTGCAGTATAAGAGGTCATTAATTTACTTATTCAAGGTTTTAGGGCGTCGCTGAGCATTTTCAGGTTTCTAATCATTAGTCTATTACAATGACTCAGCCAGTCTCTCAATGGTGAGTTCTTTAGAGGCCTGAGGAGGCAGGTAGGTAGTTATTAAAACACTGGACACATTCACAAGAAGCAGATAGACTCATGTCCTCCATTTTGTGGCCGTTTACAAAGCGGCAGCTCCCAAAGTGTCAGAGAGACTCGGCTGAGCGATGGTATGAGAAAATAAATCTGTCTCTGTGTGTGTCTGTGTGTCTGTGTGCCTGCGCGTGCACAACCCCATAGAGTACTGGCAGTACCTCAGAACCTCTGGGTAGGCAGTAAACACCAATGGCGCTCTATGGGAGGTCAGGGGTCACATTACCAGGAAAAAAGGAGGAGGAATCATCTTCCCTGGCAGTATAAATAACCAGCGACCGATCAGCAAGACAATCGCTTACATTTCCCCCCTGCTTTGGCTGTCAAACATTCATTGCCTTGTTACGTAAATCCAAACAGTCGTCTCCCTCCGAAGCAAAGGCGGCCATTTTGATCCGGGCCAGTTTTTTTTCACTATTAAAAGAGGAGTTTAAGGAGACGAGAGACGAGCGCATGCGGTCCTTGCTATCTGGGGTCCTTGGGACGTATCTCTGACGTCACCCCATTTACGTTTAAAATGGTTAAGGTTAAGGTTAGGACTAGTTAAGGGTTAGGGTAGTGACGTCCCAAGGATTCTGAATAGCACTAACATTGTGTGTCTGACGTGACCCAGTTCACTGGCAAGTTTAGCTTCTGAGACTCCGCCAAGTCAGCCTTAAGAGGCTGTGCATATTGCATGACTCCAACACATGACGATTAATACTTTATACAATAGAGAGTGGAAGACTGCTATGTGCTTGCCTGGCTAACATCAGCGTGAGGAAGACATGCTGTATACATCAGTTTGGTTTGTATACTTTAAGCAAATGCATCCTTCCAATCTCAAAGTCAATACAAGGCTGACATCATTGAATGGCTGAAGACATCTTATAAACTCATTCACCTATCCAATTCTGTTAGAGAAGTGAAAAGGCTGTGAGGGAAATATACCACGTATGTCGAGTGCATCCTGGGAAGCTGTTTTCCAGGTGCTTCTCACTACCTAGTGTTCAGTAGCTGGGAAAATAACCAACATCCTCTCTGAGAGGTGGCTGTTCTGGACGACAGCATCCGACGACACTGAATTAATTAATGAGTTTGAGGAGGAATCTAATAAAGTAGCCGCTGAGGTACTCTGTCATACTACACGGACGCCTGGCAAACTGTCACGCTGAGGTACTCTGTCATACTACACGGACGCCTGGCAAACTGTCACGCTGAGGTACTCTGTCATACTACACGGACGCCTGGCAAACTGTCACGCTGAGGTACTCTGTCATACTACACGGACGCCTGGCAAACTGTCACGCTGAGGTACTCTGTCATACTACACGGACGCCTGGCAAACTGTCACGCTGAGGTACTCTGTCATACTACACGGACGCCTGGCAAACTGTCACGCTGAGGTACTCTGTCATACTACACGAACGCCTGGCAAACTGTCACGCTGAGGTACTCTGTCATACTACACGGACGCCTGGCAAACTGTCACGCTGAGGTACTCTGTCATACTACACGGACGCCTGGCAAACTGTCACGCTGAGGTACTCTGTCATACTACACGGACGCCTGGCAAACTGTCACGCTGAGGTACTCTGTCATACTACACGGACGCCTGGCAAACTGTCACGCTGAGGTACTCTGTCATACTACACGGACGCCTGGCAAACTGTCACGCTGAGGTACTCTGTCATACTACACGGACGCCTGGCAAACTGTCACGCTGAGGTACTCTGTCATACTACACGGACGCCTGGCAAACTGTCACGCTGAGGTACTCTGTCATACTACACGGACGCCTGGCAAACTGTCACGCTGAGGTACTCTGTCATACTGCACGGATGCCTGGCAAACTGTCACGCTGAGAAAATTATAAGACGAACAGTCTGGCAGCGTCTCCACAGCAGATTTATCTTGTTAAAAAAGTTAAGGGGATTTCGAAAACGTGAAGAATTAGAAAGGCCATACACCAATCATACAAAAGGCACCAGCAGCAGGCACCAACCCATTAAAACCATATAGAACCACAAACAGGTTGTTTTCTGACGGTGTCAGTTCAGCCATCACACACTGCAGCCTTTTCACAGGCTGACACTGTGGAGTAGTGGCAGCTTCAGGTGAGGGTAGTTATTTTATCTATTGGACTGTAAAAATCACTCCAGGGTGCTGGGAGTGACAGAAAGGGTACACACTGGGCTTGTAACCAATCTCAGCCTTGAGAAAAATACAAGTAAACCCATATGACAACCATGGTATTTCAGGTCAGACAACGATCACACATTCCGATTGAATACCAAACAGACTGAAAGACAATGACAACCATTTGGATTGAATTTGAGCCCTAACTTAACATATCGTTTTTGCGTGCCGTCAAGTTGAGACAGCGCCTTACCCGAAAGAGTTAATAGTAAGATCCTGGCTCCTCACCCAAGGAGTTGATAGTAAGATCCTGGCTCCTCACCCGAGGAGTTGATAGTAAGATCCTGGCTCCTCACCCGAGGAGTTGATAGTAAGACCCTGGCTCCTCACCCAAGGAGTTGATAGTAAGACCCTGGCTCCTCACCCGAGGAGTTGATAGTAAGATCCTGGCTCCTCACCCAAGGAGTTGATAGTAAGACCCTGGCTCCTCACCCGAGGAGTTGATAGTAAGATCCTGGCTCCTCACCCGAGGAGTTGATAGTAAGACCCTGGCTCCTCACCCGAGGAGTTAATAGTAATACCCTGGCTCCTCACCCGAGGAGTTAATAGTAAGATCCTGGCTCCTCACCCGAGGAGTTGATAGTAAGACCCTGGCTCCTCACCCGAGGAGTTGATAGTAAGATCCTGGCTCCTCACCCGAGGAGTTAATAGTAATACCCTGGCTCCTCACCCGAGGAGTTAATAGTAAGATCCTGGCTCCTCACCCAAGGAGTTGATAGTAAGACCCTGGCTCCTCACCCGAGGAGTTGATAGTAATACCCTGGCTCCTCACCCGAGGAGTTGATAGTAATACCCTGGCTCCTCACCCGAGGAGTTAATAGTAAGACCCTGGCTCCTCACCCGAGGAGTTGATAGTAACTGGCTTGTGTGCAGAAAATCTATGGCGTCTTCACATAGCTGCTGTTAGTCTCTTGTCCCAGAGAGATATTTCTAAGTGAGCCGTTAAATCGCTTCAGGTGCTGCCCAGATGTTGGAGCTACATAGAGTTCAAAAACATTTAGGAGGGCTGTGTTAGGGTGTGTGTGTGTGTTGTGTGTGTGTGGTGTGTGTGTTGGGCCAGAAGCCCAGCTGCATTGAGTCTCAGAATAGGAGCTTCTAAGCGGGTAGTCACCTCGTGTTTACAAAGCCTCTCAGTCTTCAGAAGTGTTTACACCATTTAGACATACTCAATCAGGCTTGTTGGGTCAGTGCGAGACGTAACATAAAAACAGTTAGCATGACGGCTAATGACAGATAATGTGAGAATTGGCTGGAGTATAGAATTTCTCGTTTGTAATGATCATTATATAGTGGTTTTAATAACACGTGTGGTTTAACAATGAAAGGCATTAAAAAGCTAACCTCATTAAAAGGTACCATGACATAATGTGTGGAAAAAGACAACGTACATCAATTTCTACATGCTCCAAATTATGATGCCAATCTATTCACCCATACATCTAGATGGGGTGTCCAGAACAGAAGACTCAGCAGAAGAAATAACCATAAATGTCTTGACTACGCCCATGGCCAAGGAGGAGAGCCTATACGGACACGCCTGGTGCCCAAATGGATGACATATGTCGCGCAGCTTAGAGTCAAGTGTGGAGATGAATGGATTCGGTTCAGTAAGTCTTCCTGATGAGCCCTACCCAGATAGTTAATGCTGGCTAGATGGCAACAGCAGCAGCATGGCGCTAGTTAAAACTTGTAAAAGAAAGTGATGTTTATGTCGATGGGCGAGGGAGAAATAACTTGTAGTACTGGTCACCATGTGGATTTGAACACCCATCATCTCCAATTTGTGCCATCCCATTTGATATCATTTTGCGTAGGGTAGCAGCCTAACTTGTAATATTGGTAGTTACCATCTGGATGTCACTGTGCTGCATGATGCAGGTAGCCTAGCGGTTAAGCGCGCTGGGCCAGTAACTGAAAGGTCACTGGTTTGAATCCCCGATCAGACTAGGTGAAAAAATATATAGATGGGCCCTTGAGCAAGGCACTTAAACCGAATTTCTCCTGTAAGTCACGCTGGATGAAAGTGTCTGCTAAATTAGGAAAATGTAATGTAAATGTCTACAGGCTTGATGGGGAGTTAACGCTGCAAGCAGACAACAACACAGGGCACAGTGTCCTTCGCTTGCTGCAGTAAGGAAGAGGATGTAAAACTCTCCCCATTGAGCAGTGCAGACTGTATCACGGTGACATCCAGAAGGTTACTACCAATATTAAAAGTTATTTCTCGTGTAGGCTGCTATCCTACTCAAAATATAATCGAGTATGCATTGGTCATTCACACCGGCTTGTCGTTACGTTAGCCAATTGGCATGTCACGGTGACATCCAGATTACAATACTACAAGTTTCTTCCTTGCCCATCGAAATACACATCACTTTCTTTTACAAGTTTTAACTAGCGCCATCCAGCATAAACTAGCTATCTGGGTAGGGCTAAACAGGACGACTGACTGAAATGACTCCATTCGCCTCCACTCCACTCTCAGCTGCGCGACATACATCATCCATTTGGGCACCAGGCGTGTCCGTATAGCCTCTCCCTGGCCAAGGACACGCAAGACAAAATGGCTCCTGTCAATCTATGTCCTGCAAGGAATGCAATACCAGTACACAGCACCTTTTCCACACAAACAAAACCTGTCATTACCAGTTTGGAGCCATCTTGTGTGTGAGTCTCAGTGCCTGATTCTTTAATTTACACACAGCCAGGTGGATGTAAATGTGCTTCCAGTCATCATAATCAACAGACTGGAGACGAGGTATTTAAATCAACAATGTTTCTACACTGGGATTACAGGATGTAGATCCTGATACTGCTCATCTGTCTTTTGTTGATGATAAGCCTGAAGAGGATGTAGAGGAATGTGAGTGAGTGAGTGAGTGAGTGAGTGAGTGAGTGAGTGAGTGAGTGAGTGAGTGAGTGAGTGAGTGAGTGAGTGAGTGAGTGAGTGAGTGAGTGAGTGAGTGAGTGAGTGAGTGAGTGAGTGAGTGAGTGAGTGAGTGAGTGGTGTGTGGTGTGTGTTGTGTGTGTGTGTATTGCGTGCATTCAGCCCCGCATGGTTCCGACCAGTCACCAGCTAAGCAAATGCCCTGTTTCTAGAGGAAAGGCCTGTTTCGTTACAGGTCATTGAGTTGTATCTGAAACAATGCTGATTAAATTAGAGCCCTTAATTGTGTTAAAGTGTCTTATTTTATCCCTCTGAACTTAGCTCATTTTTGGCCCATTTGTGCCGACCTTCCACAGAGGTGGTTGCCAGGGGATACCGTTGCGCCGCGGGGAGTGGCTGCTCCTGTGACAAAAGCTTAGATAAATGTTTTTTTCGGGGCCGACTGCAAACATCTCGCTCTCTCTCTCTTGCCTTGTTTCTTATCAGAGAAGAGAGGAAGGAGAGAGAGAGAGAAGAGAAGGCAGTGCAGAGAAAGGTTCAAAAGAGAAGGCTCTGATGTCGTTGGGTAGTCAGTCGCCGGTAAGGACCTGCCAATCACATCCAAACTCAGTGTCTACAAAAGACACCATGAGCTCTCCAATCACAACTGGCCCTCTCTTTGGCATGAGGCTTTCCTTCCTCTCCTCTCTCAACAACCGTCGCTTCTTCAAACCCTACTACCCCTCCACCAGCCCCACCCCACCCGAACGAGAGGCATCTTCCAGTCCCACCCCACCCGAACGAGGGGCCTCTTCCAGCCCCACCCCACCCGAACGAGGGGCCTCAACCAACCAGCTCAACAAGTCATCCTGATAGTGGATAAAGGGAGCAGAAACACCAGATGATGGACAGACAGATAAAACCCCTGAGGATAATACTACTAGCCTCTTCAGTTCACTCCCCTCCCTCTTCTCTTTCTGTGGCTGTCTGGCTGTGCTAACACATTTCAGACAGGAGCCTATTGAGATGAGGAGAAGGCCTGCTGGTGGTGCTTATCGCGGCGGCGCTAGCGACCCATCTGCAGATGTTATCAGTTCTCTGTCGGCCTGTTTATGCTCGGCCGGTGCCAGGAAGCCTAATGGAAAATTGAGAGGATGTTAACATGTGAGGGGAGGAGGAGAGGGGGAGGGAGGGGGACAGGAGGATCTAATTAAACACCACACGTTCTATGGGCTGTTGAGGGAAGGAGTGTTGGGATATGTAGGGGAACTGAACGATATCATAACCGCCATCGATAAAAGACAGTACTGTGCAGCCGTCTTCATCGACCTGGCCAAGGCTTTCGACTCTGTCAATCACCGCATTCTTATTGGCAGACTCAACAGCCTTGGTTTCTCAAGTGACTGCCTTGCCTGGTTCTCTAACTACTTTGCAGACAGGGTTCAGTGTGTCAAATCGGAGGGCCTATTGTCCGATCCTCTGGCAGTCTCTATGGGGGTGCCACAGGGTTCAATTCTTGGGCCAACCCTTTTCTCTATATACATCAACGATGTCGCTCTTGCTGCTGGTGACTCTCTGATCCATCTCTACGCAGATGACACCGTTCTGTATACATCTGGCCCCTCTTTGGACACTGTGTTTACTAACCTTCAAACAAGCTTCAACGCCATACAACACTCCTTCCGTGGCCTCCAACTGCTCTTAAACGCTAGTAAAACTAAGTGCATGCTTTTCTATCGAACGCTGCCAGCACCCGCCCACCGGACTATCATCACTACTCTCGACGGGTCCGAATTAGAATACGTGGACACCTACAAATACCTAGGCATCTGGTTAGACTGTAAACTCAACTTCCAGACTCACATCAACCATCTCCAATCCAAAATTAAATCCAGAATTGGCTTCCTATTTCGCAACAAAGCCTCCTTCACTCATGCTGCCAAACATGCCCTTGTAAAACTGACTATCCTACCGATCCTTGATTTCGGCGATGTCATTTACAAACTAGCCTCCAACACTCTACTTAGCAAATTGGATGTAGTCTATCACAGTGCCATCCGTTTTGTTACCAAAGCCCCATACACTACCCACCACTGCGACCTGTATGCTCTCGTTGGCTGGCCTTCATTATATATTCGTCGCCAAATCCACTGGCTCCAGGTCATCTATAAGTCATTACTAGGTAAATCCCCGCCCTATCTCAGCTCACTGGTCACTATAGCAACACCCACCCGTAGCATGCGCTCCAGCAGGTATATCTCACTGGTCACCCCCAAAGCCAACACCTCCTTTGGCCGCCATTCCTTCCAGTTCGCTGCTGCCAATGACTGGAACGAATTGCAAAAATCACTGAAGCTAGAGGTTCCTATCTCCCTCACTAACTTTAAGCGTCAGCTGTCAAAGCTGCTTATCGATCACTGCACCTGTATATAGCCCTTCTGTAAATAGCCCACACTACTACCTCATCCCCATATTTATTTTTGTTATTTTTCACAAATCTTGCACTCCAGTATCTCTATTTGCACATCATAATTTGCACATCCTTCATTCCTGTGTTAATGATGATAATCTGTAATTTGTCTCACCACTATGGTCTATTTATTGTCCTACCTCTTAACCTTACTGCATTTTGCACTACATTTTGCACTCTGTATATAGACTTTCCATTGTGTTTTTGACCATGTTTGTTTACTGTGTAACTCTGTGTTGTTTTTGTCGCACTGCTTTGCTTTGTCTTGGCCAGGTCGCAGTTGCAAATGAGAACTTGTTCTCAACTGACCTACCTGGTTAAATAAAGGTGAAATAAAAAATAAAAAAAATAAAAAAGGGTAGCCCATACTAGGTAGATGGGATGTGGTGATAACACGTGGTCTCAATGCACAGACACACATGGGCCTAAATACTGGGACGAGTCCCCTGTAATGTAGCAATCTGGATAGCTGCTATCAACAGACGAGACTCTATACATTATACAAAGAACTAACCTGCACACACACACACACAACTACACACACACGGCTCGTGAAAGGTAACTATAGGACATGTGTAGGTGTCCCTTCACATAAACACTGCAAGAGAGAGCTCTCTTCCTAAATGTATTGTTCACACTGATGTCAATGACCAGGTTTACGTGTGTGAATTATCTATGTTGTTATCTGCCAGTAGTAAACTTGGCATAAGGTCAAAAAGGTCAAAAGGTCTCTGCATACAATTATATAACAATAGTAGTGGGTCTACTGGGGATGTGACGATATGCATCGGTCTCCAGTTCAAATGTTTGAGAAACGAGTCCCTTGGTCAGCGGGACCCTTAACCAATTCCAAATGGTCATTGTCCATTTGGAAGACCCATTTGTACCAAGCTTTATCTTCCTGACTGATGTCTTGAGATGTTGCTTCAATATATCCACATAATTTTCCTTCCTCATGATGCCATCTATTTTGTGAAGTGCACCAGTCCCTCCTGCAGCAAAGCACTCCCACAACATGATGCTGCCACCCCCGTGCTTCACGGTTGGGGTGGTGTTATTCGGCTTGCAAGCCTCCCCCTTTTTCCTTCAAACATAACGATGGTCATTATTACAAAACTGTTCTATTTTTGTTTCATCAGACCAGATGACATTTCTACAAAAAGTACGATCTTTGTTCCCATGTGCAGTTGCAAACCGTAGTCTGGCTTTTTTATAGCGGTTTTGGAGCAGTGGCTTCTTGCTTGCTGAGAGGCATTTCAGGTTATGTCGATTATAGGACCGGTTTCCTCCAGCATCTTCACAAGGTCCTTTGCTGTTGATCTGGGATTGATTTGCACGTTCATCTCTAGGAGACAGAACGCGTCTCCTTCCTGAGCGGTATCACGGCTGCATGGTCCCATGGCGTTTATACTTGCGTACTATTGTTTGTACAGATTAACGTGGTACCTTCAGGCGTTTGGAAATTGCTCCAAAGGATGAACCAGACTTCTGGAGGTCTACAATTTGTTTTCTGAGGTCTTGGCTGATTTCTTTTGATGTCGAGCAAAGAAGCACTGAGTTTGAAGGTAGGCCTTGAAATACATCCACAGGTACACCTCCAATTGATACAAATGATGTCAATTAACCTATCAGAAGCTTCTAAAGCCATTACATCATTTTCTGGAAGTTTCCAAGCCGTTTAAAGGCACAGTTAACTTAGTGTATGTAAACTTCTGACCCACTGGAATTGTGATATAGTGAATTATAAGTGAAATAATCTGTCTGTAAACAATTGTTGGAAGAATTACTTGTGTTATGCACAAAGTAGATGGCCTAACCGACTTGACAAAATTATAGTTTGTTAACATTAAATCTGTGGAGTGGTTGAAAAATGAGTTTTAATGACTTCAACCTAAGTGTATGTAAACTTCCGACTTCAACTGTAGGTGCCTCACATATCTTTCCTACTCAAGGCTCTGATGAGGGTGATTCATGCCTAAACGTAAGCCAATAGATTCATTGACGAAGTAAACAATCAGTTTTACCCAGCAACAGAGAGCTCCTTTTTCTTTATTATCCTGGATAGTCAGCAGTTGAAGTATCCTGGGGTAAGGAATGTTTTGGGGGAATGTTTTCAAGTCCCTCAGTCGAACACCTGATTTTCCCTGTTTTGTTTAAGCTGAAGCGTGTTTGGGTATACCTTCTTTCCATCACTAAGGACCAATCATGGTCCAAACACACCAACACACCTACAGCTGCACCATCGAGAACATCCTGACTGGTTGCATCACTGCTTGGTATGGCAACTGCTCGGCATCAGACCACAAGGCACTACAGAGGGTAGTGTGTACGGCCCAGTACATCAGTGGGGCCGAGCTTCCTGTCATCCAGGACCTCTATAGCAGGCGGCGTCACAGGAAGTCACTAAAAATTGTCAAAGACTCTAGCCACCAGAGTTATAGACTGTTCTCTCTGCTACCGCACGGTAAGCAGTACCGGAGCACTGGGACCAAAAGGCTCCTCAACAGCTTCTATTCCCAAGCCAAAAGACTGCTGAACAGTTAATCAAATGGCAACCCGGACTATTTGCATCGACCCCCTTATTTTATTATTTGCACTGACTCTCTTGCACAGGCTCAATGTACACTCACTGGACTCTAACCATACACTCACATATACTACACTTACACCCCAGCACACACACAAAACACACACACATGCATGCATATTGGCACCACACACACATTCATTCACTATTCACATATGCTGCTACACTTGATGATTGCAAGATGGCGCCTGTGTTTGGCTTTGCCTCTGCTCTGTCTCTGCCCTCACGCATATCTGTGGTTTTTCTAGTGTTGTTCTTTGTTTTATCAGCCTTGATAACAAATAGCTGTGTCTCAGCTGTTTTAAAATATGATCGTCACACGCTTTTCCGCATTAAGGAGACTATGAACAACTTCTCAGTTACTGGGGCTTGGTCCACGAAGTTTTTCCCTCCTAATATTGAATTCTCTACGTCATCGCCGGTGTACCTGCTAGTCACCAAGCATCGCGGCAGGAGGAGGAAGCGGGGATCCAGGGCTGGTGTCCAGGCCAGGTGGAGGAAACAACGTGGAGAATCACCATGTCCAATTGGTCCCGGAGCTTGCTGGGTTGAGCGATGCTTGCGGTCAATTCCTATCTGTAAGGTGTCTTGTGCGCCTTCGTTGCTTTGGAGTAACGTTAGTCAATCTGACCGGAGTTTTCTGACTCGCCGGCCCCGAAATCCATTTCCGCGAGAGCGGATTCTGTGTCATGTGACTTGCCAGCTAGCAAATGCAAAACCTGACCCATCTGAACGTGCCCAGCCGGCGCGATTTGCTCTGTTTAATGCGCGCTCCATTGCTAACAAGGCGCTCATACTCAATGATTTATTTACAAAGGAACATATTGACTTTATGTTCCTAACTGAGACTTGGCAGCGAGATATGGAATACACTCATCTCAACGAACTGTGTCCCCTGGACTGCTCTGTGTATGGGACACCGAGGGTGTCGCGACGAGGAGGCGGACTCGCTCTCGTGTACCGGAACCGTTTTTGCTGCAGGTTGATCAATTCGGATTCTTTCGACTCCTTTGAGCTACAGATGACTAAGGTTGGAAATAATGATTCATTTTACTGTGTCTTAATTTACCGTCCTCCTGGTTCTGCTCGCTTGTTTTTAGATGATTTTGCAGAGTTTTTATCTTCAATTATCAAACTTGAAAAGGTTTTGATACTTGGGGATTTTAACTTGCATGTTGATGACTCTTCATGTTCTGTGGCATCTGAATTCTTAACACTCACTGAATCATTTCATTTTAAACAATGTGTTTTAGGCCCTACACATATAAAAGGTCATACTTTGGACCTTGTTTTTTCATTAGGTCTGAGCATCGACCATTTGAGTGTTATGGACATAAATGTGACAGATCATTGTTGCATATTTTTAAATCTGTCTTCTAATGTTGACTGTCTTCCTTGTAGACCGATGTTGCAAAGACGTATTATTAATCAAGCTACAGCTGAGAAATTTTCTGAGTCATTTGACCCGAGTTCTTTTATTGATTGTAAAAATGCTGAATTATTCCTGCAGTCTTTTAATAATCAGTGTCTGTCGGTTTTAAATCTAGTTGCTCCCTTGAAAAGTAAAAGCATGTTCCCTAATAATGTGTGCCCTTGGATGAATGATGATATAATGTCTTTCAGGAGAAAATGCCGTAAAGTTGAACGTTTATGGAAATCCACAAGTCTGGAAGTACATAGATTGTATTTGAGGGAGCTTATCTCACTGCTAAATGTTAAGATAAAACAGGCCAGGTCAGATTATTTTACTAATCTTGTAACTCAGAACAAGAACAATTCTAGAGTTCTGTTTGATACGATATCTAAGATAGTCTCTCCCCTTGCTCCCCAAGTGCCTGTACACTCAAAGAGTGATTGCAATAGGTTTTTACATGCTTTTGTAAACAAGGTGCATGATATTAGAAATACTACAAATCCATCTCTTGATGTCATTTCATGTGGGTCAGCTGCCTCATACACTTGGGATAATTTTTCACCTATCAATCTAGATGATATTAAGAGCATATTAAGTAAAATGAAACCATCTTCTAGCCCGCTCGATGTAGTGCCGACTTTGTTGTTATTTAATGTATTTGATTTACTTGGACCATTGGTTGTTAAAATGATTAACCTTTCCCTTTTAAGTGGATCTGTTCCCAGTCATTTTAAACAAGCAGTTGTCAGCCCTTTATTAAAGAAACCGAATTTGGATTCTTCTGTGCCAACTAACTATAGGCCAATATCTAAAATGCCTTTTTTATCAAAAATTCTTGAGAAAGTGGTCGCTGGCCAGCTGATTACATTTCTTAATGGTAAAAACATACTTGACAAATTTCAGTCAGGTTTCCGGAAATGCCATTCAACTGAGACGGCACTTCATAAAGTTTCAAATGACATTCTGATGGCTGCTGACTCAAGACAGTACACAGTGCTGATTTTACTCGACTTATCTTCAGCGTTTGATACTTTAGACCATACGGTCCTGTTAAATCGATTACACAATGAAATGGGTTTTTCTGGTGTTGTTCTTAGTTGGTTTACCTCTTACCTGAGCGACAGATCATTTTGTGTGTCCGTTAATAACATTCTGTCAGATATGACCCCTCTGTTGTATGGAGTTCCTCAGGGTTCAGTTTTAGGTCCTCTCTTGTTTTTATTATATATGAGTCCGCTTGGTGAAATAATCAGAAATTTAAAAAATGTGTCTTATCACTTTTATGCTGATGACATTCAGTTGTACTGCTCTTTTAATGATTCTGAGTTTGAAAAATTAACGGATTTATTGGAATGTCTATCATGCATTAAGTCTTGGTTATATAACAATTTTCTACAACTGAATACAAAAAAGACAAACTATGATCATTGCTCCAGAACAAAAAATATCGCAAATTAAACAACACCTCTGTTCCTTGGACTCCTCTGTCCAGACGAGCCTAAGAAACCTTGGTGTTCTGTTTGACCAATCGATGTCCCTGGATGGTCATTCTAGACAGCTGGTCAGAAACTGTTTTTATCAATTGAGAAATATCTCTAAATTAAGAACAATACTGCCCAAAACTAACATGGAGATGATCATTCATGCTTTTATTTCTTCACGGTTAGATTATTGTAATTCTCTTTTTACTTGTTTTAACAATTGTTCTCTGAGGCGTCTTCAACTGGTTCAAAATGCCGCAGCCAGGCTTTTAACAGGAACAAACAGAAGGGCACACATTACTCCTATTTTATTTACTCTCCACTGGCTACCGGTAAAATACAGAATTGATTTTAAAATTTTAATTTTAACTTTTAAAGCACTACATGGACAGACGCCTCAATACATCACTGACATGTTGACCCCTTACTCTTCGTCTCGTATTCTTCGCTCCTCAGGTCAGAATCTCCTGATGGTACCTAAAACCCGCCTTAAAACTAGGGGAGATCGTTCCTTCCAGGCGACTGCTCCAAAATTGTGGAATGCCCTGCCCTTGTCGTTGCGTGTGGCCGATTCTATTGTTTCTTTTAAAAAGCAGCTGAAGACACTACTATTTAGACAAGCTTTTAATTGATTGTGCTTTTATGTTTTATGTTTTTATGTTAGTATGATGTTTTTTTAAATGGTATACTTGCTACTTGTAAAGCACTCTGTGATTCTTTCTGTGATGGGTGCTATATAAATAAAGTTTATTATTATTATTATTATTACACTAATTATCTAGGCATAGTCACTTTTACATCAGCCAATGTCACAATGCTTCTACATCTGCACTGCTTACTGTTTGGGGTTTTAGGCTGGGTTTCTGTATAGCACTGTGTGACATTGGCTGATGTAAAAAGGGCTTTACATTAATTAGATTGATTGACTACCTTTATGTACATATTACCTCAATGACCTCTACTAACCTGCACATTGACTTAGTGTTACTATTTTCCCTATAGTTTATTTAGCACATTTTCATACTTAGTTTTTTTTAAACTCTGCATTGTTGTTTAAGGGCTCGTAAATAAGCATTAAACAGTAAGGTCTACACCTGTTGTAATTGGTGCATGTGACAAATAAAATGTGATTTGATCAGACTTAGCGCCTCCATTTCTTATCTCCCACCATCCCGCTCTTCCTCTCTCGCTCCCTCTCTGAGGTTGACAGTCCTCCGCAGTCTGTCTGCTCCAATCATTGTGAGGAGGGCACCATGCAGTGAGAAAGGAGGAATTCAGACACCCTCCCTGGGGCCCTCACACACAGAGTTCAGGGCAGCCCAGTGAAACGAGGACACACACACACACGCTTTCTTTGCTCTCCATCTTTCCTTCTCAATTCAATGGGCTTTATTGGCATGGGAAACATACTGTATGTTTACATTGACAAAGCAAGTGGGATAGATAAAAATAAATAATCTTGCTGCTGTGATGGCATACTTATTTCACCCAATAGATGTGAGTTTATCAAATTTGGATTTGTTTTCACATTCTTTGTAGGTCTGTGTAATCTAAGGGAAATATGTTTCTCTAATATGGTAACACGTTTGGCAGGAGTTTAGGAAGTGCATCGCAATACAAAGGCTATGCTCACGGAGTCTGTACATAGTCAAAGCTTTCCAGAGAGTGCCACTGTGCACTCTCTGTTTATGGCCAAATAGTGTTCCAGTTTTTTGGTTAATTCCTTCCAATGTGTCAAGTAATTATCTTTTTGTTTTCTCATGGTTTGGTTAGTTCTAATTGTGTTGCTGTCCGAGCCCCAGGGCCAGCTTGCTTAGGGACTTTTCTCTAGGTTAATCTCTCTGTCGGCGATGGCTTTGGTTATTGAAGTTTTGGGAATCGCTTACTTTTAGGTGGTTGTAGAATTTAACGTCTCTTTTATGGATTTTGATAATTAGCGGGTATCGTCCTAATTCTGATCTGCATGTATTATTTGGTGTTTTACGTTGTACACTAAGGATGTTCTTGAAGAATTCTGCATGCATGTCTCAATTTGGTGTTTTTCCCATTTTGTGAATTCTTGGTTGGTGAACGGCCCCCAGACCTCACAACCATAAAGGGCAATGGGTTCTAACTGATTCAAGTATTTTTTGCCAGATCCTAATTGGGATGTCAAATTTTATGTTATTTGTGATGGCATAGAAGGTCCTTCTTGCCTTGTCTCTCAGATTGTTCACAGCTTTGTTGAAGTTACCTGTGGTGCTGATGTTTAGGCCAAGGTAGGTATAGTTTTTTGTGTGCTCTAGGGCAACAGTGTCTAGATGGAATTTGTATTTGTGGTCCTGGTAACTGGACCTTTTTTGGAACAACATTTTTGTCTTACTGAGATTCACTGTCAGGGCCCAGGTCTGACAGAATCTGTGCAGAAGACCTAGCTGCTGCTGTAGGCCCTACTTGGTTGGGGACAGAAGCACTAGATCATCAACAAAGTAGACATTTGACTTCAGATTCTAGTAAGGTGAGGCCGGGTGGTGCAGACTGTTCTAGTGACCTTGCCAATTTGTTGATATATGTTGAAGAGGGTGGGGCTCAAGCTGCTCCCTGTCTCACCGTATGGTCCTGTGGAAATAAAGGTGTTTTTTGCCAATTTTAACCGCACACTTGTTTGTATACATGTATTTTATAATGTTGTATGTTTCTCCCCTAACACCGCTTTCCATCAATTTGTACAGGAAACCCTCATGCCAAATTGAGTGAAAAGACTTTTGGAAATCAACAAAGCATGAGAAGACTTTGCTTTTGTTTTGTTCTGTTTGTCAATTAGGGTGTGCAGGGTGAATACGTGGTCTGTTGTACGGTAGTTTGGTAAAAAAAAAATTTAAAGCCAATTTGACATTTGCTCAGTACACTGAGAAAATGTAGGAGTCTGCTGTTAATGATAATGCAGAGGATTTTCCCAAGTTTGCATATCCCACTGTAGTTATTGGAGTCAAAAACGTTTGTGGATTTGGGGTGATCAGTCCTTGCATATACACACACAGTATTTATTTTGTTCTCCTGTATCCCTCTCTCACAAATAGTCTCGCTTTATTCCGAAATGTAACACCCCTGCACATAAAGAGAAATCGCCCGTCGAAGCAGGCCTGAGCAGACTGACAGGATTCATTTCATATGGAAAACACGTCTAACGCTTGTTTTATTCCATGCTTTTATTTATTCCCTTGTCGCTCGAAAAAAACACAAGAATCCTGTTACATGGCAACGACTGTCTCTTCCCCACCCTCCGTTCCCTCTTTTTATTAGTTCTGAATGACAGAGAGACAAGGAGCCCAGACCCAGCGTCTTTCCCGAGAAGTAACAATACAAATAGAAAGGAGCTTCTGGCTAAAGGCTAGCAAACAAACAACACACAGGAGCCCCTGGGACCAGATGGACTTTCGACTTGCTCCCAGCAGAAATCAAATGAAGCTGGCATGAATCGAGGGAAATTGGAAAGTGAAATAAGGCAGGCATGTTTTCATGAGAAGACTCGTTTTGGATTGGAAAAGTGTGAATGCATTCACTTGGAGGGAGATGCCAGTGAATTGAGTGGGTCTAGGGGGAGGTTCAGCTGAGCAGTGCTTATTGAGGTGTCAGTCTGTCAGCCCCTCCACACCTAGTCTGCCCTGTACGCGAGCGTGTGAAATGCTACACGGCTGGAAAGAGCCCCCTGCCCCTCTCCTGAAATACATGGATAGACCATCACAGGCCCTGAAATACCACGCCTATGGGGACATACTAACACTACATCTAACAGGAAGAAAAAAAACACACTCACACTTTCATGTACCACTTCAATGGGCTCTGTAGGTCCATAGGCAAGTCTCTCTATCTGGAGTCTTCAATGTAACACACAACTGTCTAATCTACCAATCATGACATCACAAAATTGCTGCCAGACAAGGACAAAGGCTTCGATGGTAGAGGCAGGTGGAAGTAAATGTCCGCCTCAATCGGTCGGTACATTTTAAACGTTACTTAGAGCAGGTGTCAGAGCCAGCACTAGCTCCCCTCACACTCTGAGCTTGTCTGTTCAAGTGTGTTGATCAAAAGAGGAAAAAACCTTTTGTCTCTCTCCAGTCTGCCCGTCTGATAAAATATAGGTGTGTTTGAAGCGATTTCCCTCAGGCTCAGGCAGGCTTAAAAAAATAAAATAAAATAAAAAGAAGAGTGAAGTCTCTTTTCAGAGTTCAAAATCCCTAAGTTGGCTTTGAAAAAGGGGCAAGTTTTGATATGAAAACCCAGCGGCGCCTCACGTGCGTATGTGCAAGTTGACCGTAGGGAGATCAAAAGGAGCACTGGGAGGGGATGGAGGGGCAGGTATAGCTATAACCTCCTAGCTATACCCATACAGGGATGGAGGGGCAGATACAGCTATAACCTCCTAGGTATACCCATACAGGGATGGAGGGGCAGATACAGCCATAACCTCCTAGGTATACCCATACAGGGATGGAGGGGCAGGTACAGCTATAACCTCCTAGGTATACCCATACAGGGATGGAGGGGCAGATACAGCCATAACCTCCTAGGTATACCCATACAGGGTTGGAGGGGCAGATACAGCCATAACCTCCTAGGTATACCCATACAGGGATGGAGGGGCAGATACAGCTATAACCTCCTAGGTATACCCATACAGGGATGGAGGGGCAGATACAGCTATAACCTCCTAGGTATACCCATACAGGGATGGAGGGGCAGATACAGCCATAACCTCCTAGGTATACCCATACAGGGATGAGGGGCAGGTACAGCTATAACCTCCTAGGTATACCCATACAGGGATGGAGGGGCAGATACAGCTATAACCTCCTAGGTATACCCATACAGGGATGGAGGGGCAGATACAGCTATAACCTCCTAGGTATACCCATACAGGGATGGAGGGGCAGATACAGCCATAACCTCCTAGGTATACCCATACAGGGATGGAGGGGCAGGTACAGCTATAACCTCCTAGGTATACCCATACAGGGATGGAGGGGCAGATACAGCCATAACCTCCTAGGTATACCCATACAGGGTTGGAGGGGCAGATACAGCCATAACCTCCTAGGTATACCCATACAGGGATGGAGGGGCAGATACAGCTATAACCTCCTAGGTATACCCATACAGGGATGGAGGGGCAGATACAGCTATAACCTCCTAGGTATACCCATACAGGGATGGAGGGGCAGATACAGCCATAACCTCCTAGGTATACCCATACAGGGATGGAGGGGCAGGTACAGCTATAACCTCCTAGGTATACCCATACAGGGATGGAGGGGCAGATACAGCTATAACCTCCTAGGTATACCCATACAGGGATGGAGGGGCAGATACAGCTATAACCTCCTAGGTATACCCATACAGGGATACTTTCGCACTCCTCCCTATTCAACTACCTAATCTGACTACCAAAACAGCTCGAAGCTCAACATGGTTTTATCATGGTCTAATGGAGCTGTGTTGGTAATGCGTTTTTCTGCTCGTCGCTTTGAAAATCCGCTTTTGGAAATTCGGCACGTAGCGTCAGCTGGCATAGCGATGGGAGCTTCAAAGGGACACTGGGAGACGGTTTGTCTAACACAACGGATGAGTGACGGGAAACACTTAGAGAAAAGCATTGTTGTTTGTGCACTAATGTCTCCTGCAGACATTAAGGGATAAATCATTAGATGTGTTGAAGAAACAGACGAGTTTGATAGAAAACGGCACAGATTAATTTCCTGGGTGGGAAAAGTATGGGAGACTTTGGTTACGGCGTCGGGTTGGGCAGTCTTAAACATGCCAGTCAAAAGTTGAAACTCAAAATGATTAGGAGACATTCTAACACAAAAGGGCCAAAAACACAAATACTGATTCATGGGAATAGAATGTACAGTGTGCTTACTTGCATTGTCCTTTCATTAAGAAAGCTAGGCACCAGTGTGTTTACTAACAAAGCTAGGCACCAGTGTGTTTACTAACAAAGCTAGGCACCAGTGTGTTTACTAACAAAGCTAGGCACCAGTGTGTTTACTAACAAAGCTAGGCACCAGTGTGTTTACTAACAAAGCAAGGCACCAGTGTGTTTACTAACAAAGCTAGGCACCAGTGTGTTTACTAACAAAGCTAGGCACCAGTGTGTTTACTAACAAAGCTAGGCACCAGTGTGTTTACTAACAAAGCTAGGCACCAGTGTGTTTACTAACAAAGCTAGGCACCAGTGTGTTTACTAACAAAGCTAGGCACCAGTGTGTTTACTAACAAAGCTAGGCACCAGTGTGTTTACTAACAAAGCTAGGCACCAGTGTGTTTACTAACAAAGCTAGGCACCAGTGTGTTTCCTAACAAAGCAAGGCACCAGTGGCTTCACTGAATGGGGATAAATGACAACATAGCCAGATATCCATTGTCAACAAAGGCAGAGACTAAAACTTTTCTTAACGCTATTCCGAAACTGCCACTCCAACTGTGTCTATTAACATGTCAACAGTCAGCATGGAAATCGGGATAGTCAAATCCCAACTTTATGTCAACAGTCAAAGGCCTCGAGTCAGACACGTCTTCATTCATGTGCTGCTGCCTCATGAATGCATTGCTGATCTCGCTGAACTGAGTTATGGGAAATCATTATGCGCAAACGCAGTACAAACTCCTCGGCTGCAGAGAGAGAGAGTTTATCTTCATCTGACATATGCTGCTAGTCAATTATCGGTTTTATTACTTTGAACGTGAAAAATTGCCTCACGTGAAGCACTATCGCAAATCAAAATGGCTCCCGAATTGCGCGGGCTGGTTTCACGATGAGACGCTCAGGGGCTCACTTCAATTTGGGTTATTTTCATGTAACAATGGAGAGACAAGTGTTCTCAAGCAAATGGGAGTTGTACAGATATTTCAATTGCAGGTGATGACACCCTCTTCACAATGGTTATGGACTCTTTCTCAGTGTTGGCTGATAATCTTGTGTAGGCTTTTTTCAAGCTGACAAACTGAACATGCCTATTTGCTATCTGAATGAGTTGTTGTAAGATGTCATTTACCACCTACATCCACATACAAGACCGAGCTCTATGTTAAACGAGGTACTGCATCTCAGTGCTAGAGGCGTTACTGCAGACCCTGGTTCGATCCCGGGCTGTATCACAACCTGGAGTCCCATAGGTTTAGGGGAGGCCGTCATTGTAAATGAATAAATTGGTTCTTAACTGACTTGCCTAGTTAAATAAAGGATAAATAAAATAAAACAACTCTCTCATTACACAACATGCATTCAATTAAGCATTAACATATTAGCAGCGTTGCAATGCCCATGTTAGGCCTTAGCATTACAGAGTGGATATAGCAGACATTCAGTGTTGTTTTTCAGACTACATAATGTGTGCAGATGAAAACTAAGTCTGAGTAGGTGAACCAAAGGCACCTCATTTCCTGTCATTTCTAGACACAGAGATACAGAGCATGCCTACACAAACACAGACAAGCATGTGTTTGTAACACAGAGACAGACAGACACACACAGACAGAGACAGACAGACAGACAGACAGACACACACAGAGACAGACAGACACACACACAGAGACAGACAAAGACAGACACACAGAGACAGACAGACAGACACACAGAGACAGACAAAGACAGACACACAGAGACAGACAAAGACAGACACACAGAGACAGACAAAGACAGACACACAGAGACAGACAAAGACAGACACACAGAGACAGACAAAGACAGACACACAGACACAGAGACAGACACAGAGACAGACAGACAAAGAGACAGACAGATACACAGACTCTCCTCTCCCCTCACACACTCTCCTCTCCCCTCACACTCTCTCCTCTCCCCTCACACTCTCTCCTCTCCCCTCACACTCTCTCCTCTCCCCTCACACTCTCTCCTCTCCCCTCCTCTCCTCTCCTCTCCCCTCACACTCTCCTCTCCTCTCCCCTCACACTCTCCTCTCCTCTCCTCTCCTCTCCCCTCACACTCTCCTCTCCTCTCCTCTCCCCTCACACTCTCCTCTCCTCTCCTCTCCTCTCCTCTCCCCTCACACTCTCCTCTCCCCTCACACTCTCCTCTCCCCTCACACTCTCCTCTCCTCTCCCCTCACACTCTCATCTCCTGTCCCCTCACACTCTCCTCTCCTGTCCCCTCACACTTTCCTCTCCTCTCCTCTCCCCTCACACTCTCCTCTCCTCTCCCCTCACACTCTCCTCTCCTCTCCCCTCCCCTCACGCTCTCCTCTCCTCTCCTCTCCCCTCCCCTCACACTCTCCTCTCCTCTCCTCTCCCCTCCCCTCCCCTCCCCTCCCCTCACACTCTCCTCTCCTCTCCTCTCCTCTCCCCTCCCCTCACACTCTCCTCTCCTCTCCCCTCACACTCTCCTCTCCTCTCCCCTCACACTCTCCTCTCCTCTCCCCTCACACTCTCCTCTCCTCTCCCCTCACACTCTCCTCTCCTCTCCTCTCCTCTCCCCTCACACTCTCCTCTCCTCTCCTCTCCCCTCACACTCTCCTCTCCTCTCCCCTCACACTCTCCTCTCCTCTCCCCTCACACTCTCCTCTCCTCTCCCCTCACACTCTCCTCTCCTCTCCCCTCACACTCTCCCCTCACTCTCACCCTCGAAGGGACACGATAATCCACCCCCTTCCTCTTTGTGTGTGTGGCTATGACTTCTATCGCCTCTCACAGACAGGAAAAAACAGAGAAAGAGAGAGAGGGGAGAACAGGGGGAATGGGAAAACATAAGGATGGAGGAGGAGGGGGACGGGAATGATGACGAGAGCTAGAATGAGAGAAAGAGAAAAAATGGAGAGCGGATGAACAGAGATAAAGGTGGGCAACCATAACAAGACGTGCTAGAATGTATCCTTTAGCTTGACTGTTAAATGAAGACAAAAAGAGGGATTGAGTGAAGCAGCTGGAGAGGGGAAGTGGAGAGGAGAGGAGAGGAGACAGAAAAAGGTGGAGTGAAACTAGAGTAGGGCTGTGCGGTATACCGTATATCATTTTTTTACCATATACCGGTATTGATACAGGGACCGGTTTGGGTTTTTACTGTATCTTCTAAAACGGTATTTGAATGTTTGCTTTGTTACATGTGATACGCCGTGTGAAACGGCCATTTTTATAGTTTACTTCACAAATAGAGTCATCTCTCTCCGCTCTCCCTCCCTCTCCATGCCACTTTCCACACAGACCTAGCACCGCCCCGTCACTCAAGGAGCGCATTTGCTGTTCCTTGACCAGGAGACGCTTGCATTGTCTGCATGGTCAATGCAGCACAAACAACAATGTTGATCACAACAATGCTGTTTTCACTTTGCTTCTTAATATAAATCTACTAGCATTCTATAATTAGAATGCTAGTAGATTTAGAGAGAGAGAGAGAGAGAGAGAGAGAGAGAGAGAGAGAGAGAGAGAGAGAGAGAGGTGAAGGAAGAGGGAGTTGTGTGGGGTATTGAAGAAAAGACTTCTCTATAGAGGGATCAGGGGAACGACATGTCTTCCTCCCATCAATCACTGATATTACCCCCTGCATGTGTCAGAGCACCGCCTGCTATCACCATTACTTCTCAGAGGTCACACCCACGGCCCCATTTCCAGGCCATTCTCCACTGTAATGGCTTGCTCTCACCACGTCGCAATTAACCTTTTTATTGCCAATCTGACAGCCAGCTGGAGCCAGATCAGTGGGCGACGCGTGCGGTGTGTGCGTGCAAGACAAAATGTGGATTCTACCATGATTACGGATAATCCTGAATGAATCGTGAACAATGATGAGTGAGAACCTTAGACGCACAAATATTATACCCCCTAAAAACGCAAACCTCCCCTGTTATTTTAATGGTGAGAGGTCAGCGTGTCTCGGGGGTGATATTTGTGCTGCTGTAACTTTCTCACTCATCTTTATTCACTATTCATTCAGGATTATCCGTAATCGTGGTAGTATCCACATGAATGTAGAAGTGTTTAGAAACATATTCTATTCATATTTACAATAAAAGTGATTCAAAAATGACAATATATTATTTCCCATTAATTTCTATTGGGCACAAAATAACCAAAACAAACAGCAAATGATCAACAAATGTGTCACGAGCTTGATGAGGTCATTGAGTTCTATAAATATGGGATCAAATACTTTTTACTATTTTAAAACACATAAGTGAATTTGTCCCAATACTTTGACTCTCTAAAATGTGGGGACTATTTACAAAAAGTGCTGTAATTTATAAACAGTTCACCCGACATGGATGAAAATACCCTCATATTAAAGCTGACAGTCTGCACTTGAACTTCATAGTCATTGTTTAATTTCAAATCCAAACTTTTGGAGTATAGAGCCGAAAGAAGAAATAAAATGCTTCACTGTCCCAATAATTACGGAGGGCACTGTATGTGTGTGTATGCATGTGTCTGAGCATATTGTGTGAGTGTGCATGGGACATGTAGGAGATGTAGCCCAGCGCTATGCCTCTGCTAAATTGATTTTAATCCTGAATCCCATAATAGTTGACCTGGGTGAATCTCATTGACTCGGCGGCTGTATCATTTTATAGCAGGACCTGATCCTAGGCCCTTTCCCTCTGAGTGATGCTGTCTACATGACACACACACACACACACACACACACACACACACACACACACACACACACACACACACACACACACACACACACACACACACACACACACACACACACACAGAGAGAGAGAGACACAGAGACAGAGACATACGAAGAAATGCGGACATGCTTACACACATGCGCACACACACACAAATATGTGCTCAGACACACAGATTCAAACTGACACACACACCCTCTAACACACACACACACCCTCTAACACACACACACACACACACCCTCTCAGACACAGCCTCTCAGACACAGCCTCTCAGACACAGCCTCTCAGACACAGCCTCTCAGACACAGCCTCTCAGACACAGCCTCTCAGACACAGCCTCTCAGACACAGCCTCTCAGACACAGCCTCTCAGACACAGCCTCTCAGACACAGCCTCTCAGACACAGCCTCTCAGACACAGCCTCTCAGACACAGCCTCTCAGACACAGCCTCTCAGACACACACACACAGCCTCTCAGACACACACACACAGCCTCTCAGACACACACACACAGCCTCTCAGACACACACACACAGCCTCTCAGACACACACACACAGCCTCTCAGACACACACACACAGCCTCTCAGACACACACACACAGCCTCTCAGACACACACACAGCCTCTCAGACACACACAGCCTCTCAGACACACAGCCAATGAAGCTTGTCCTCTCTTGAGGTTGATTATGTTGATGCGGCAGTGTGACCTGAAAGGTCTATCATCATTCTCATGATGATAGTGTCGGGTCAGTCCATGTGATTGAATGGGGTGGGGGTGGGGGATATCTGTGGACACACACCTCCCACAGGCTGCTAACAATGTCAAGTCGTCTGAACCCATCGTGTTCTATGTCCTATCGCATCACTGTGCTAACACTAAAACGCCTGCAGGGGAGTATCTAAAGACAATGACATATCATGCCTGTGTCATTGGATCACATCGGCTAATTCAATAGGCTAAAAACATCAAGGAATGAATTCTTTCAGGAAGCCTCTTTTCAGTATCATAGATTAGAAAGCAACTGGTCTGTACTGTACTGAAGAAAACAGAGACTAGGTAGAACGTTACTATTACCCCTGCTTGGGAACCACTGCTGTAGTACATACATTTTTCTAGGGGCAATTGGTCATCCGCTGACAAGATAAGCTCATTAGCTCCAAAGGTGATGATAACACATGCAGTCAGAGATACACCGTTAGTGTGACTTCACACACCCACACCTGAGAAGGCTACTCTGGCGGAGTCTAACATGAAGGCCCTCTCCAGTCGTCCACAACCCCTTCTCCAACATAACAGAGCTGAGGGAGAACATAATTGCATTCTTGCTCTCCTCCGCCTGCAAATTGAATTTCGGGGCAACAGCCCGCTCAAACACCTAATAATCCCTGCTGCTCCGCTTGGCTCTCTCACTGAAATGAAACAAGGTCACATTGTACAGCCCTGTGGCTCCCAGATCCCTCAGCGACCTGACAACCAGACCCCCCCTCAAGTTTTTGACAGTGCAGCAACATATATTGAAAACATACTGAAAATAAGCACGAACACCACAGTTGGTATTGAAGTACAACAGATTTACACAACAGAGGAGGCCTTTTCTCAGTGTATACTGTGTTCTTAGGACAGGTAATGTGGCCTTGACTGTAACTGTAATCAACCTGGGTCAATTAGTGCACACTTTATTTTACCCTGCCCGCCAGTCCCCCCCGTGCTCCTCAGTCCCCCCCGTGCTCCTCAGTCCCCCCCGTGCTCCCCAGTCCCCCCCGTGCTCCCCAGTCCCCCCCGTGCTCCCCAGTCCCCCCCGTGCTCCCCAGTCCCCCCCGTGCTCCCCAGTCCCCCCCGTGCTCCTCAGTCCCCCCCGTGCTCCCCAGTCCCCCCCGTGCTCCCCAGTCCCCCCCGTGCTCCCCAGTCCCCCCCGTGCTCCTCAGTCCCCCCCGTGCTCCTCAATCTCTTTCTCATTACATAATTTATTGCTCCCCTTCCTACTGTCTCCCTTCTTTACATCCCTCCCTCTAACCCCCCCATCCTCCCTACCAAACCCCCATTCCCTCCCTCAGCCCTCCATGCCCCGTCCCTCTCATTCCCCCATCCTCCCTACCAAACCCCCATTCCCTCCCTCAGCCCTCCATGCCCCGTCCCGCTCATTCCCCCATCCTCCCTACCAACCCCCCATCCCCTCCCTCAGCCCTCCATGCCCCCTACCTCTCACCCCCCCAATAGAACACAGTATTATATATTTTAAGTGTATGGGTCCTACCTGCCACGGTGAGGCGGGCGGTGCGGCTGGCAATGGTTCCCAGGCTGTCTATGGTGGCCACGCACTGGTAAGTGCCCTCGTCGGGCTTGTTGTGCTTGGAGTGCACCACGCTAGATATGAGCAGCGAGCCGTCGTGCAGAACACGCCTCCGCCCGTCGTCCGACGCCAGGCTCAGGAAGGTTCCATCCTTCTTCCACTCCACACGGGCCTGGGACGCGGTGGGTTCCGAGGCAGGGTCCCCGCTGTGTGCTGAGCAGTTGAGCAGTGCTGGGGCGCCTCTCACGGCCAGAGTGTCCCCCGGCTCCACCGAGAACCAGAAGGGGCTGAAAAGCCGCGCCACCGTCCCTGGAGAGGAGAGAGGGATAGGGGTTGAGGTTAGTTATTTCTAATTAAAACAATGGCAGTACGTTCGTGTTGACTTGAACAGGCTTTGACAGGAAGCAAAACAGTATCGGCCCTAGCACAGTAACTCATGTATTTTCATTTAGATTCAGGCCGTGACAACTGTCTACCTGCCATTCCAGTCACATCTCAAAACCATCAACAGATCATCACACAAATAACCCAATTACTGACTCATCCATCCTACATGCATAACTAAAGCTAGACACACGGCACAAAACAGAGCTGAACATAAACTACATAATGACAAATTCAGTACAAAATGTATTCCTGCTTGTTCACGACAAACCACAGCCAAAACCAGCGAACAGGCAAGTGGCAAGGTAGAGACAGATGACCCCGTCCCACTTTCCCTCCCTACAACAGATGACCCCGTCCCACTTTCCCTCCCTACAACAGATGACCCCGTCCCACTTTCCCTCCCTACAACAGATGACCCCGTCCCACTTTCCCTCCCTACAACAGATGACCCCGTCCCACTTTCCCTCCCTACAACAGATGACCCCGTCCCACTTTCCCTCCCTACAACAGATGACCCCGTCCCACTTTCCCTCCCTACAACAGTGCTTGATGAGAAGGGAAAGGAAGGCTTTCTTTCAGATATGTATCCCTGCGTAACGGTAAACCTCACTGACAACGATAGTGACTAAATCTAAATACATACATAATTCAGACATTCACCCAAAGAACACATTGTTCTGAAGCCAGTTTTAATAACGCAACGAACAGAATTAAAATAAGTGGCTGCATGTTAAATGTAGTATTACGCCTGTTAGGTTCCAAGGAGGTGACCAATCTCAGTACAGAGAGGGAGACAGAAAGAGAGGGGGGAGAGTTACAGGTCTTTGGCATCACGATCGCAGCATCAGTTCTGCCATTTAACTTCTGGGGGTAATTTCTCTATCTCAAGGTGCCAGTTGCCCCGTCGCTGTGCTTTCGCAAGGAGAACTAATGCAGGGTATTCATTAGAAGCAATGAGCAGTGAGCACATGCAGCGCAACATGGGACAAACAAAACATAGCACGCACAAGAGCAACATGGGACTAGCAACACGTATCATGCAGAGACAGAGCTACATAGGACAAGCAACACGTAGCATGCAAACAGACAGAGCAACATAGAACAAGCAACACGTAGCACGCAGACAGAGCAAAGGTGTTTCAACAGCTCACCAGCTACAGACAACATGAAACTGGCTCTCTGTCTTTCCCTCTTTTCCATTTATTCAAAGTTAAGACAGGATCTCTTTGCTTAGAAAGACACTTGGGTGAAACTATGGAAAGCAAAGATGAAAACCTCCTTAAAGGAGCTACACATGTTCCATCATAACGTATATGGAGACAGTGGTCTTAAAACGCTCCTTAAAATGCAGCAAGAGGTTGACCTCACCACATCAATACGTCTAATGGCCCCGAGTGTCTATAATGGGCAGGCCTGTGACTGTGGCACAACAGCAGGCTGTGTATTTCTATGTAGGCTTGTGAGACAGATGGTGAGAGAGCTGTGTGGAGCTGCTGCAATGGGACTTCTCTCAGGCAGGCATTGAGCACCATCACACGCTTAATCATCTCGGTCTTCAGCTGCTGTTGGAACAGTTGGGGAAGTTGGGCTCTGGGGGTTCAAATCACACCATTTGAGCAAAACATTGCCGCCTTTAGCAGCTTTCAAACAGGAGCAGTGGGCGAGAGAGAAGGCTCAGCCGAGGCTTTTTCTGGGGATGATGGTGTCAAAATGGCTGACCATCTGCTTTGAAGCACAGACACACAACATCCCTAGTCAGCAGAGCAAAGCGACTAGAGTGGGGCTGGAGCACAGTGACCTCTCTTCCTCTGACACGCTCAACCCAGGTTCATTCATCTCGTGGTCAACACTCTGCCGACGCGGAGCGAGGGTGGGGCAATACAGCAGCCACAGAAACAAACCTCCTCACTGCTGTGGACTAGCTAGATACACAATAACATCCTGCTCTGTGGCTAGCTAGCAACACAATAACACCCTGATCTGTGTCTAGCTAGCAACACAATAACACCCTGATCTGTGTCTAGCTAGCAACACAATAAGTCCGCTAGTGGTTTAGCATATGACGATATATTGAGACATGACCCAGACACGACCCTTCGTGACTGTCAGCTGCTTTGTCTTATGTTCTAATCACAGCACATCAATTTGTCACGTACACCATTCCTAAGAACACACAATAGCTGCACCCTGATATAATGTAGACAGGGCATGAATAGGTTATCGACTAAAAGGTCAAATCCCCACACTAGCTAGATACACAATTACACCCTGCTCTGTGGCTAGCTGGCAACACAATAACACCCTGCTCTGTGGCTAGCTGGCAACACAATAACACCCTGCTCTGTGGCTAGCTGGCAACACAATAACACCCTGCTCTGTGGCTAGCTGGCTACACAATAACACCCTGCTCTGTGGCTAGCTAGCTACACAATAACACCCTGCTCTGTGGCTAGCTAGCTACACAATAACACCCTGCTCTGTGGCTAGCTAGCTACACAATAACACCCTGCTGTGGCTAGCTAGATACACAATTACACCCTGCTTTGTGGCTAGCTAGATACAGGCTGGCAGCTGTGGATGGACATGTAGGCCTATCAGTGGATCCTGTGGCTGGCTTGAGGCGAGGTAAATCCAGGTGATGAAAATAGTGTGTGTAGAAGTATTTGATACACTGCCGATTCTGCAGGTTTTCCCACTTACAAAGCATGTAGAAGTCTGTCATTTTTATCATAGGTACTCTTCAACTGTGAGTGACGGAATCTAAAGCAAAAATCCAGAAAATCACATTGTATGATTTTTAAGTAATTAATTTGCATTTTATTGCATGACATAAGTATTTGATACATCAGAAAAGCAGAACTTAATATTTGGTACAGAAACCTGTTTACAATTACAGAGATCATACGTTTCCTGTAGTTCTTGACCAGGTTTGCACACACTGCAGCAGGGATTTTGACCCACTCATCCATACAGACCTTCTCCAGATCCTTCTCCAGAGCCTTCAGGTTTCGGGGCTGTCGCTGGGCAATACAGACTTTCAGCTCCCTCCAAAGATTTTCTATTGGGTTCAGGTCTGGAGACTGGCTAGGCCACTCCAGAACCTTGAGATGCTTCTTACGGAGCCACTCCTTAGTTGCCCTGGCTGTGTGTTTCGGGTCGTTGTCATGCTGGAAGACCCAGCCACGACCCATCTTCAATGCACTGTCAATCTTACTGAGGGAAGGAGGTTGTTGGCCAAGATCTCGCGATACATGGCCCCATCCATCCTCCCCTCAATACGGTGCAGTCGTCCTGTCCCATTTGCAGAAAAGCATCCACCTCCATGCTTCACGGTTGGGATGATGTTCTTGGGGTTGTACTCATCCTTCTTCTTCCTCCAAACACGGCGAGTGGAGTTTAGACCAAAAAGCTCTATTTTTGTCTCATCAAACCACATGACCTTCTCCCATTCCTCCTCTGGATCATCCAGATGGTCATTGGCAAACTTCAGACGGGCCTGGACATGCGCTGGCTTGAGCAGGGGGACCTTGCGTGCGCTGCAGGATTTTAATCCATGACGGCGTAGTGTGTTACTAATGGTTTTCTTTGAGACTGTGGTCCCAGCTCTCTTCAGGTCATTGACCAGGTCCTGCCGTGTAGTTCTGGGCTGATCCCTCACCTTCCTCATGATCATTGATGCCCCACGAGGTGAGATCTTGCATGGTGCCCCAGAGAGAGAGATTGACCGTCATCTTGAACTTCTTCCATTTTCTAATAATTGCGCCAACAGTTGTTGCCTTCTCACCAAGCTGCTTGCCTATTGTCCTGTAGCCCATCCCAGCCTTGTGCAGGTCTACAATTGTATCCCTGATGTCCTTACACAGCTCTCTGGTCTTGGCCATTGTGGAGAGGTTAGAGTCTGTTTGATTGAGCGTGTGGACAGGTGTCTTTTATACAGGTAACGAGTTCAAACAGGTGCAGTTAATACAGGTAATGAGTGGAGAACAGGAGGGCTTCTTAAAGAAAAACTAACAGGTTTGTTTTAGATTCCGTCTCTCACAGTTGAAGTGTACCTATGATAAAAATTAGACCTCTACATGCTTTGTAAGTAGGAAAACCTGCAAAATTGGCAGTGTATCAAATACTTGTTCTCCCCACTGTATCAACACAGAGCCAGTGCCATTATAAACATCCTGATTCTCCATCCTTTTGTTTCTGTTGTTGGTTTACAATGTGTGCAAGTTCCCTGATATTACCACAGTGCTCAGGATGAAAAACATGTTACATCTGTCTACAGTACACCGTTATTGAGACCCATAGGAATTACAAAGCACAAAACAGCTATGAGACGGGAATATACTAGAGTCGGAAGCATTTTTCACCCAATCTTCAAAATCCTATTTACTGTGCAGTGGTTTTAGAACTTGAAAGTGCAACAGTGTTATAAATATATGGAGTGGATTAATGTTTTATTGATAATATATGAACACACCTTCTTTCTTCAACAAAACCAGGGCGGCTGAGCGGACTACCGCCAGAGAATGGAGTGATTAAGAAGCAGTTGGATGTAGGAGAGGGGAGGAGGACCCTGTGGGGTTAAGTATCCTCAAGGATAAAATCATCTCAGCCAGCTCTACCAACATGAGGCCAACAAACACCCAGGGAGAGAACTCTACCAACATGAGGCCAACAAACACCCAGGGAGAGAACTCTACCAACATGAGGCCAACAAACTGCCAGGGAGAGAACTCTACCAACATGAGGCCAACAAACACCCAGGGAGAGAACTCTACCAACATGAGGCCAACAAACTGCCAGGGAGAGAACTCTACCAACATGAGGCCAACAAACTGCCAAGGAGAGAACTCTACCAACATGAAGCCAACAAACTCCATTTGAAACTACACAAAAAAGCACAACTACCAACAAAACTTCTACAAGAGAAAAGTCTCAATCTTTGACAACACAAGGCAAGCTTAACGTTGGCTTACATAACTGCATCCCAAAGGAATCCCTGGGAAGAGAAGAGTGTAGCACACACACACCATTGCAACATATTCCTCTTGTCTTCTGTCTGAGTTGCCAACAACAAAGTCAAGGAATGTGTATTTTCCAGTAAGGAGAGTTGTGTTATTTTAATCCACAGATAGATTGATATCAACAACCTCTCCTTCAACGTGAGAAAGACAAAGGAGATGATCGTGGACTACAGGAAAAGGAGGGCCGAACACGCCCCAATTCACATCGACGGGGCTGTAGTGGAGCGAGAGTTAGTTCCTTGGTGTCCACATCACCAACAAATTCTCATGGTTGTCCGAGTTTGGCCAGTGTAGGCTGTCATTATAAATAAGAATGTGTTCTTAACTGACTTCCCTAGCTAAATAGTTTGTTTTTACACTGCTACTACTCACTGTTTATTATCTATGCATAGTTACTTTACCGTTACCTACATGTACAAATGACCTTGACTAACCTGAACCCCAGCACATTGACTCTGTACCGGTAACCCTGCATATATACAGCCTCGTTATTGTTATTTCGTGTAATTTAGTAAATATTTTCTTAAACCTGCATTGTTGGTTAAGGGCTTGTAAGTTAGAATTTCACTGTCTACACCGGTTGTACTCAGCGCAAGGGCCAAATAACATTTGATTTTATATATGCAGGACCACAGATTACTCCTCCATTGTTTACTTGAGAACACAGAGAGACGCTAGTGAATAATAAAAGTATATACGCTTCCAATGAACAACCACCACCACACACACACGCACACCAGTATAAATCCTGCAATCGTTATGCCAGGGCTTTATTGGGCCCTGAAATAGTGCTGTGCTAAAATAATTTCATTTCACACAGCTGCGGAGTTACAGGGAGGAGGGAGTGTTATAGGCAGGGACAGGAGGTGTCAGAAAGAAAAAACACATTACAGGGAGCGAGGTCTAATCTATTCTGCCCTGCGTTGTGGGACTCACCGTTTGTCTTGAAAACACAGACTGTCTGCAGCCCTGGCCGAGCCGTGAGAGAGGAAGAAGGCGAGCAGGAGGCCGAGCCGTGAGAGAGAGAGGGATAAAGGGAGCAGGAGGCCGAGCCGTGAAAGAGAGAGGAAGAAGGGGAGCAGGAGGCCGAGCCGTGAGAGAGAGAGGGAGAAGGGGAGCAGGGGGCCGAGCCGTGAGAGAGAGAGGGAGAAGGAGAGCAGGGGGCCGAGCCGTGAGAGAGAGAGGGAGAAGGAGAACAGGAGGCCGAGCTGTGAGAGAGAGAGAGGGAGAAGGAGAACAGGAGGCCGAGCTGTGAGAGAGAGAGAGGGAGAAGGAGAGCAGGAGGCCGAGCCGTGAGAGAGAGAGGGATAAAGGGAGCAGGGGGCCGAGCCGTGAGAGAGAGAGGGAGAAGGGGAGCAGGGGGCCGAGCCGTGAGAGAGAGAGGGAGAAGGGGAGCAGGAGGGAGAAATTAGGTTGTCTGGTTGATCCGTACGGGCTGTTACCTCTGTCCCGACTCTTCCCAAATCCACTTTACTCGGCAGTCAGAAAGGTTTTGGGATTGGAAGCACAGCTTACGGCAGTGTCCTGATAGGCTCGTCTTTCTCCCCGAGCCGGGTGAATGGGAGAGAAATGGATTCACACCAAATGATGTGCTACATTACGAGGCCTGTGTGCCGCTGCTGAAAAATGCTTGTGTGCTGCTGTTCGAGAAATGCTTTCAGGTACATTACAAGGCTGGAAAAATATGTGTGTGTGTGTGTGTGTATGTGTGTGTGTGTGTGTGTGTGCGCGCTTGCGTTTGCGCGGTGTTCAAAGGATAATATTTGGTTAGAGTAGCTGAAGAGTGTTTTGGTTGGGCTTTTGCCAGGTAACTGAAGGACCTTGATGGCACTAAGTCACGTCAGTTAAAGTGACATACTGTCAGCTCAAGGATGGGGGATTGAGGTAGAGGCTATTTAACATGGAGAGGCTCTGCTCATATCAACGGTGGGCTTAGTCGCATCAAACAGCATCAATGCCTGGTTGAATAATGAAATATAGGCCTCTGATGAACAGAATAGATAACGTTTCATACTACCAAGGTGAACCTCTCAAAGTCATGTCGAAATCCAAAAGATAAAACCATAGGGTCTCTGCCCACCACACAAAGACTTCCCTGTCCCCCTAGCCCCCCTTCCCTCTCCCCAGCAGGAAGCCTCTCCCCCCCCCACCCCTCCAACTGGCGGAGACGTACTGAACAGACCCCTAACTGGCGGAGACGTACTGAACAGACCCCTAACTGGCGGAGACGTACTGAACAGACCCCTAACTGGCGGAGACGTACTGAACAGACCCCTAACTGGCGGAGACGTACTGAACAGACCCCTAACTGGCGGAGACGTACTGAACAGACCCCTAACTGGCGGAGACGTACTGAACAGACCCCTAACTGGCGGAGACGTACTGAACAGACCCCTAACTGGCGGAGACGTACTGAACAGACCCCTAACTGGTGGAGACGTACTGAACAGACCCCTAACTGGTGGAGACGTACTGAACAGACCCCTAACTGGTGGAGACGTACTGAACAGACCCCTAACTGGTGGAGACGTACTGAACAGACCACTAACTGGTGGAGACGTACTGAACAGACCCCTAACTGGTGGAGACGTACTGAACAGACCCCTAACTGGTGGGAACAGACCCCTAACATTGCCAATAAAATAACATTTAGAATGTCTATATACTTAAAACTTGTGAGTTTAATGTATACTAATGTTTCCTTTGTTTATTGTCTATTCCATTTGCTTTGGCAATGTAAATATGTTTCCCATGCCAATAAAGCCCTTTGAATTGACAGACAGAGACACCGAGAGACAGAGACACCGAGAGACAGAGACACCGAGAGACAGAGACCGAGAGAAGGAATGAGTGCTCAAGCCTAACATCTTCCACAAAGGCCCTACCGTCTCAGTTTTGTAAGGATTTCCCTTATAAGCTGGGTATTTGTAGCAATAAAATAGAAGTCTAGTTCAATGGCCAGGTATACTGTACAGACAGTCGGTATGAGGTTTGAAAATTCTCACACATCAAATATCCATCCCTTCATTCTGAATGAGAGCAGGATGAGGACCCCCTGGTATTGCTTTATTGAGCCCTGAGCATACTAACCTTCAACTGAATCAACATGCTCCAAGAAAAACAACTTTATAACAGTAAGGCCTGGCGGAATATAGATGTGAAACATGTCTGGTAATATGAAGGGAGGAGAAGAGTCTGCTGCTACAGATAAACAAGTTATTTTCTTCTCTTCCTTCTGTCTCGCTCTTTCCACCTTCCTCCCTCCGCCCAGTGTGTCAGTCCCTCTTTAGCCAGGCTGGAAATGCCTCCCTCTCTCTCCCTCTCTCCCTCTTCACAGACTCCCCTTCATCTCTCCATCCCACTCGTTTTCAAGCCCATCTGTCACCAGGAAACACGTCAGGGAAATAACAGTGATCTGGAGCGCAGACTGATGAGGGGGTAGGGTTTGGCTCTCCAGCAGGAGGGGAGTGGTATGGCTAATAGCTCCTCAGACTGAATTGGATGCCCATTAAAATCAAAATGTCAGTTTCTCTTAAAAAAAAAAAGTTATTTATGAGCGAGCGAACAAACGCTTAGAAGTGTGGCGATAGAGTAGTTTCTATCATAGAAATAGACAACAGGCCCGTCCTCTATAAAACCGGTGTTGCAGACGACTAACAACTGAGCGTGACATTCATCTACTTCACTTTAATTCATTGACTGACTAGATAGAAGTTCTGTCAGTAAGAGATAAGTGAAGAAATGCTTGTTTTATTACGAGGGTAGAGCTGTAGCTGTGACAATGGATGTGCTAAAACGATGGAAGTCTCATAAAAAAAGATTTAAAACCCGCCACATTAGATTAAAACCTGCCACATTAGATTACCCCCAACTCACTGGACACAAAGCAGCCCACATTAGATTACCCCCAACTCACTGGACACAAAGCAGCCCACATTAGATTACCCCCAACTCACTGGACACAAAGCAGCCACACACACACAGCCACACACCTCAAGTCTTCCACACAGAGACAACTACATGGTGGGGAGTATTTGCCATCAGCAAAATAGTCAAATTCCCTACGGGAGGCTCTCCTCTCCTTCCTGTCCTCCAGAGTTTCTCAAGGAGCTATAACGTGCCCACTTTAGTTCCCTTCCCTGTGAACCCTATGCCAGGAACAATTCTAGGCCTGCCTAGTTGTCTGGGACCGGGGATGTGACCCGTTGGCCGTTGGATCCAGCTGGATGTTCTGATCGCTGTTGAAGGGTGGGGGAGGCCAAGCCATAAATAAAAATGCTGGTCAAAATGATTGGTATGCCCAGGCACACCAGCTTTACTGCGTTGGTTAGCACCGGCTCAGCTGGCAGATTCAAGAAGGGAAGGATCCAATTTTTCGCTGCTCGCGGTGCTCTGTCATCCTGCCTACACGCAAAAAGAGGCGAACCACTGGACCCCGGCGGTTTGAAAACACTGCTGGTTCGCTTTCTGGCCTCTGGTCACTGACTACATCAGCTGTGCTTCAATAATGGTGCGGTGGACAGACGGACGGGAAGATTTGAATCCAATGTAGACACAATCCACTACAGAGAACACTAAGAGACAAATATGTGGACATGGTTCAGTAAACCAGTGTCTTCAACAGTGTTACAATCAGGTCCACTATACGGTAACTATACAGTATTTAGACCAACATGGTGTACTGTTTCAAGACTAAACGCAATAAACAGGCATATATAGAGGAATAACGGAGTTTGTCGATGATCTTTTAATTTCCGGTTCTAAATCTAAGACCACCTTAAAACACAGAGTCCCACAGCTCAACAGCAACCAGGATTCAATTAAAAAGCAGAAGACAAAACATGTCAATCTGCAGGATTGCGCTTAAAACAGTGGGGACTGTTTCTATCAGCTTGATTCATTGTAAAATGGACGACTGTACCAACTGAATACTCAAGTAACATCAGTCCCAGCCTTTACCAACACCGTATCCAAGGCCAATTTATCTGAGGAGCAGTAAGGATGACAACAAGCATGTGGACACACGGTGGGTCTCAGCAGGACTGGGACACGTTAGGAGAGACAAGGGCACATTTCTATTAGTGCTGGGAGAGGATTCACCCTCTGGCTATAGGGAGGAACCCACCAGGAGCAAGTCAATGAAGTGAGGCTGACACAAATGTGTTTGTGTGTGTGTGTGTGTGTGTGTGTGTGTGTGTGTGTGTGTGTGTGTGTGTGTGTGTGTGTGTGTGTGTGGAAATAGTGAAAAAAGAGAGAGAGTAAGAGAGAGTTGGGAGGATTAGGTGAATCTCTGCCTCTCCCAGATAGCAAATCCCTGGGGTGTCCTGTTAAATTTCAAACAACGGGCTCATCCCTCTGACTGAAGCACCTCTCACCTCCACTGGACAAGCTAATGAACCACCTTGAATAAGCCTCATTCTTCCTCTGGTTCCTCAGCAATCACAGTGGCCCCACTAGGAAAAGCTGAAGGACAGGTTAGTGACGACCATGAGCCTCAAAAATAGAGGCAGGGTTACTTTGGATTGAACAAGGTCCGGTGTGTAGGAGTCTCTGACAACCCTCACAACAGAAAGACTACAAAAACTACTTTAATGTTACTGCTACAGCCCTAACCTTTGACTCAAGAGTACTAATGGCAACAGACGCAATTATCCACTATTTTCTGATAAAAAAATAATTTTAAAGGAGACAAGCTATCAGACACGACAGAACATGGCACTTCCAGCCCCAGACAATACCATTGGGCAAAGGTATCAATACATCTGTACTCCCTGTTCACTCATGACTGCATGGCCAGGCACAACTCCAACACCATCATCAAGTTTGCCCATGACACAACAGTGGTAGGCCTGATCACAGACAACGATGAGACAGCCTATAGGGAGGAGGTCAGCGACCTGGACGTGTGGTGCCAGGACAACAACCTCCCTCAAGGTGACCAAGACAAAGGAGATGATTGTGGACTACAAGAAAAGGAGGACCGAGCACGCCCCATTCTCATCGACGGGGCTGTAGTTGAGCAGGTTGAGAGCTTCAAGATCCTTTGTGTCCACATCACCAACACACTACCATGGTCCAAACACACCAAGACAGTCGTGAAGAGGGTACGACAAAGCCCATTCCCCCTCGGAGACAGAAAATACTTGGCATGGGTCCTCAGATCCTCAAAAGGTTCTACAGCTGCACCATCAAGAGCATCCTGACTAGTTGCATCTCTGCCTGGTATGGCAACTGCTCGGCCTCCGACCGCAAGGCACTACAGAGGGTAGTGCGTACGGCCCAATACATCACTGGAGCCAAGCTTCCTGCCATAAAAGACCTCTATACCAGGCAGTGTCAGAGGAAGGCCCTAGAAATTGTCAAAGACTGTTCTCTCTGCTACCGCACGGCAAGCGGTACCAGAGCGCCATGTTTAGGTCCAAAAGGCTTCTTAACAGCTTCTACCCCAAAGTCATCAGATTCCTGAACAGCTCATCAAAGGTCCACCAGACCTCTGTTTATTATCTATGCATAGTCACTTTAACTCTACCTACACATATTCCCTCAACTACCTCATCTAACCAGTGATCCCGCACATTGACTCTGTACCGGTACCCCTGTATATAGCCTCGCTATTGTTATTTTACTGCTGCTGTTTATTTGTAATTATTTGTTACTTAAAACTTAAACACTTAAAGCATTGTTGGTTAAGGGCTTGTAGGTGAGCATTTCCCTGTAAGGTCTACACCCGTTGTATTCGGCGCATGTGACAAATAAAATTTGATTTGATCTTCAACAAATGCAAGACGGACAGAGTGGGAATTAATTGTATACCTAACCTTTTTGACAGTGCTGTGCCATCCAAAGGGATCAATTGTGAGACAGACAGACAAACAAAAGCCCAGACGGTGCACAATTAATTTGCCCCAAGGTGGCCCTGCGTGAAAGAACAAACTGGATGAATAAATAAAAGGGGTTCCTTCAGGGCTGAGAGTAACAGACTCAGTGGGGGGCGAGGGGGTGGGGAGGGTAGTGGCTCTGTCTGATGTTTTGACGAGTCTGCACTACACCCCTATGATGCAGGCCTGCTCAGTGTGACCACCCTCAGATCTGCCCTATCCATTCATTAGCCTGTCAGCTGGAAGGGTAAATCGACAGCTCTGATCTGTTTTATTATCCAGAGGGTTACCGTCTGTGTCAGAAAAGCTTCTACGGAGAGAGCTTCTCACTTCAGGGCTCTACAGTGCGACCAAATTTAAGTAGGCGCACATTTGCGAACTAGCGATTTACACCAAAAAGAGCATACTGTCATAGTTGTAGTATTTCTGCTATTGTGTTTCATTGTTGTCAAATGAACGAAGAACTACAAAGAGCATAATGCAACACGCAGCTCCGTAAACCAATCAAAGCCTAGTTTAGTGAACGACTTGAGTTACCTCAGCGGAGCGGGTTGATAGAAAAACTTTTAGGTACGTAGCTTATGACGATATACAACGTTGAAAGATTAAGACAGTAAAATAGGATTTTATAGGGAAATATGAACAGAAAAAAGATCAGTCTGCCAGTGATGTCGACGTGGATATGATCGAGGCAGTCGCAGTCGAGCCGACAACAACACAAGGTGCTATCGCTAGCACCTCAGACGCTATTGCTCCGCTACCCATTTGTGTTGCCACAGCTAACAGCTCGAAAACATACAAGTACAACGTAGAGTGGGAAAAATATTTCCCTTGGTTACAGTTTCAATCTGAAACAAAGCTTATGTTTTGCAAATACTGTAAAGCCGAGACAAAACTTGCAGGCACACGTTCAAGTTTTGTAGTGCGGAATCCTATCAGTATCACAAAAAAAAGACTCCTGTCAAAAAAGCATACCCAATGCAGAGATGCCTATAAAAAAACAACAAAAAACACCCCGGGACGTTTCAGTCAGCCATGAGGAAGCAGGTGGATATTTCAGGACAAGAGGTGAGAAGACAACTCAAAATAAAATTCAATATAGCCTACTATATAGATAATTAAAATATGCTATCTTTTCCTAGAACATGCTGAAGCTGGTAGAGATTATGCTTGTGCTGCCCATCTCTGCAGCCCAGTGTGAAAGGGGATTCTCTGCCCAAAACAGAATCAAGACCACGGCTAGAAGCTGTCTTGGAGTTGAGACCACAACAGACCTGATGAGCATCAGTCTAGAGGGTCGTTCTGTAGAAACCTTTGATACAAATTCTGTGGTGGACCGGTGGCTCAGTTCCAAGCGCGCCAGGCGCTCGCACTACAAGACATTCTTTGTGTCTAAGTGTTGCACAGTAGCTACTCACAGTTTGCACTTCAAAAATAAGTTTTAATTTTGGAATTAGCTTATATATATTTTATAGCCACAGGTTATTGTTCGTAATTGTTTTGGTAGATGACTAGATTATAATTGTGACAGCTCGTAGAGACTAGTCAATTAAAACTCAACTATTTTCCTTGTGCGACTACATTTTCTTTGTGTGCCCGTATATATTTCTGTGTGCTCCTTAGAGCCCTGCACTTTGGTTAAACACTCAAATAACAGACACTGCAGACGAAAAAGAGAACCAACCTGCTGACCTAAACAATGTAATACAGTTTAGTCGTAACTTGATGTAGGATACTCCTGAATGTAGGTACAAATGTTAGACATTTAGTAATTAAGGTGCAAAACAGCAATTATGTGTTGGCAGGTAGGCCTAATTACCATAGAGAGATTTGGGAAATGTGTCGCTTTACTGGAATAATCATGGAAATCGCTTTTCTCAGATATCGTGATTTCCTTTTAGTGAGCTTGGTGATAATGAACTGGAATCAACTTTTCTTGAATGAAGTCTAGAAATAGGCCTACTTCTCTATGCTGTACAGCCTAGCCCTGGCCCTTTAATGTCACCAACAGAAACACCTTCATACCCCCTCACCTGCCCTGGCCCTTTAATGTCACCAACAGAAACACCTTCATACCCCCTCACCTGCCCTGGCCCTTTAATGTCACCAACAGAAACACCTTCATACCCCCTCACCTGCCCTGGCCCTTTAATGTCACCAACAGAAACACCTTCATACCCCCTCACCTGCCCTGGCCCTTAAATGTTACAGGACGTGAAAGGGTTAGGAGTCCTAGGTTGCGCAGCGGTCAAAAAGCACTGCACCGCAGTGGTGAGACGCCACTATAGCCTGGGGTTCGACTGGTAGCCCCATAGGATGGTGCACAATTGGCCCAGCGCCGTTCGGGATAGGGAAGGGTTTAGCCGGTGGGGCTTTCCATGGCTGATTTTGCTCTAGCGACTCCTTGTGACAGGGCCGGGTGCCTGCAAGCTGACTCCGGTCGTCAGTCGAACAGCGTTTCCTCTGACACGGGTTAAGCGAGCAGTGTGATAAGAAGGTGGCCAGGCGGGTACTGTTTCGGAGGACGCATGACTCGACCTTCGCCTCTCCCGAGCCCATTGAGGAGTTGCAGAGATTAGCCAAGGGACGTAATTCTGGGAAATAACTGAGGGGGGAATATGCTTGTGGCCATACCACCCTGAACACACGTATAAATAAATAAATACAGGAAAGGGTTAGGCTCTTTTAGTCTGTTTTGTTCTTCTCAGAGTGATGTATTCGGTGCTTCAAAGCCTGGGAGCTAGTGAACAGCCCTGTTAGCGGCCACTGATAAAACAGCAGCCGGTGTCGGTCTCAACGATTTGGAGGGAAAGCATTTAACACTGGAGCACAAAACAGATCAAAGGCTTCCACTAGCAGTGGGGGAACTATTACTAATTTACTGGAAACCGGATGCTCCTCAAATAACCAGGCCGCTTCACAGGGGGGGGGGGGCATGCTATATAAGAAAGCTACAGTAATAAAGGATACTACATTAATAAAGAAAGCTACAGTAAAGAAGGTCGGCTATATAAGGAAGCTACAGTAATAAAGGAAGCTAGAGTAATAAAGGTGTTCTATATAAGGAAGCTACAGTAATGTGTTCCATATAAGGAAGCTAGAGAAATAAAGGTGTTTTAAATAAGGAAGCTAGAGTAATAATAAGCTACATTAATAGGTATTCTAGATAAGGAAGCTACAGTAATAAAGGTATTCTAGATAAGGAAGCTACAGTAAGTGTTCTACATAAGGAATATACAGTAATAAAGATGTTCTATATAAGGAAGCTACAGTAATAAAGGAAGCTACAGTAATAAGTGTTCTACATAAAGAATATACAGTAATCAAGATGGATTTTGGCAATGATTTGTCAATCATTTATCTACTTCCCCAGAGTCAACTTAACTTGTGGATACATTTTTTAAGTAATTGCGTGCAGTTTGAAGGAAGTTGCTACCTAACGCTAAAGCAATTGCTAACTAGTGTTAGCACAATGACGAAGTCTATGGGTAACGCTAGTTAGCATTGGCTCAAAAAACTACCTCTAACTTCCTTACTAGACACAGAGACATACAAATGGTATCCAGAATTACATCTGACTCTGGGGGATTAGATACATTGCAACATGTAGAGGCCAGTAGAGTTGCAACATGTAGAGGCCAGTAGAGTTGCAACATGTAGAGGCCAGTAGAGCTGCAACATGTAGAGGCCAGTAGAGCTACAACATGTAGAGGCCAGTAGAGCTACAACATGTAGAGGCCAGTAGAGCTACAACATGTAGAGGCCAGTAGAGTTGCAACATGTAGAGGCCAGTAGAGCTACAACATGTAGAGGCCAGTAGAGCTAAAACATGTAGAGGCCAGTAGAGCTACAACATGTAGAGGCCAGGAGAGTTGCAACATGTAGAGGCCACGTGATCAAGATGTGGTCTTACAGACAGTAACACCCACAGGCTCTCGGAAGTTGAGGAGTGCCTTCTTTTGCACTGCATCTGAAACCAGTTTATACATCAACCCAGATTATCTCTATCGCTGTCCTCAGATCAACTTTCCAAACAAACAACGCTTTGAAAATCGAGGTCAAAGTTAAATTTCCTCTCATACTTTGCCCTCAACCAACAACTTACCAGAGCTTTTCACGATAACTTCTAAACGGACCATTGAATGTGGGGAGAGGGTTGAGTGTGTGTGCAGAAGTCAAGCTAGGATGCAGAGCTAAGGGCACCTGAATCCGAGCGGATCGCAGCGTCATTAGCGGGAGTTATTTGCACTGATCCTATCTCACTCTCATCAGTGGCTGACAGCTGGGCCCCCTGTTCCACTAAGATGCACTGGAATGCCATTCTCTCTCTCCCTCTCTCTCTGGGTTGGCATTTAACCCCCCCCCCCCCCTCCTCAGTCAACACCACCCCCCCCCCCCCCTCTTCTCAGTCAACCCCCCCCCACTCTTCTCAGTCAACCCCCCCCCCATTACACCTCTTTGTTTGTCCCTTTGTTCTCTAGCAAACAGATTTGTCTTGCTTTAGCACTATACTGCTGAGTCTTCATGAGCCTGGTCTGGTGTAACTACAACAAAAGAGGTGAGGGGAAGTAGTGTGTGAGGAGGGGGGGATGTATGAGGGGAGGAGGAAGGTGTGTGTGAGGGGAGGGGGAGGTGTGTGTGAGGGGAGGTGTGTGTCTATGTGTGCAGGGGGGGGGGGGTTTGCTGAATGCTCATTACTGCCTGGCCTTATCTGTGCTCGCCCTCCTGTCTGCCAGTGAGACACGGAGCTCGGAGGGCTTTTGTTGATGCTAATGTGGATCGTATTGCAGGTAAAGAAGTAATGGCAACACCTGAGTGAGAGTGTGTGTGTGTGTCTCACACAGGACCACGGACACAGCAGAAGAAAAACAATGTCTCGTTTGTTTACACAGAGAATTACAGCTACATGCCCTATATCAGTCTGGGAGCGATAAGAGCTGAGGAACAGAGACTCCAAATCCTAGCAGCCAGAAAGGCAAGGGGTTTAGTATCTGTTTCTATCCTTGCATGCGTGTGTAGTGTGTGAGCATGTTTGAATGGGTTTTGAGTGTGCCACGTGTCGGTGTCCAGAGATTGAGGGATTCACACCACGAGGGGAGAATCAAGCCCTCTTTCCCCCATACTAGCTCTCCTTTGCTATCTCAGTGCTTCTCTCACAACAAAAACACAGGAAGTGGAATCAGGAGCACTTGACACAGACATGTCCTCCGACAGATTGGATCAGAGGACAGAAATTCCACCTTATCTGCAGGCTGAGGTGTGTAAACTGCTGGATATGACCCAGCTGTGTGTGTGGTGTGTGTGTGTGTGTGGTGTGTGCGTGTCTGTGTGGTGTGTCTGTGGGGTGTGTGTGTGCGTGTCTGTGTGGTGTCTGTTTGGTGTGGTGTCTGTGTGGTGTGTGGTGTGTGTGTGTGTTTGTGTGGTGTGGTGTGTGTTTGTGTGGTGTGGTGTGTGTCTGTGTGGTGTGGTGTGTGTCGGTGTGGTGTGTGTGTGTGTGGTCTGTGTGTGTATCTGTGTGGTGTGTGTGTGTATCTGTGTGGTGTGTGTGTATCTGTGTGTGGTGTATCTGTGTGGTGTGTGTGTGTGTATCTGTGTGGTGTGTGTGTGTATCTGTGTGGTGTGTGTGTGTGTGTGTGTCTGTGTGGTGTGTGTGTCTGTGTGGTGTGTGTGTCTGTGTGGTGTGTGTGTCTGTGTGATGTGTGTGTGTGTGTGTGTGTGTGTGTGTGTGTGTGTGTGTCTGTGGTTTGTGTGTGTGTGTGTGTGTGTCTGTGTGGTGTGTGTGTGTGTGTGTCTGTGTGGTGTGTGTGTGTCTGTCTGTGGTGTGTGTCTGTGGTTTGTGTGTGTGTGTCTGTGTGGTGTGTGTGTGTGTGTGTGTCTGTGTGGTGTGTGTGTGTGTGTCTGTGTGGTGTGTGTGTGTGTGTGTCTGTGTGGTGTGTGTGTGTGTGTGTGTCTGTGTGGTGTGTGTGTCTGTGTGTCTGGTGTGTGTGTGTCTGTGTGTCTGGTGTGTGTGTGTCTGTGTGTCTGTGTGTGTGGTGTGTGTGTGTCTGTGTGGTGTGTCTGGTGTGTGTGTGTCTGTGTGGTGTGTGTGTCTGTGGTGTGTGTGTGTGTGTCTGTCTGGTGTGTGTGTGTCTGGTGTGTGTGTGTGTCTGGTGTGTGTGTCTGTGTGGTGTGTGTGTGTCTGTGTGGTGTGTGTGTGTCTGTGTGGTGTGTGTGTGTCTGTGTGGTGTGTCTGTGTGTCGTGTGTGTGTGGTCTGTGTGGTGTGTGTGTGTGTGTGTGTCTGTGTGGTGTGGTGTGTCTGTGTGTCGTGTGTGTGGTCTGTATGGTGTGTCTGTATGGTGTGTGTGTCTGTATGGTGTGTGTGTCTGTGTGGTGTGTGTGTCTGTGTGGTGTGTGTGTCTGTGTGGTGTGTGTGTCTGTGTGGTGTGTGTGTCTGTGTGGTGTGTGTGTCTGTGTGGTGTGTGTGTCTGTGTGGTGTGTGTGTCTGTGTGGTGTGTGTGTGTCTGTGTGTGTGTCTGTGTGGTGTGTGTGTCTGTGTGTCTGTGTGGTGTGTGTGTCTGTGTGTCTGGTGTGTGTGTGTCTGTGTGTCTGGTGTGTGTGTGTCTGTGTGTCTGGTGTGTGTGTGTGTCTGTGTGGTGTGTGTGTCTGTGTGGTGTGTGTGTCTGTGTGGTGTGTGTGTGTGTGTGTCTGTGTGGTGTGTGTGTCTGTGTGTCTGTGTGGTGTGTGTGTCTGTGTGTCTGGTGTGTGTGTGTCTGTGTGTCTGGTGTGTGTGTGTCTGTGTGTCTGGTGTGTGTGTGTGTCTGTGTGGTGTGTGTGTGTCTGTGTGGTGTGTGTGTGTGTCTGTGTGGTGTGTCTGGTGTGTGTGTGTCTGTCTGTGTGGTGTGTCTGTGTGTCGTGTGTGGTGTGTGTGTGGTCTGTGTGGTGTGTGTGTGTCTGTGTGGTGTGGTGTGTGTCGGTGTGGTCTGTGTGTGTATCTGTGTGGTGTGTGTGTATCTGTGTGGTGTGTGTGTATCTGTGTGTGGTGTGTGTGGTGTGTGTGTGTATCTGTGTGGTGTGTGTATCTGTGTGGTGTGTGTGTATCTGTGTGGTGTGTGTGTGTGTGTGTGTCTGTGTGGTGTGTGTGTCTGTGTGGTGTGTGTGTCTGTGTGGTGTGTGTGTCTGTGTGGTGTGTGTGTCTGTGTGATGTGTGTGTGTGTGTGTGTGTGTGTGTGGTGTGATGTGTGTCTGTGTGGTGTGATGTGTGTCTGTGGTTTGTGTGTGTGTGTCTGTGTGGTGTGTGTGTGTGTGTGTGTGTGTGTCTGTGTGGTGTGTGTGTGTGTGTCTGTGTGGTGTGTGTGTGTGTGTCTGTGGTGTGTGTCTGTGGTTTGTGTGTGTGTGTGTGTGTGTCTGTGTGGTGTGTGTGTGTCTGTGTGGTGTGTGTGTGTGTGTCTGTGTGGTGTGTGTGTGTGTGTGTCTGTGTGGTGTGTGTGTCTGTGTGTCTGGTGTGTGTGTGTCTGTGTGTCTGTCTGTGTGGTGTGTGTGTGTCTGTGTGGTGTGTCTGGTGTGTGTGTGTCTGTGTGGTGTGTGTGTCTGTGGTGTGTGTGTGTGTGTCTGTCTGGTGTGTGTGTGTCTGGTGTGTGTGTGTGTCTGGTGTGTGTGTGTGTGTGGTGTGTGTGTGTCTGTGTGGTGTGTGTGTGTCTGTGTGGTGTGTCTGGTGTGTGTGTGTCTGTCTGTGTGGTGTGTGTGTGTCTGTGTGGTGTGTCTGTGTGTCGTGTGTGTGTGTGGTCTGTGTGGTGTGTGTGTGTGTGTGTGTGTGTGTCTGTGTGTCGTGTGTGTGGTCTGTATGGTGTGTCTGTATGGTGTGTGTGTCTGTGTGGTGTGTGTGTCTGTGTGGTGTGTGTGTCTGTGTGGTGTGTGTGTCTGTGTGGTGTGTGTGTCTGTGTGGTGTGTGTGTCTGTGTGGTGTGTGTGTCTGTGTGGTGTGTGTGTCTGTGTGGTGTGTGTGTCTGTGTGTGTGTCTGTGTGGTGTGTGTGTCTGTGTGTCTGTGTGGTGTGTGTGTCTGTGTGTCTGTGTGGTGTGTGTGTCTGTGTGTCTGGTGTGTGTGTGTCTGTGTGTCTGGTGTGTGTGTGTCTGTGTGTCTGGTGTGTGTGTGTGTCTGTGTGGTGTGTGTGTGTCTGTGTGGTGTGTGTGTGTGTCTGTGTGGTGTGTCTGGTGTGTGTGTGTCTGTCTGTGTGGTGTGTCTGTGTGTCGTGTGTGGTGTGTGTGTGGTCTGTGTGGTGTGTGTGTGTCTGTGTGGTGTGGTGTGTCTGTGTGTCGTGTGTCGTGGTGTGGTGTGTCTGTGTGTCGTGTGTCGTGGTGTGGTGTGTCTGTATGGTGTGTGTGTGTCTGTGGTGTGTCTGTATGGTGTGTGTGTCTGTGTGGTGTGTGTCTGTGTGTGTGTGTCTGTGTGTGTGTGTCTGTGTGTGTGTGTCTGTGTGTGTGTGTCTGTGTGTGTGTCTGTGTGTGTGTCTGTGTGAGTGTCTGTGTGTGTGTCTGTGTGTGTGTGTGTCTGTGTGTGTGTGTGTCTGTGTGTGTGTGTGTCTGTGTGGTGTGTGTGTCTGTGTGTCTGGTGTGTGTGTGTCTGTGTGGTGTGTGTGTGTCTGTGTGGTGTGTCTGGTGTGTGTGTGTCTGTGTGGTGTGTGTGTCTGTGGTGTGTGTGTGTGTGTCTGTCTGGTGTGTGTGTGTCTGTGTGGTGTGTGTGTCTGTGGTGTGTGTGTGTGTGTGTCTGTCTGGTGTGTGTGTGTCTGGTGTGTGTGTGTGTCTGGTGTGTGTGTCTGTGTGGTGTGTGTGTGTCTGAGTGGTGTGTGTGTGTCTGTGTGGTGTGTCTGTGTGTCGTCTGTGTGGTGTGTGTGTGTGTGTGTCTGTGTGGTGTGGTGTGTCTGTGTGTCGTGTGTGTGGTCTGTGTGGTGTGTCTGTGTGGTGTGTCTGTATGGTGTGTGTGTCTGTGTGGTGTGTGTGTCTGTGTGGTGTGTGTGTCTGTGTGGTGTGTGTGTCTGTGTGGTGTGTGTGTCTGTGTGGTGTGTGTGTCTGTGTGGTGTGTGTGTCTGTGTGGTGTGTGTGTCTGTGTGGTGTGTGTGTCTGTGTGGTGTGTGTGTCTGTGTGGTGTGTGTGTGTCTGTGTGTGTGTCTGTGTGGTGTGTGTGTCTGTGTGGTGTGTGTGTGTCTGTGTGTGTGTCTGTGTGGTGTGTGTGTCTGTGTGTGTGTCTGTGTGGTGTGTGTGTCTGTGTGTCTGTGTGGTGTGTGTGTCTGTGTGTCTGGTGTGTGTGTGTCTGTGTGTCTGGTGTGTCTGTGTGTCTGGTGTGGTGTGTGTGTCTGTGTGGTGTGTGTCTGTGTGGTGTGTGTGTCTGTGTGTCTGTGTGGTGTGTGTGTCTGTGTGTCTGTGTGTCTGGTGTGTGTGTCTGTGTGTCTGGTGTGTGTGTGTGTCTGTGTGTCTGGTGTGTGTGTCTGTGTGTCTGGTGTGTGTGTGTGTCTGTGTGGTGTGTGTGTGTCTGTGTGTGTGTCTGTGTGGTGTGTGTGTCTGTGTGTCTGTGTGGTGTGTGTGTCTGTGTGGTGTGTGTGTATGTGTGTCTGTGTGGTGTGTGTGTCTGTGTGTCTGGTGTGTGTGTGTCTGTGTGTCTGGTGTGTGTGTGTCTGTGTGTCTGGTGTGTGTGTGTCTGTGTGTCTGGTGTGTGTGTGTCTGTGTGTGTGTCTGTGTGGTGTGTCTGTCTGTGTGGTGTGTCTGTGTGGTGTGTGTGTGGTCTGTGTGGTGTGTGTGTGTCTGTGTGGTGTGGTGTGGTGTGTCGTGTGTCGTGGTGTGGTGTGTCTGTATGGTGTGTGTGTGTCTGTGGTGTGTCTGTATGGTGTGTGTGTCTGTGTGGTGTGTGGTGTGTGTGTGGTGTGTGTGTCTGTGTGTGTGTGTCTGTGTGTGTGTGTCTGTGTGTGTCTGTGTGTGTGTGTGTCTGTGTGTGTGTGTGTGTCTGTGTGAGTGTGTCTGTGTGTGTGTCTGTGTGTGTGTCTGTGTGTGTGTGTGTCTGTGTGGTGTGTGTGTCTGTGTGGTGTGTGTGTGTGTCTGTGTGGTGTGTCTGTCTGTGTGGTGTGTCTGTGTGGTGTGTGTGTGGTCTGTGTGGTGTGTGTGTGTGTCTGTGTGGTGTGGTGTGGTGTGTCTGTGTGTCGTGGTGTGGTGTGTCTGTATGGTGTGTGTGTGTCTGTGGTGTGTCTGTATGGTGTGTGTGTCTGTGTGGTGTGTGGTGTGTGTGTGGTGTGTGTGTCTGTGTGTGTGTGTCTGTGTGTGTGTGTCTGTGTGTGTGTGTCTGTGTGTGTCTGTGTGTGTGTGTCTGTGTGTGTGTGTGTGTCTGTGTGAGTGTGTCTGTGTGAGTGTCTGTGTGTGTGTCTGTGTGTGTGTCTGTGTGTGTGTCTGTGTGCGTGTGTGTCTGTGTGTGTGTGTGTCTGTGTGTGTGTGTGTCTGTGTGTCTGTGTGTCTGTGTGTGTGTGTCTGTGTGTGTGTGTCTGTGTGTGTGTGTGTGTCTGTGTGTCTGTGTGTGTGTGTCTGTGTGTGTCTGTGTGTGTGTGTGTGTGTGTGTGTGTGTCTGTGTGTCTGTGTGGTGTCCGTGTGGTATGTGTGTGTGTGTGTGTGGTGTGTGTGGTGTCTGTGTGGTGTGTGTGTGTGTGTCTGTGTCTGTGTGATGTGTGTGTCTGTGGTGTTTACAGTGCTATCTGCTACCTGATTAATCTCTATCCTGCTGCAGCAAGTATCTTTTGACTCAAATACCTCACTTTAAAATCACATCGCCACTGACAGGCTATGAGACGTTGCATCATTATTAGCTCAACTCAAGATTCAAATCTCTCTCCTGGAGTACACAGAGCTTGATCCTAAATCTTAGCAAAGAAGCCAGAAAGGCCCAGATAAGGTTCAAATAATATCAGTAAGAGATGAGTTAAGTATTTAATACGCTACATATAGAAGTCATACATTATTTACTGGGAGCTACCAGATAAGGGCCTTGCTGTTCTGCTGAGGAAATACCTTTTCAGCCATGTTGCAACAGTCTACAGAAGCAACTGTATGTAATGGATGATATTTACTTAAAGCCTGATGGCTTTAAAACTAAAACTAAACAAAACATTGTCTGAACTTAGCTACTTTCCACTCCTCATGAAACAGATGGTCAAAGATAAATATCCAACCCACCAGGAATTCAGACTGCTAACAAAAAAACATTTTAAAAAAAAGAAAAGAAAATAGGCTTTTCAGGGATAAAAGTGCCAAGTGTGTATGTCTATGCTTCCTCACACAACTGGTCATTACCAGACCGTTCTAGTCGCAGAAAAGAAAAGGCAGTTTGCACGGTGCCTATAGCCCCTCATGAATAAGCAGTGTGTGTGAGACAGCGTGCGAGCCAGTGAGTGACTGAGTAAGTGTCAGAGTGGCACCGGCTGATGAGCGGTAATGATGTGTGTGCAGTGCAGTCCTTCCCATGAGGAGCACCGCTCCCTGAATTCCCCTTTAGTCCAGAGCCCAAACCAGAAGGGGCGCTCTGGCCCTGAACACACCTAATCCCCTACACAAACCTATTTATACACCCTGTGTGTGTGCGCATGCTCTTTCATAGGGCTGCAGCAGCACTCGTGAATGTATAAATACACAAGTGGCTGCTGTCCCCAATCTGCAGAGAGAGAGAGAGAGAGAGGAGAGAAAGAAAGTGAGAGAACGAGACTGGCTTTTTATCAGTGCAGTGTCTGACAGAGGTTAAACAGAGAACACCTCTATGGGGACTTATGTTTCAGTCATGCAGCTTAGCCATTAGAAAGGAGCAACAAAGGAGCGGCACTGTGATGCACTGTATTTATACTCCATCACTATCCCAAAACACCATCAATTCAAATTCAAAACCATTCCCTGACCAACCATTCATCTACTGACCAGAGCATACAGAGACATCAGAAGCCCTTGGAAAACAAAAAAGCTATTAGTGGCCACAAACAGTTTTTATATTTAATCGACTCTCGACAGAAGAGCTTCTCGCCTGGCCCCATTCTCCCCCGCATCACGTCTGAGTGAGGCTTTAATTATTCATGCGCGCCTTAAAGGTTGCAGGTTAGCCGCTAGCGAGGCGATAGCCGTGAGCATGAGGCCGTAGTCGGCAGTGAGCGGCCGTGGAGGTGTTTACATGCTCTCAGGGCTTGTGGTGGAGTACGCCCGCTGTCAGGCGTCCTAACATGGTCGTCATGAATGACAGACACACATACAGCACAAAGAAGGCTGGACATGTATCTTTGTATCTTTATGTTATCTACATGAAAGGACGGCAAGAGAATCTCCCAAACCTTGTTCCTCCTGGACTCTCTCTCCTGATCTCCCAAACCTTGAACCTCCTGGACTCTCTCTCCTGATCTCCCAAACCTTGAACCTCCTGGACTCTCTCTCCTGATCTCCCAAACCTTGAACCTCCTGGACTCTCTCTCCTGATCTCCCAAACCTCTAATAGGCTTAGCTTTGTAGTGTCCTCCTCTCCTAAAAAGCATTTTCTTTTTTCAATGAAAGAGCTTTTGGCTCAAAAACATTTTTACCAAACTATATCCATATTAACTGTGTGAGAGAGAGAGACACACTTTATTAATTGGGACAGAATAGGACTAAGTTGGGAAAGTCTGCAAAAGTCAGTGCTGTATTGTGCCTAAGAGACGGTTCACAGTCTCTGCACTATGTCAGAAAAAGAAAGCCTCTTAATATTGATCTATCTCCATTAGTTGAAATATGCCTCTGATGGGAACAAATGGAGTGTTCCCTGTGTGTCTGGCAGGCAGGCTCTGTGTGAGACGCATAAAGAAATGAGTGAGCGCCGGGGCAACAGGAGAAAGGATATTAATGGCTTCATTTGACTCTGACAGAGCTCTGGGTAGACCAGAGTCTGTCTTTCATGGGAGAAATCCAGGGGGAACTTTTGTTCAGAGTGCTGAGTCAAAGAGTCAAAACTATGACAGCAATTTGGTGGGACTTTTCCCCCCCGTCCATTTGGTTTCTTGTCATGAGCTCTGACGGGCACAAAGGAGGTAATGGAAAGAAGGGCTGCTCTGACAGGGATTATGGTAATGGCTGCCGCAGCGAGAAAGAAAGAGAGAGATCGAGCTCACACACATCTGGACGTCTATTATTTTCAACTCCCCAGTCCCCCGACTCGGTGTTAACGTTAGTGTCGTAAAGGCTTGTTTTCAAATGCCTCGAGTCTGCAGTAATTAGCTTCAACACTAAATACTATAAGACACCAGCCCTGAAACGCTGCTTCTGCCAGTGGTATCTGTGCATTGTCACTCCACAGTACTGGCTAAATAAAAACCTGATGAATATGTCCATTAGCTTTGAGGTGAGGCTGTGTTATGACAGGACCAGAGCGCTGTTCTCTAAGGCTCAATCCCAGCCCTCACAAGGTTTTGGGCGGCTGCGGTGTTGAAAGTTGGGGGGCGCTAATTGGTGTTGGCTCGTTTGATGTGCAGGCACTACGCTGTAATCCTTCTTAATCATATTAACGGGACCTGTCTTGGCCGGCCAGGGCTGTCTGACCGTGTAGGCAATATACCCCGGCAGTCAGCTCCGAACCCGGTGGAGAACAGTATGAATCAACAAACTTACCTTGTAATTTTTCATTGACAGACAGCATAAAGGATTGAAACCTAAGGACTAAAACAGTTAAATTTGACAATAGAAATATTTGACTTAAAGATTGCATGTTGAAATTGGTTTATTTTGTGGAAACAATTCTAATTTCAAGTTCCATTCAAGTTATGAGGTGTGATGACGCATCTATCCCTCCTGTATTTGAACCAGTGATTCTCAGCATCATCCAAACTACTGAACACTGGTCTATATAGGAGACCAGGACAGGTGAAAGTAACAGTTTGATGGGAGTTCAGGAGAGTTGCTTTCCCCCATCCAGGCCTTTGTGGATCAGTGGGTCACAGAGGACAGAAGAGGATCAGGAAATGAGAGCCTGGGAGCATGTGGCCACTCCCTAGGGGGGTTAGCCAATGATATCACTGGACTGTGAGGCCATTATGGCACTTCCTGAAGGCCCCCTGATTCTAGGAAGCCCATAGGATGCCTTAAACAGCATTTTATACATCCTCTGCATACTTGTTTGTCTGTCATTGATATTCACAGCGACGAGCATTTTAAATGAGTTTATCCCATTTTTTCAAGGAGTAAATTACCACAAAAATTGTTTCATCAAATCTTGTGGGGAACAAATGAGTAGGCTCAGCAGGTAAATATCGTATCGCCTGAAGGCGTCATACACCTGCTGTGGGGCTGTAACCATGAAGACAAGAGCTTAAAACATCTAGCTGCATATTAGGATTTATTTTCAACAGTTGATTATTCATGATATATCCGAGTAAGAACCTACACAATAAAAGGTTGATCTAATTGGTAATCAGTGTTGCCAGACAAGACTAACCATATACAGTGTGTGTGGCTACAGGACCAGTAGTGGACACAGACTAGGCTAAACAGAACTATCCTGTCTGCGCAAATAGCTAACCACCTAAACTAACATGTTAGAAGAGCGTGTGTGTGTTCGTGTTGATTGGTGTGTGTGTGTGCATGTGGTTTGGGAGGAGGGGCTGCTTTGGCATTGTTGTAAGAATCAAATACCAGCCGTTTCCATGGCGACCCTCTGGCAGTGACAGGCTCTTCACAGTAACCAGAGAGCAAAGACCCCAAGGGACCCCCCTCTCCCTCCCCCTTCATCCTCCTTGCCTGAGGCAGGTTTAGTTAGAGGTAGGGGGTAGAAAGACTTGAGACCACATTTTATATCCCAGTCTCCATCGTTCTCTTGGTTTGAAATTTGCCTCCAACACAATGACCCAAACAAAGGCTGGAGTTGACTGACAGGCGGGCCTTGCCCTGCCTATGAGGGGGAGGGGAGCTAAATCATGCCTGTTTGAGAGCGCCATAACTACCATGCACTCATGCGCTCGCACACACAGCAAACCCCCCTCCCCTAGGCATAACACAGGTGGGTATTGTCTGTGGCGTGGGGCTCTGCTGGCACCCGGCCAACTCCCCTCAGTCACCAGGGCTAGTCCTGCCTCTGCTTTGCTCTGCCACACAACACAAAGCCTTCTCCAAAAAATGTCTCTTTAACCATTTCCTGCCTGTTTGCACTTGCCAGAGACGAGTAGAGCAGTCGATGATAAACCACCTTTTTCCTCAAGTTAGACGAGTCAAACAGAGAAGCTCACAGAGGGTCAATACGAAGGAAGGAAGACTAAACAAAAGGAAGGTTGAAACAAGCGATTGATTAATTACCAGATCCAAGGAGCTCAAAATCTATGTGTGGAGATTATTGACGACAGAGCCATTGATTAGCTGTCAATCCCAGGCGTAAAAGGTGGTCGGTCCATAATTTACCATCAATCAACACAAATCAATGTCAGTCGGTAATGTGTGTAGCAGAATGAGTATAGCGTGTTGGCGCAACAAGCAGTGTAGCTTTGCATTTTCCATACACAGACTTGTTGTTGTTTCAGGGTGAAGGAGTGTTTACTCCCCTATTTCACTACCCTCCAAAAGAAAAAGGAGGGGTGGAAAACTCTTGAGGGCACAAGTTTCTTACCCCTCCTAGTTTAAATTACAGGCCATTTGTCAGACAGATCTTTCTCCAAGAGTTATAAATTGGAGAGAGGTGGTTTGAATGGAGAGTCTGCCCCACTCTTTCCCAGTCTTGTAGTGTTCTTACTGTTTTCTGGTGCTTGCAAACATGCAGCACGCTAGCAAGACACACAAACGACAGTAAACACAGACTGTAAAATGAATACATAGGTACAATGTCTTGTCTCACACAAGAGCACAACGCACACACGAGCACACACACAAGAGCACACACACACAAGAGCACACACACACAAGAGCACACACACACAAGAGCACACACACACAAGAGCACACACACACACACAAGAGCACACACACACAAGAGCACACACACACACACAAATTGTTTCAGTGCCTAGCATCAAGGGTGGCTTGGTTGATCTTTAGACATCATCAGTCTCCCATGGCCTCTCAACTAAGAGGGACCAAAAACACAGCTCATACTTCCTTGGTTGAGAAAACACACACATACACAAACTGCTAGAAACAGTCTTAATTGACCTAGTCTAATATAAAAATAGATGTGTACTTTATTGATCCCCCGGGGGGGAAATGTCATAATATAGTAGCTTAAATCATGAGTAGCTTAAATACTGAGTAGCTTAAATCATGAGGTTAAACGAACAAACAAAAATCACCCGACCCGTCTTCACCTGAAACTGTCCTGCCTTGTGTTACTCAGAGCCACATAAAAACACTGACATGACAGAGGTGACAAATCTCCCAGCAGGCAGCAGCACCACTGAAGTGCCCTGTGGGATGGTCCTCTGTAATGTGGCTCCTCCCCTCCCCATAGAGGGACAGGCAGAAAGGCCATGTAGCTGCCGAGTAGAACGGTCATCAGTAGACAGCTGGGAGTTTGGCGATGTCTTCATCTCCTTCAGTGTCACTGGACCCAGCCGAGCCTGGGGTCTCTTTGCTCTGGCAGCACCACTCGGGGGGGAATGGGGGTTGTAGGGGGAGTTGTAGGGACGTCACGGTCTGTCTGTAGGGCACACACCAGGGGTATTATGTAGCTAGACACGGCTGGTGCTCTGGGTCAAGCGGAATGGGACTGCTTGAAACCTATCGGAGGGCTGTTAAATCTAAATAAATATCCTGGTGTTTGAGGTAAATAATCTTTCTCAACCCTTTAGCATTAGCCAGCCTAGCATGCTGACAAAAAAATGCATTTCAATCTCCTCTTTTTGTCAGTTGGAATAATTAAGAGTACACTGCAATCTCCCATTCATAAATTGAGGTAGGTTTTCCGAGCCATATCTTGCGCCAACTCCGCGCTGTCCCGTGGCATAGCCACGTTCCCACTAGTGAGAGCAGGTAATGAACGTCTAGTCAGATTCTGGCTAGGGCTAAACTAGAATACATTTGCATCTATTTGCCTTACCCGGACGTTGCTGATATCAATAAACATAAATATCACTGTGTGGTACATTATTAAAAGCATATTAAAAACAGGAGACAATGATACAGCACCGTGGAAAGATGACGGCTTTGTCCGCCTTGGGGCAGTGTTCTCTCTGCATTCCTCTCTCTCTTTCTGGCTTAGTGAGCGCCCACACCTTCCAGCCATAATCCTTCCTGTGAACAACCTTCTTGCCTGCAGCCAGTGTTGCAAGTCATGCTCTCTCGATCCACCAGACACACCGGCATGATGGCTTAACTAAATAGTCTTCCTTCTGCCCTAGCCTACATCAGGCTAACGGTCTCTTAAGACAGGTTCTGGGGATCCTGTCTTAAGACTTCTGGTTCCGGGGATCCCTTCTGTGATAGCAAATTAAAACAGGAATCCCCTCAAAATCAGAACACAACTCCGACTATAGAGTGCGAAAAAAATTGTATGCAAGGAGTTCTACTACAACTGCTGTAGTGCATGGCCGGACTAACCAATTCCAGGGCCCTGGGAAATAGCATTTTAAAGGCCCCGCCTCTTCGCATAGGAGAGAATATTTTGCCTTTTTAAATGCTATTTTCCTGCACCTCTACACATTTTCCCATGGGGCAGGGGGACAATTTTGTGCAAAATACAGCGCATTTGTGTTCACATTTCTTGGGGAGGAAATATTGAGTTAAACATTTTTATCATTGATGGATTACTGTGGATACCTTTGAGCTTCCCAGGCCCTGTTGTGCATCCAAGGGTATCCTGTATTGTAGATTAATAATATTACATTCATTGTATTGTATCGTATTGCACCCTCTAAACTTCTTCCACCGACACCTTGGCTACATTTGTTTAATCTGTTACTATCGTTTACATACACCTTAGCCAAATACACTTAAACTCTGTTTCACAATTCCTGACATTTAATCCTAGTAAAAATTCCCTGTATATATATATATATATATATATATATAAAATGAAATGAAAGTAAAAAAAGTATATATAATTTTATTTTAGTATCTGGCCCCGGACCGCCTGCAGTAACTCTGGTATGGGAACCAGTGGACTAGGGCTCTTAACAGTGGAAGACACATCAGGTACCACATAAAGTACCACGAAATCCCGGTTTGGCATGACACCCCCATTCCCGTTAAGTCTATGCTCCCGAGTGACGCAACAGTCTAAGGCACTGCATCTCATTGCTAGAGGCGTCACTACAGACCCTGGTTCCATCCTGGGCTGTATCACAACCGGCCATGATCGGGAGTCCCACAGGGCGGCACACAATTGGCCCAGCGTTGCCCGGGTTAGGGGACGGTTTGGCCGGCGTAGGCCGTCATTGTAAAATAAGAATTTGTTGTTCTTCACTGACTTGCCTAGTTATATAAAAAGGTTAAATATTTTGTTTACACATACATACATACATACATACATACATAATTATTATTATTTCATTAAAATAAGCTGACAACCCCCCCCCTCACACACACACACACAGACTCCCTCCCTCCCTCCCTCCCTTCCCAACCCCTCGTCTTGTGGTTTGGCGTCCACTATTCCTCATGCGCCTACATTTGCATCTCATTGGAGCGGACACGGCTGTGTGGGGGGGGGGGCGTGGGGGTTAAAGGATGGCGCTGACTGCTGTGAGTCTCTGATACCTCAGCAGGGACTAACCAGAGGTGTCGAAGGGGACGTCTTGCTACTCTGTCCAAGACCTCCGCTCGGAATGAAGACGTGTTCATACCAGCTAGGGTGTGTCCTCACGGTCGGAGGCTTTGAATGCTCCCTTTCAACGTAGGCACAGACAGAGAAGGGCTTGGAGGCAGCAAATGCAGACTGTCACACACACACACACAGTGTGGAATACCAAATAAAGGTACACCCACATCCAATATTTGCACCATATTGGAGCCTTTTGCTAATGAGGAAGCAGGACCGTGAAACAATGAAACAAGTGTTGAGTCGGCTCAGAAGCCTTACAGGGCACACATTGTCCACACGCTATAACTCCCCAAGGATATTTACTTTCAAATCAAGGAAGTGACATTGGACACTGTCCAGACACTCAAGGTTTGTGGAAACGACGGTGGTGGTAGTGTGAATGAGGATTGTACCCTCTACCCAGGAAGCAAGAACAACATGGCAGCGGGCACTGAGCCCTGATGGGAGCCACATGGGAGCCATCCTGGCATGGACACCCTGCATCGCTGTGACACGGCACACAACGGAAGCCGGCAGCACGGGCGCTAATCCCCCCCCAGAACAACGGCCTCTCTTCCGCCTCCCTTTCATAGGGAGAGGAGAAAGGGACGCACACGGTGTTACCCTACATCCAACCTGACAACCACGGCAAATCACAGCAACCGAGTTGACGGCTCAGGAAGTAATATTTGTTTGCTCATTGAAAGAGGGAGAGCGGGAACGAGAGAAAAATAGAGAGGGATGAGGATAAAAAGGGGGACGGAGAAAGAGAAAGAAGGCAGAAAAGGGGGGTGAGAACAGGACAGGAAGTAGAGGGGGAGGGAGTATGAGAAATAATGTTTTAAAAAAAGAGTCAAAAGGAGGGTAGGTTATATCCACAGTGAGCTACTTGGGGGCCTGGGATTCTCTTAGTAATACTATCTCCCCATGAGTAGGTAGCAGTGATCTGAAGATGGGCAGTGAGAGGCAGACAGCTCCTGTTGAGCACAGTCGATACACAGACAGTTACCTCAGACAGTGAGGCTGGGGATGGAGCTAGGGGAGAGGGGAGAGCAGAGATGGCAGGAGTGAGTTAGACCCTGTAGCCTAGAGAGATGGCGGTAGACCCTGTAGCCAAGAGAGATGGCGATAGACCCTGTAGCCTAGAGAGATGGCGGTAGGCCCTGTAGCCTAGAGAGATGGCGGTAGGCCCTGTAGCCTAGAGAGATGGCGGTAGGCCCTGTAGCCTAGAGAGATGGCGGTAGGCCCTGTAGCCTAGAGAGATGGCAGTAGGCCCTGTAGCCTAGAGAGATGGCAGTAGGCCCTGTAGCCTAGAGAGATGGCAGTAGGCCCTGTAGCCTAGAGAGATGGCAGTAGGCCCTGTAGACTAGAGAGATGGCAGTAGACCCTGTAGCCTAAAGGGACGGAGGGAGTGAGGTAGACCCCCCACACAGAGGCCATCGTCTGCACCGGGAGGGAAATCACATTACAAGGGTGTCAAGATGTAGCCTACACGTTCTGATGGTAGTAATGACGATGACGAAGGCCTAATCGTTTCGGAATGGGAGTAATTTCACAGGGCATAATGGTTGTAAATGGTTTTGGTCTCCCAAATGGCGCAGTGGTCTAAGACACTGCATCTCAGTGCTAGAGGCATCACTACAGACAACCTGGTTCGAATGCAGCCTGTATCACAACCGGCCGAGATTGTGAGTCCCATAAGGTGGCGCACAATTGGCACAGCGTCAACCAAGTTTGGCCGGTGTAGGCCGTCATTGTAAATAATGACTTGCATAGTTAAATAAAGGTTAAAATAAAAGTACAAGTAAATGGGGAAGGGAGGGATGGTGGGATGGGGAGCAATCAGCCAATCAATAAAAACGGAGTGACGTGAACACTGAGATTGCAGAGATGGAGGATTGGGCTGCTGCTCTTAGCTGTCCCGTGTTATGGCACCCCGTTACACACTCAATTAACCGCATTCATTAACGAGCCAATATGTCTAGTTTAGAATCAATTTGGTCCCTCTCTCAATAAAACCAGCCATAAAAGTTGACACTAATCACGCAAAAATAAATGTCACCCATTATGTACATTTCATGGTCTACGTCAAGCCATTTATTTCTTATAACGTTTCCTTGTCTTTACAGTCTAAGGGTATAGACTAACACAAAACCCAGAATAGATCGTTGCCAACAAAAGAAAAACAGTGCTCCTTTATTCCAGGATGGAAAAGGGAGGCTTGACAGTTTAGAAAGAGAAAAGGAAAGAGAGAAAAAGAAAGACAAAACCATTAGGAATGCAGATTATCAAAACCATTAGGAATGCAGATTATCAAAACCATTAGGAATGCAGATTATCAAAACCATTAGGAATGCAGATTATCTATGAGATAAAATATACAACTAGTGAACAAATCTGTCACCTATACATTTTGTTATTATGAATCGTGCAGTAAGCTTTTCAAACGCTACAGGCTAATCGTGCCAATGCAATAAACCCGGATTTGCACTGTGGTTCAATCCCTTCAAGACATATTACCTCGATCAGGGCTTGGAACAATCCTGTTTGAGGATTAAGAGAGGCCTACAGGATCCAAACAAGCTGGAGATGGAGCGCAGGAGAGCGCTAATCTGGCCTACAGGAGTCAACCCAGCAGGAGATGACGGAGTGCAGGAGCAGAGGAGAGCGCTAATCTGGCCTACAGGAGTCAACCCAGCAGGAGATGACGGAGTGCAGGAGCAGAGGAGAGCGCTAATCTGACCTACAGGAGTCAACCCAACAGGAGACGATGGAGTGCAGGAGCAGAGCGCACAATGTGCCATGTGGGAACTTGGCTTCCCCTGCCTCTGGGGCAAGGCAAATTGCAATATGCTGACAGTCTGAAAGAAGCCAGCCAGGCGGACGACACCTGAATCTGGGCAATATGGCGGTACCGACCCAATCTGATCCTCTTATTTCAGAATGGCAGCATATTCTGCCTTGTAGAACGAAGAGGGGGGAGGAAGCATGAAGGAGGTTGTTCTCACAAGATGCAAATAAGAAAGCTAACTCAAGGAGTGTTCAGTTTCTCGCCTGTCCAGTACTGCGCCTACAGGGCCACGTCCAGTACTGCGCCTACAGGGCCACGTCCAGTACTGCGCCTACAGGGCCACGTCCAGTACTGCGCCGACAGGGCAACGCTTGCTTTAAATGGTGCTGTATGCAAGTTAGCCTAACTGACCAGCTAGGACTTGTTTCCCTCTAATAGTAACAGGGTCACCTCAATAGCACCGAAGCCAACATCATATATATATATATATATATATATATATATATATATATATATATATATATATATATATATATATATATATATATATATATATATATATATATATATATACACACACACACACACACACACACACACAGCGGGTGAAATAAGTATTGAACACGTCACAATTTTTCTCAGTAAATATATTTCCAAAGGTGCTATTGACATGAAATTTTCACCAGATGTTGGTAACAACCCAAGTAATCCATAACAAATAAGTTCAGAAATTAAGTTGTGTGTAATAATGTGAAATGACACAGGGAAGAAGTATTGAACACATGAAGAAAGGGATAGAAAGCCAAGACAACAGCTGAAAACTATCAGTAATTAAAAAGCAATCCAGCCCTGTCAGTGCAAATTAATATCAGCTGGTTCAGACCCAACTGATGGCCTACAAAAAGGTTTCATAGCCAAGGTGTCACACAAGACATCTCATGATGGGTAAAAGCAAAGAGCTGTCTCAAGACATTCGCAACCTAATTGTTGCAAAACATAATGATGGCATTGGTTATAGGCGCATTTCTAAGTTTCTGAATGTTCCAGTGAGCACTGTTGGGGCCATAATACGGAAGTGGAAAGACAATCACCATAAATTTGCCTCGACCAGGTGCTCCTCGCAAGATTTCTGACAAAGGAGTGAAAATAATAATCAGAAGAGTTGTCCAAGAGCCAAGGACCACTTGTGGAGAGCTTCAAAAAGACCTGCAATTAGCAGGTACTGTTGTCTCAAAGAAAACATTAAGTAATGCACTCCACCGCCATGGCCTGTAGACTCCATTGCTGAAAAAAAAGCATGTTGAAGCTCGTTTAAAGTTCGCTGCACAACATTTGGAAAAGCCAGTGAAATACTGGGAGAATATAGCGTGGTCAAATGAGAGCAAAATTGAACTGTTTGGATGTCATAATACACACCATGTTTGGAGGAGAAATGGCACTGCACATCACCCTAAAAACACCATACCAACAGTGAAGTTGGGAGGTGGGAACATCATGGTGTGGGGCTGCTTTTCAGCAAATGGTACTGGCAAACTTCACATAATTGAAGGAAGGATGAATGGGCAAATTTACGAGGAGCACCTGGTCGAGGCAAATTTATGGTGAAATTATTGTCTTTCCACTTCCGTATAACTTAATTTCTGAACTTATTTGTTTTGGTTTCTTTAGCTAGATAGCTAGATAGCTAGATAGCTAGATAGATAGATAGATAGATAGATAGATAGATAGATAGATAGATAGATAGATAGATAGATAGATAGATAGATAGATAGATAGATAGATAGATAGATAGATAGATAGATAGATAGATAGATAGATAGATAGATAGATAGATACTTTATTGATCCCCGGGGGGAAATTTCATTGTCAAGCAGCTACAACAAAACACAGGGCAGGTGCAAAATGCCACAACGAAAGTACACAAAAGACAGATACACGGTACATGATACATAGAGCGGCAGTATGAAAAAGATATCTGGAGTGCAAAAAAAAGCTATAAAAAGGACATTGCATAGTATGGGTGGTTGGCTGAATATGTACACTATACGTTGGTGGATGTTGGATGGTTAACTATACTATACAGGTCGATGGCAGAGAAATACTTCAGTAGCTAAAAATGCGTATGATATGAGCGAGGGTAATAATAGTTTACTTAATAGACAGACTGGGTAAATGAACAGGTAAGTGAAAATTTTGCATGGTTAAATTAGCTGTACAGTTAGGTATACAGTTATATTTACAGATAAGTGAATACTTGCATGTTTACACAAACTGTACAGGTAAATGACAGGAAGAGATACTTTAATAGCTAAATGTGTGTATGATATCATTTGGGGTAATAATAGTAATTCCCTTAAAAATACAGTCCTTAGTGCGCAGGGTTTAATTACAGACAACTGCACTTATTGCACATTCGATATACTAAAAGCAATGAGAAAAGGTGCAACTGGCAGGATACTAATATACATTCCTGAGTGAATGCCTACGTCCAATAATTACTTACAATATTGCATGTGATATAATATAACAACTGTACATGAGTATGTATATACAGACCTGTATGAATAAATAGGTCCTGAGTGGATGAGTGCTGACGGACCAGAGTTACTCACGGATGGATGCATAATTACTCACGGATGGATGCATAGATGTTACCAACATCTGGTGAAACGTTCATGTCAATAGCACCTTTGTAAATATATTTACTGAGAAAAATGGTAACGTGTTCAATACTTATTTCACCCGCTGTATATATATATATCCAGTGTTAAATTGATCCTCAAAGGTCCATTGAGTTATTCTGTCATGTGAAGGTGACTTACTTGAGCGTGTGGGGTATGTGTTCATGGGGCAGTCGGCTTAGGGCTGTACACACAGATTTGAGACCCTCCTAGACCCCTCTCAACCCACTACCCAGCATGCCATTCAAACACTTCACCACCTCTCCACCATAATCTTCGTCAACAGCAGTAGCTCTTGCGGGATAAAAAGTAGAGTTCAACATTTTTTTAAACTACTGATTTGTATTGACTGAAGGTCGTTCAACATCTGTTAAGGTGTGCTCTTTAATAGGCACAGAGTAGAAAAAGAGATATGGAGAACTAGCCACTTGAATGAAAAGATCAGAGGCAAATGCCCTTATACCAACTTCTTCCAGAGAGATCAAAGGGGAATCACTGTTACCATTAACTGTAACTTGTATCTCTCCATTATTTACTTCAAACCATCCATCAATGGAAGTCGATTATTACAGACCCAAGGACGCCCTACTATAAAGATTTAACTCACACAAACTGTCCATTCAACGTTGTGTGAATGAACACAGCTCAAGAACCGTACATAAGCCTTCAAATGGTTTGATTTGCACCCAATCAAAATGGTTGCTTCTTTGACAAAAACAACCTCCACTGCCCCTTGATGGCAATGGCCTCTGCAGAGGTAAATGCTGCAGATCTGTGGACAACGAAAACATCAGTCCCTTCTTTATGTGGGGGCAGACAAAAGTATAGAGCTGGCCCCCCCCCCATCGCTGGTGAATCTTTCAAACCTTGTTGAAAAACTAATTTCAATATGGCTTTGATAGAGGGAGGGGGGAAATTAAAAGCTCCAGGCTTGAGGTTAATCAAATCCAAGACTGGATCCATTAGGCCAAGATGGGGGGGCCCCCTAAAGAGTAGACAAGATGGGTGGGCCCCCTAAAGAGTAGACAAGATGAGTGTGCCCCTGCCTTTCTTCCAGCCCTGGTGACTCTTTCAAGGTATCCTTATTTGCCATTCCCTTACAGTGGTAATTTGAATTCAAAAGAGCAATGTGCCAAATTGACAGCTTAGTGAGGATCAAGGAAAGCAAGACGCGGAGGCATTGTCATTTGTTGAGGAACTTGACTTTATAGACTTGACCGTATAGACTTGACAGAATAGAAATCTTGTATGTGTGCATTACCTGTTTTTGCAGCACTGTGACATGTTGATTGGCTGTGCACACCCCTTGCCCTCCCCCAGTCTCCCTTGTGGTTTTGGGACAGCGCAATAAGGAGGTGGGCAGGTCTGAATCTCTTTCCATAACAAGGACATGTCGGTAACAAAGTAGACCCAGCAGACTTGGCTGGGATAATGAGCACCTAACAATCTGCTCAGCCCTCCTCCCACTTTAGAGATGGGCTGATAAACCGAAAATGAGGGACACCGACCACCGATCACCGGCATTTTGCTGATGTTGTTCATTACGATAAGTAGCCTATTGTCACGAGAATATCTCTCTCAATGTTCTAAATGAACTCTTTTATAACTCTTATCTGTATCCTGAAGGTTGTAATACTTCAGTTTATTAAATAATACAGAGAGAGCTCCAGCTTACAATGGTCAGTTCTTTATTCAGAGAGCGCTCTGAAAATCATACAATGCACACAGCCTTTTACACCTCACATTTGGTCATATACATGCCCCTCCTCTTCTCTAACACTGTCAATGCTGTTTACAAGTTCTCTCCAACACATACATTGCTTATCATATCCTGCTACATAATATACTGCAAGCCTAACTGTTTCTCCCCTCCCTGGGTGGGGAAACCTACTACCTGTTATCAGCTTCACAGTGGTCACAATTTGTCTGTCACAAGCTGTCTGTTAACAGTTCCTCTTTTCCTTATATTGCTAAATAGCGAAGTCTTAACTTGTCCTATACACACGCATTAATTAATTAATCTTATGATCCCTCAGTTATACATTTACAAGGTGGAATCATTTAGTCAAAACCTTAAACATATCAATTCCAATGACACCTATACTAGAGAGATGTGAGGTTTGAAATGAAATCAGTTTGCTAATATGAGTGATTGTTAATTGATGGCTACAACCATCAAACTATTAGTAGTAGTTTAAAGGAGAATTTGTGGTGCACATTAACTTTATAAACTTATCGTTCTATTTATCGATATTTATTTATTTATCAATTAAGGCACATTATCATTATGAATGTCCATATCGCCCAGCACTATCCCACCCACACACACACACGGCAGAATATATTGAAACACAGAACCCAGACAACCCCGAATCAGAACACCCAGAGAGTAATCTTCTGTATTTGTAGAGCACGTATCTGGGCCGAGCCTCCTCGCCACATATACCTCAGGACAGGGGGGGGGAATTCACTGAGGACATGAGGGAAAAGAAACAACCAGCGTGGGAGAAAGGGGGGGAATTCACTGAGGACATGAGGGAAAAGTAACAACCAGCGTGGGAGAAAGGGGGGGAATTCACTGAGGACATGAGGGAAAAGAAGAAACACGCTCTGCAAACTTGGAGTAGGAAGGCCCTTGAAATAGTTACCTGGCTAGTAGGGTGAAGATCAAAGCTTCCATGTGGAGGACAGTGGAGATGTGATTGCATCTCGGAGCGAGAGTGGTGAAGGGGAGAGAATTAGGGGGCTATATCGTACAGACTGGCATGGGTCAAAGCCTTGTCCAGAGCTCACCCTTGTAGCATCAGATCCCCTCTCGTATCACAGATGGCCCTCCCTCCTCCCCAACACTGAATTCCTAAACAGAGGAGCCAGCCAGCACCACAGGTTAAATTATTTATCACAGGCCCTTTGCTGCATGTCAGCAGCTCCACTGGATGAAATGATATTTATGGAGCCTCTTGGGCAAGGGTGAGGAGAACGGAGGGAGGGAGAGGAGATGGGAGGACAGGAAAGCAGGGGTGAGGGAGTACATTTAAAGACAGGGGAAGGAAGGTACATGCACGTACCCAAGGTGAGCAGCAGCTGGCTTCCGGGGAGAGCGAAGCAAGGCATCAGTGGGATGAGGGAAGAAGGGAGGGAGCCAGGGAGAAGAGACAGGAGGGTAAAACACACAATGGAAACAATGGAAGGTCAGGAGAAGTGAGGATACTTCCCCCTAACACACAGACGCTGGTGAGGTGTAGAGTGAGGGTTGACCTCCGGGAGGGTTGGGGAAATCACACAATGACAGGAAGTCTTTTCTACTGTAATCCCGTCTGTCTACACGGCACCCGCCATGTCGGTTGGTATTTGCAGCGATGGAGACGACTCAATTCGGGCTCTTATCTGTCAGAACAAAGGCTTCAGTGTTTTTTTTTGTTTTTTTTTGTAATTCAAAGCAAGACGTGTCAATCTGCATGGACTACTGGATACCTTTAAAATCCCATACGCAAACAAACGAAATGTGTAATTCACCAAGGACAGTTGCTAGTAAAAGTCTACACACCCCTTGCACAGTCTTCACATTTTGATGCCTTTTAATTAAATCTAAAAAGGGATTTTAAAAAAATGAAGAAAGGAAATATCCTAATGATCTACACAACCTCCTTCACATTTTCAAAGCAAAATAAATGAGGATGTATTGATTGCTTATGTCTTCACACAGTAGAGTTAGTACTTGATGGAAGCACCTTTGGCAGCCATTACAGCTGTGAATAATTTAGAATAAGATTCTACCATTTTGGTATGTCTGGCATTCAAATGTGTGCAATTGTCCCAAAATTATAAACTATCCCAGGGTTAGGTTTTCAGAAGACTGAGGTGGGTTTTCCTCTAATCTTTTACCTGGGTTTTGCTCCAATCATATTTATTTTGATCCTAACAAACCCCCCAGCCCCTGCCGGTGACAAGCATACCCATAACATGATGCTGCCACCACAATACTTGACAACACAGAGGTTTAACCACATTGCATTCACTCCATATACTGTAACTGGCCTGTATGACAAAGTGAAAAGGAAGCCAGTGTTAAAAAATATATATTCCAAATCACTATTTGCAACAAGGTCGTTAAGTAGTACTGCAATACAAGATGGCAAAGATATTAACTTTTGTGTCAAATCTAATACAACAGAGTGAAACCCCTCTGTATGTTCAAGTATTGTGTTGGCAGCAGCATGTCATGGGCATGCTTGTCATTTGCAGAGATCAAATCAAATTGTATTGGTCACATACACGTGTTTAGCAGATATTGCAGGTGTAGCGAAATGTTGATTAATCCAAATTAATGTAGAAGTGTTAGAAACATTATGTTCTAAGTCATAGTAAGTGTGACTCCAAAATGACAATACATTATTTACTATTATTTCTATTGGGCACGAAATCATCTGAAACAATCAAAACTAACTGCAAATGCATCCAACAAGTCTGTTGAGTTTCAGATCCCACTCTAGATAAAACAATGTACAAAACATTAAAGAAGACCTTCCCAATATTGAGCCCCCCCCCCCCCCTCAGAACAGCCTCAATTCGTCAGGGCATAGACTAAAGGTGTCGAAAGCGTTCCACAGGGATGCTGGCCCATGTTAACTCCAATGCTTCCCACAGTTGTGTCAAGTTGGCTGGTTGTCCTTTGGGTGGTGGAACATTCTTGATACACACGGGAAACTGTTGAGCATGAAAAACCCAGTAGTGTTGCAGTTCTTGACACAAAGCAGTGTGCCTGTTACCTACTACCATACCCCGTTCAAAGGAACTTAAAGGCCACGGCTGAGCGTGAGGGATTCAGGGGGTAAAATAAATACGCCAGACGTGTATGCATACCTAATCTCTCCAACTCCCTCTCGATCTCCCTTTCCTTCACTCCCTCCCCCCTTTTATGGAGTCTAGGCTACAGCCAGGCAGCCGACAGAGAGAGGGACAGACATGAGCCGAGTGTGCACAGTGCACACGCCTGGGGTGAAAGTTCACGTGAAAGCACAGGGGATTTATGTGTCATTAGAATGCAAATATATGTCGGAGGCGGGATGTCGGGATGAGAGATGGCGCGTGTGCTTCTGTTACGGCTGTGGGGTGATGGGATCCCATTAACAACTACATTAACTGAAGACCTGACGCCGCAGGGAGCTGATAGGAGGCTGCCTGTCATTGGTTGTTCAGTGTATGAATACCGGGTTTAGTGTGGCCATAGAAATAGAATGACTAGATATGACTTATTTATTATATTACTACCACAACAGGAAGCACTGAGGTGATTGTCCACAGCTTTTGATTGACTGAAGAGAGCTTGATGGGAAAAAGAGAGCCCACCTGTCGACATAAAACAAATAAACCTAGGGATGAGCTGATGTATAGCAGACCTGGATGAGACTAGGGATGAGCTGATGTATAGCAGAACTGGATGAGACTAGGGATGAGCTGATGTATAGCAGACCTGGATGAGACTAGGGATGAGCTGATGTATAGCAGACCTGGTTGGATTTTCTCCCACACCCCACTGTAACATGTATCGTTATCTCACATCTTGTAGCTATCCATCTATGCAGGAGGCGTTCCCCAATAGATGATCATCTGTAAAACACATCCACCTGTGATAAGAGCAGTTGATTATCCAAAAGGCTGCGGCTGTCTGTCCTCACCACAGAGAAGCAGAGCACGCTTGTAACAGTATTGTTCCTGGTTAGTCGGGCTGGCAGGGCCTAGATACTGCCGGCTCCTGTGTGGCACTGATTGCAGTGTGTGTGTGCAAATAGTGTGAGTGTGGGCACAAACATCTGTATAGTGTGAGTGTGTGTGTGTGTGTGTGTGTGTGTGTGTGTGTGTGAACTGTGTCTGAGGAGAAGGTAGAGGGGGAGGGTAGACTGTGATTGCTGGGCTGGTCTGCCGGCACTTCAAAGCCTTTGCTATGACTGACTGAAATCCCCCCGGGGGAGCAAACCTCGATTTGATTACAAACCCAATAATGTCTGCCTCATATTTACTATGTGGCTGCCATTCATAACTTGATTAGCGCAGTGATTATATGAGAGCAGTCAGATATACACAGGTGGAAGAGGGGTGTGTGTGTGTGTGTGGTGTGTGTCTAGAGGAGGGGGTACAGCTTACTAAGCTATTCCTGTCCATCACTGTATCCTTGAATAACTTGAATGTGTTACATGGGAGAGGAATGGTTTTGCAAATGTGAGAGAATATTCCGGGCTCGCGGTCTAGACATTTACCGCAAAATCACACTCAGATCCAACACCCTTCCTGTTTTTCAACATCTCACTTTAGCCCTCCCAGACATGATCCTGCCTAACTGCTAGGGATTTTGTGTTAACACAATTTCATCAGGCACAAAACATGTCATAACCACTTCCTGAAACACAACCATTTTTTTCTCTTTTGTCCAGACGATGTTCAGTCCATTTTCCCGAGGCTGTTGATTCAGAGCCAGTAGAATAGTCATTAATTAAGAGGGAATGGGCTGTTAATGGCCGTCTGCACTGGCCCCGGTCTCCATCCGAGGGTGTCGCCATGGCGACCTGTGGCTCGGCGGCTGGGACCGGTAGGAAGTGGACGAGGCGTAATGATTCGGCCTGCCCCTTCTACTCTCTGTAACACTTCACTAGGCATAGTGCTTATTAATGGACAGTCCTCAGCTTCCACTGGTCCCATCAAACAATGCTCCTCATTTACTAACACATCCACAGGGGGGACACAGTGATTTACAGAGGATTTTAAAGCCAAAAGGAGAACATGTAAAAAATACATTATTGTGTTCCTCATCATAAATGTACTGTATGTTTGTCTCTTAGCAACAACTGTTTTCAGTAAATCACTGTATTTGTGATCGTAGCAACTTACTTCATTAGCTTTAAAATAACTTTTTTCTTGCTGGATGCATAACACATAAAACCGGTTGCCACCAAGTCACAACATGAAACAAAAGGCCTGTCAAACATTGACTAAAGCTTCAGGAGGAACATTTCCTCTCCTTATATCATCTTTAAAAAAACATATGAACAAGTGGTTCAGCTGCCTCGAAAAGTGAGGTATCCCATGACAACATGGAGCATATGGCATGCAACAAATCCAATATGAATGTAAATGAAGAGCAAATTAAAAATACAACATCTGACGAGAACAAAAAAATATTTGCGAGTTCCCAGAAGCACGGTGGAGACTTGTGTTTAATTTACAAGCGTCTAAGCAAATCAACAAGAAGGTGGAACATAAAAAAAACATTTTGAGCAAGCCTTGGGATTGTGAAGGTAACGGATTATGTTGCAGATATGTTTAGCCGATAGTTGCTAACTAACGTCTATTTGAAAGTCTTTGTTCTCTACTTAACGGTTAGCTAGCTTAGAACGAGGCTAGTTGATGGGAACTAGAAGATACAGTTTAAGTCGGAAGTTTACATACACCTTAGCCAAATACATTCAAACTCAATTCCTGACATTTAATCCTAGTAAAGATTCCCTGTCTTAGGTCAGTAAGGATCACCACTATTTTAAGACTGAAATGTCAGAATAATAGTAGAGAGAATTATTTATTTCAGCTTTTATTTCTTTCATCACATTCCCAGTGGGTCAGAAGTTGACATACACTCAATTAGTATTTGGTAGCGTTGCCTTTAAAATTGTTTAACTTGGGTCAAAGGTTTTAGGTAGCCTTCCACAACCTTCCCACAATAAGTTGGGTGAATTTTGACCCATTCCTCCTGACAGAACTGGTGTAACGGAGTCAGGTTTGTAGGCCTGCTTGCTCACACATGCTTTTTCAGTTATGCCCACACATTTTCTATAAGATTGAGGTCAGGGCTTTATGAAGGCCACTCCAATACCTTGACTTTGTTGTCCTTAAGCCATTTTGCCACAACTTTGGAAGTATGCTTGGGGTCATTGTCCATTTGGAAGACCCATTTGCAACCAAGCTTTAAATTCCTGACTGTCTTGAGATGTTGCTTCAATATATCCACATAATTTTCCTTCCTCATCATGCCATCTATTTTGTGAAGTGCACCAGTCCCTCCTGCAGCAATGCACCCCCACAACATGATGCTGCCACCCCCTTTTCGGCTTGCAAGCCTCCCCCTTTCTCCTCCAAACATAACGATGGTCATTATGGCCAAACAGTTCTATTTTTGTTTCATCAGACCAGAGGAAATTTCTCCAAAAAGTACAATCTTTGTCCCCATGTGCAGTTGCAAACCGTAGTCTGTTTTTTTTAATGGCGGTTTTGGTGCAGTGACTCCTTCCTTGCTGAGCGGACTTTCAGGTTGTGTCGATATAGGACTTGTTTTACTGTGGATATAGATACATTTGTACCGGTTTCCTCCAGCATCTTCACAAGGTCCTTTGCTGTTGTTCTGGGATTGCTTTGCACTTTTTACAAAGTACGTTCTCTCTAGGAGACAGAACGCGCCTCCTTCCTGAGCGGTATGACGGCTGCGTGGTTGCATGGTGTTTATACTTGCATACTATTGTTTGTAGATGAACGTGGTACCTTCAGGCGTTTTGGAAATTGCTCCCTAGGATGAAACAGACTTGTGGAGGTCTACAATTTTATTTCTGAGGTCTTGGCTGATTTATTTTGATTTTCCCATGATGTCGAGCAAAAAACCACTGAGTTTGAAGGTAGACCTTGAAATACATCCACAGGTATACCTCCAATTGATTCAAATTATGTCAATTAGCCTATCAGAAGCTTCTAAAGCCATGACATCATTTCCTGGAATATTCCAAGCTGTTTAAAGGCACAGTCAACTTAGTGTATGTAAACTTCTGACCCACTGGAGTTGTGATATAGTGAAATAATCTGTCTGTAAACAATTGTTGGAAGAATTACTTGTGTCACAAAGTAGATGTCCTAACCGACTTGCCAAAACTATAGTTTGTTAACATGAAATCTATGGAGTGGTTGAAAAATGAGTTTTAATGACTTAAGTGTATGTAAACTTCCGACTTCAACTGTATGTATTTTCCCTCTGTAGGGGATTTGTTGTCAATGGCCAGATGAGATGTGCAAGCTTAAACATCTTTAATAGTAATCAGTGTCTATACATTTACAGCACTCCAGTTTAATAACAGCCACCTGCTTAGGCTTAAGGTCTATAGGCCTACATGTTTTCTAATAGTTATGGAGGGTAAAATACATCCATTGAGCCGTTTCTTCTTCCCAGATAAATGATTACCCTTCTATTTACACACCTCCTCCATGTCAGACAGGCTGGACCCTCCATCTCTGGCTCAATGGCATTTTCTTAATGTTAATGAGGCCCAGCGATCAATGGGACGACAGATCTCCACAGGGAGAGAGAGGAGAGGAACGGAGGGATTGAGGATGCTCTCCAGAGGCCAGGCTTAGTAGTCACAAGTTCCTACAAGCTAACATAAGGCCTACCCCTAAAACTGTTCATTCCACAAAACGCAAAATGATTGTATGGGCACTATAGTCCTACTCAGACAGTTTCATAGGTGTTCTAAATGTGTACACAGTCACACAATGACCCACAAATATTCACACAGTCTATGCACAACCACAAACACTCAAATCACACTGCCGTCTAGGCTTCAGTCAACAAAAGGTCAACAATATTTCATTCCAGAATGAGGCGCTTTAGCTGGGTGCAAATAGGACTTGGCCCTTCTATCATATCACACAGGCAATGTGCATGTCCATCTGCGTGGGTGTTGTAAACATGACCTCATCATGTCACGGAGTTACTGTTGACTTTCAACTCATCGATTCTTATCATCCTCTCTGGTTGGCTGAGACAGAGGGATCCAGCAAGAGCCCAGTTTCTCCCGTTAAGAGGCTGGCTCGTCTCACACAGTCTCTCTAGGAGAGGAAATAGGCATCCTGCCACTTAGGCGCTTAATCCGCACCATGACCAGGTGACAGAGAGAAACAACCGTTTGTCTAAAACCCTGACCAGTACTATCAGATACCCTGACCAGTACCATCAGATACCCTGACCAGTACTATCAGATACCCTGACCAGTACTATCAGATACCCTGACCAGTACTATCAGATACCCTGACCAGTACTATCAGCAGAAATAATTGAACGATTATAGTTGTACACTTAAGACCATGTTGCTGTAGAATTTGTGAATTTTGACGCTTGTATAATAAATGTTATACATTAGTTTATACTGGATTAAGCAAATATTTTATTTAACTAATTTCATTAGTTGTGCTCCAACTTTCCCTCAATCTTGTGCCAACATCAGTTCTAAATCTTGGCTCCAATCTTTTTTTCTAAGAGATTGTCAGTTGGATATGTTGCCCTATGCAGGGTTTTGAATCTATAATATGAACATCCTTTTATGACTCAAATAAGATTTCCTCAAGGTTGCTCTGATGTCCAGAAGATAAAAAATATATAAATTGTGTCACTAACATGGTGATAAAACTGGCAAATGTTCTGATGAAGGGCGGCAGGTAGCCTAGTGGTTAAGAGGTTGGGCCAGTAAGCAAGCTGACTAGGTGGAACATCTGCCGGTGTGCCCTTGAGCAAGGCACTTAATCCTAATTGCACCTCTAAATCACACTGGATAAGAGCGTCTGACGACCAAAAGCTCAGCCTAATCAATTGAAAATCATGCATCAATCCTGAGGTTGTCTCCTTTTCATTTAAACCTAGCAAATAAAAAAATCTATCAATAAGATGGCTTCCATCTCCAGCCAGGTAGTGGGCCATCAGGACCAGGTCAATATGGAGAAGACTAAATGTCAGCCCACATAAAGGGTAAAGCCCCTCCCAGAGATAAGACACGTGTAGAGCCCACTGTCTTCCTAAACCTCATCCTGTATAAACTATCCTCAGCAAAAAAAGAAAAAGAAACGTCCTCTCACTGTCAACTGCGTTTATTATTCAGCAAACTTAACATGTGTAAATATTTGTATGAACATAACAAGATTCAACAACTGAGACAAAAGTAAGTCAGTATCTGGTGTGGCCACCAGCTGCATTAAGTACTGCAGTGCATCTCCTCCTCATGGACTGCACCAGATTTGCCAGTTCTTGCTGTGAGCACTGATGGAGGGGTTGTGCGTTCCTGGTGTAACTCGGGCAGTTGATGTTGCCATCCTGTACCTGTCCCACAGGTGTGATGTTCAGATGTACCGATCCTGTGCAGGTGTTTCGCGTGATCTGCCACCGCGAGGGCGATCAGCTGTCCGTCCTGTCTCCCTTTAGTGCCGTCTTAGGCGTCTCACTGTACGGACATTGCAATTTATTGCCCTGGCCACATCTGCAGTCCTCATGCCTCCTTGCAGCATGCCTAAGGCACGTTCACGCAGATGAGCAGGGACCCTGGGCATATTTCTTTTGGTGTTTTTCAGAGTCAGTAGAAAGGCCTCTTTAGTGTCCTAAATTTTCATAACTGTGACCATAATTGCCTACCTTCTGTAAGCTGTTAGTGTCTTAACGACCGTTCCAGATGTGCATGCTCATTAATTGTTTATGGTTCATTGAACAAGCATGGGAAACAGTGTTTAACCCCTTTACAATGAATATCTGTGAAGTTACTTGGATTTTTACGAATTATCTTTGAAAGACGGGTCCTGAAAAAGGGATGTTTCTTTTTTTGCTGAGTATATATCTGCAGTGCTGACATAATTGAATACATACGGTAATGATAATGAGACCCTGTTGGAAACGCTAACATTTACATCAATGTACTGTACCACGTCCTCAGCTACAGTCATTTCCTTTCTGGAACCAAAATGACTGGGCCTGTGATGAGTGCAGTCACCACTCAATGCACCTCCTCCATTAGTATGTAAAAGACAACAAGCCCTGAAAAACTAAATGTGTAGCACGCATTTAACTGTATTCACAGGCAGACATTGGTTCTCACTGCTGTCTGTGAGCGACAGGCTATGTGGGCCTGTCTGAGTAATGTATGCACACCTGCCATGGCTGCTGGCGAGGACTCACAGCTGAAATACAGGGGGAAGGGTAGGTATGGGGGGAGGGGCACCTTGAAGGGCTGAGGGAGAAGGCTGTATCCATTATTAATGGTTGTGTGCTGTATGGGGAAAGAGATCTAATGTGGCTTTGGTAGCGTGCGAGTAATAGCCAAAGAGGGTTCTCTCTCCCCCCTCATCTCTCTCTCTGTCTGCCATGTTATTTTGTAGTATAAATCTTAAATCATGTTGCAACAGACTTGGGGCTAGTATTTTCAGGTGACAGTTTATCAGGCGGCATCTGTTTTATACAAACCAGAGATAAGAGGTGTAGCGTCTGACAAGAAGGCAGATGCCGAAGTTTGTTTAAAAATCTGTCTCCATAAAATAATTTAACCAAAGCATGATTCACAACATTCATTTATTTATTTATTTATTTAACTAGGCAAGTAAGTTAAGAACACATTCTTATTTACAATGACGGCCTACCAAAAGGCAAAATACCTCCTGCGGTGACGGGGGCTGGAATTAAAAATACAAATAAATAAAATATAAATATAGGACCAAACACACATCACGACAAGAGAGGCAAAACAACACTACATAAAGAGAGACCTAAGACAACAACATAGCAAGGCAGCAACACGACATGGTACAAACATTATTGGGAAGAGACAACAGCACAAAGGGAAAGAAGGTAGAGATGACAATACATCACGCGAAGCAGCCACAACTGTCAGTAAGAGTGTCCATGAATGGGTCTTCGAATGAAGAGATTGAGATAATCTGTCCAGTTTGAGTGTTTGTTGCAGCTCGTTCCAGTCGCTAGCTGCAGCGAACATACTACAAACTCAACATTTTCCAAAAATGCGCAAACAAATGTGTCAGATAATAAACACATCACTGTATGAATACAGTGGAGGTGATTAGTTTCCAGTGTGAATTCCTTTTCTACCATCCATGGACTGGGATCTGCTTTTCATGGAATCATGATGCTCCATTACGTTAAAGGTCAAACCACTGAGAACCCACAGAGTCAACAATGGAAATGGGTTTGAAATAAAGAACATTAGACTTCATGCAGCGGGGGCAACTGGGGAACTCAATGAACCATGACTAAGCAACATCATATAAGGGGAACAAAATAAATTGTGGCAAAGATACTTACAACAAATGTCTGGTTCTTTAGTGCTTTGGAAAATCCCTTTGGATTCACAGAGACTTAAGGCAGGGCGGAAAAATATTGCCACCGTAGAGAATAGAATACAATTATACAAACAGGTGTTGGGGGGGGGGGGTTGATCAAGTGACATCAAACGCACTCTTGATAAATGGAATCCAGGAAACTAGAGGGTTCCAGAACAGCAGAGAGAAGAGGCAGAGGGAGGGGGCAAGGTTGTTATTGATTGTGCTGACTGTCTGACTGTGTTCTAAGGCTAGTTTTGGGGGGGGGGGCTGGTTTCGCCCCGCGGCAGTAGATAAAGCCATGTGCCCCCTGAGAACACACCAACAAGCCTCAAATGAGCCACCCCATTGGTCATGCAGAATATTCCACACACCAGCTCCTAGCGTCCAACCCCCCCCCCCATCACCAAACCCTTCATATAACACACCCTTGCAACAATATTCAGTGCCAAATTGAAATTCAAATAGGAGCCCTGACGCCACAGGGGGGGGGGGAAAGAGATGCTGTGGCTCACAGGGGCACTATAAAAAAAAACAGATGCTAAATCACTTAACTACACTTAAATTAAGTGCCTGTGTGGGATTTTACTGGGATGATTCGCAGCCGTAAACAAACACGGCAGCATTTTTGTTGAATTGCCTCCAGGTATGGAGGTGTATCGCTAGAGAAACCAAGACAAGATGGCCCATCCACCTCCACTTCCCCTCCATCCACTCAAACAGGTAATTGGAAGGCAGTCAATCTAATTTCCGCCACTATTAAGGCAGAAAACCCTAAAATGGGGAGGACTGTATGGCCAGACCATGCGATTCTATTAGGATGGCTTTACCTTGAGTAATTAACTTACAGATGTTGATAAAGCACCACTTTGAAGGAATATGGAGCTGCTCAGGGATCCAAAATACATTTTTTGAAAATAGGACGTGTGCCTGAAGTGGCAGATGATACAGTATGTGCATCTCATTTCCTTAGAGAGGGTCTCTGTTTTATCTGTCCTCATTTCCTCTTCATATGCTAGTAAATTCCAGGTTAAGGGGGCATTTGGGACAAGAAGAGAGGATAGCCAAAGCAGGAGAGATTGAACTCCTGGACATAATCTGGAAAATCCTCAACACAAATCTGCTTACCGCTAGTTTAAGCTGCGTAGAGCTAAATATTAATTAGACTTAGCCCACATGTGTGTGCCAGATATCCTCTGATCCGTCACCTCAGGACGCAACAAGACTCACAATTTCTAAAATAGTTCAAAGGAGTTAGCGTTTAGCTAGTTAGCATTGACTGCTAGCAAATGCATTAGGCATTTGGCCTGGCTACTATTGACTTAATAGGGAGAGATGTGAGGCCCTGGCTACTACTGACTCAGTAGGGATAGATGTGACGCCCTGGCTTCCTAATGGCTTCCTGCATTTGAAAGGACTGTTTCCTTCAGGAAATCATATCAATACAGACCGTCGCAACGCTGACCAAAAACACACAGTCTTCAATTAAGTAACATGGAATAGGCTGAATAATTTGAATTCCCCTTTGTCTGTCAAAAATGAAATTCTGTTTGAATGATGCTAATAGCACTTTGCCAGATGTGAGTTGTGAATGTGAATGGCTGCTCGGTGGAGCTTGGACAGAATTCAAAAACCAACAAAAGACAGTCACATACTTTCGTATTAAAACCACGAGTACAGAGTAAAACCTTGCCCTGGAGACCCTTTCATCCCCATCTCACAGGGTCATCCATTCAACTTACGAGGTGTGAGATTTCTCCACAGGGTAGTACCGCTCCCAAACGTGGAGACTCCTGTCTACTAGTAAGGCATGTGGGGGACTTTAGCAAAACAGTCCATAAAATCCACAGCCACGCTGAGACTAGCATGTGAGGAATGTTTCTCCTCAGATGCTTCACTAGGGATGAGCTAGGAGATAATAGCTTCTCCTCCTTTTCTCCCACGTAGACCATAGTGAGGCAGCTGGTACGCGGCCAGGCAATTCCTTTCTCATTAGAAATTAATTACCACCGTAGCCAGCGTGAGGGCCGGCCTACAGTCGCTAGGCATCCAAGGCATTACCCCATGGGGAGCACTTGAACCCATGACCCCTCCCTCTGTGGTGGTTGGGGGGTGACGGGTGCGTGACATCGCCCTGGCCTACAGACACTGCCCCGCCAGGCTGGGAATGCAGTGGCACCGTGGGGTGTGGGAGCAGGGGTAAGGGGGGGAAGAGGGAAGAGTGGGTACATTGATTTAAGGCTGAACAGGGTAAGGGCTTCCTACAGAGCTTCATCATTAAGACTCCAGACTCTTCCATAACAAATAGCACCCCGCTAGCTAGCGAAGCTAATAAAACCTCCACCCATTGTAACCCAGGGTGGGATTATTGTGAGAGGAAATGAAAGAGGCAGAACAGGCTGGGATTATGAAGAGGACACCTTGGGCCTATTAGAGAGGATTCAACTCCTACATTGTTAATAAACTGCATATACTAAATCAGTGTGTTTCGAAAGCAGCAGAACTCACTGACACTTGCTTAAAATGTTTATAATTCCAAGTGAATTTTCATTAAGAAAGATCAAACTTCAAGCCATTTACCAAAGTAACAGACTGGAAGAGATATTCTAAGAACCATTAACTAAGTGTGTGTGTGTGTGTGTGTGTGTTTAACTTGCGAACATATGTACAGCAGGTGTCCTGGAAGGTTGAACGACATGCTAAGGCACTCAGGACTAATTTAGACCACTCTAGTAAATTGAGTATGGAGCAGCCCTAAACTCTGTTTAGCTAGCTTCCATCCGTCCAATAATCCATCTGTGGTTAGCATAGTACATAGCTGAACAAGCCTGAGCCATCAAACACAGTCAGTGTGACAGTCTGGTACAGCCTCTTTGTCCCTCAATGATCATAAGGAATAGTCCTCTTTACAGGACATCTCTGATACAGTCTTCCAACAGCGGCCTACTTCATGAATCTCACAAAGCCATGTTTCGAAAATAACTACAGTCGACAAATAATGAATGTTTGACCGCTCAATTAGCATTTCATTTACGGATTACATTAATACAGTCGTATGAAAAAGTTTGGGCACCCCTCTGAGGCTGCATAATAATTTACTCTGTCGTCACAGAAAATGATCACAGTGGCATGCCATTCATTTTCTAATAAAAGCTGAGTACTGGGGTATTGTCCAGTGTAGCAATATTAAGTTGTATGAAATTAAATCCGATGTGAAAAATAGGCTATACAAAAATTTGGGCACCCTTGTCATTCTGTTGATTTGAATACCTGTAACTACTTAGCACTGATTAATTGGAACACACAATTGGTTTGGTGAGCTCATTAAGCCTTGAACTTCATAGACAAGTGCATCCAATCATGAGAAAAGGTATTTAAGGTGGCCAATTGCAAGTTGATGTTCTCTTTGACTCTCCTCTGAAGAGTGGCAACATGGGGGCCTCAAAACAACTCTCAAATTACCTGAAAACAAAGATTGTTCAACATTATGGTTTAGGGGAAGGCTACAAAAAGCTATCGCAGAGATGTAAGCTGTCAGTGTCCACTGTGAGGAACATAGTGAGGAAATGGAAGACCACAGGCACAGTTCTTGTTAAGGCCAGAAGTGGCAGGCCAAGTAAAATATCGGAGAGGCAAAGGGGAAGGATGGTGAGAACGGTCAAAAACAGCCCACAGACCACCTCCAAAGACCTACAACATCATCTTGCTGCAGATGGTGTCACTGTGCATTGTTCCAACAATTCAGCGCACTTTGCACAAGGAGAAGCTGTACGGGAGAGTGATGGGGAAGAAGCCTTTTCTGCACACACGCCACAAACGGACATTTGGACAAGCCAGCTTCATTTTTGAATATATATTGCTGTGGACTGATGAAACAAAGATTGAGTCATTTGGTCATAACAAGGGGCGTTATGCATGGCGGCAAAAGAACACAGCGTTCCAAGAAAAACACTTGCTACCCACAGTAACATTTGGTGGGGGTTCCATCATGCTGTGGGGCTGTGTGGCCAGTGCCGGTACTGTGAATCTTGTTAAAGTTGAGGGTCGCATGGATTCCACTCATTATCAACAGATTCTTGGGAATAATGTTGAAGAATCAGTCACAAAGTTGAAGTTACGCCGGGGCTGGATATTTCAACAAGACAACAACCCAAAACACTGCTCAAAATCTACCCGGGCATTTATGCAGAGGAACAAGTACAATGTTCTGGAATGGCCAGTCCCCAGACCTGAATATCATTGTGAATCTGTGGGATGATTTGAAGCGGGCTGTCCATGCTCGGCAACCATCAAACCTAACTGAACTGGAGATGTTTTGTAAGGAGGAATGGTCCAAAATACCTTAATCTAGAAACAAGACACTCATTAGAGGCTATAGGAAGCGTCTAGAGGCTGTAATTTTAGCAAAAGGAGGCTCTACTAAATATTGATGTGATTTTTCTGTTGGGGTGCCCAAATTTATGCACCTGTCTAATTTCGTTTTCATGCATATTGCACTTTCTGTTAATCCAATAAACCTAATTTCGTTTTCATGCATATTGCACATTTTCTGTTAATCCAATAAACCTAATTTCACTACTGAAATATTACTGTGTCCATCAGTTATTTGATAGATCAAAATGAAATTGCTGATCCAAACACCCAATTATTTATAAATGGAAATCATGGAAATTGTCAGGGGTGCCCAAACTTTTTCATACGACTGTATATGAACACTGCTGGCTTTGCCTCGTGAGCTCTCATAAAGGTAATTACCACTGTGTGTCAATGATGCTCTTCCTTCTGCTTTCATTATAGGATGCCTTGTTAGGGTCGGAGGGTAAGAGATGGCCTGGTACTCCACCAACTGCGCCCCCCCCACCCCTCCTCCAATCCAAACCTGTCCCCATGATCTCATGATATCTGTGTCTCAGGGACCAGTCAGTGTTGGAATGCCGCTGCCATTCTGCAGGTGTTCCCACTGAGCTCTCTCCAGCTCCATTTTGTAACTGTGCTGCACCCTGTCACTAAATGACCTGTCACAAAGGGCTGGGGTCAGAGGTCAGGATTACGGAGTCAGAGGGAGCCGATGCAGCTGATTTCCATCACTCTGAAACAACCTCACCTCTGCAGTAGCTGGGGGTTTGACGAGGGAAAGAAAGAGAAGAAATATGTTTGCAAACTGCCAAGCTCTGATGTCATAATTTACAAAGAGATAGTATACATGTTTTTCCACCTGTGAAATCAGTGCTGTTGAGTCCACTGTTCTCCATGTCGGTGTGGCTTTCAGAATAATAGATATAAAATATTCAGACTAGAATAGTACAGGCCTGCGAGAAAAGAGACTGGTCCTCATTCTGAAAATCAGGGTGGTGTCTTCACATTCCCATCACTTCTTGAGTTTCGGTGCATGGCCCCCTGGGAGGTGTAGTATTTTCACGCAGGCTCGAGGACACCTCAAAGAAAATCCCTTTGAAAACCTCAACATTCCTGTCCCCGGGGGGGCCTCTCACTGTATACAAAGTCATTTGAGACTGGTCGCAATAAATCCATTAAGAACGCAGCGTTTTCTATTATGGCAATACAACTAGTCAGCACCTCAGTCAAAGCTGTGCATTTTATGCATGACAATGAGTTTGTGTGTTGAGTTACCCAGCCCAATCACGTTCAATAACCTCTATCAGCTCATTCATATAGCAGAGCTCTTGGTTGCCTTTTCTATAGTAAAAGAGCTGCAACTGTCCATTTCTAAAGAGGTTCTAAAAAAGCTAAAGAGTGTTGTTAGGGCAGATCTATTCAGTTCTGATGAGTCCGGGCCCAGCCCAGGCAAGAGTCACCAGATATGGGTAATTCCATTAAATCACTGCAGCGCATTAAATAGGCTTTGGCTGTAATTTCTGCCACCAAGATTAACCTGTTAGTTAAAGCTGAGCTCAACGTTGAAGAGAAACAGGCTCCAATAACAGTAGAAAGCCACTGCAGCTAGTGGAGCTCCCGGAGACACAAAATAACATTATCCTTGCACTGCACTTGAAGACAAATTTCAGTCCTGATTTACCCACAGAAACACAAGTTAATATAAACAACCAGGAGGAGTTGCGGGGTCGCCATGGTAGCAAATTAAATCCCAACAAAAAGGTTCAGGGAGCCTTGATGCAGATTTAAAGGGACAGTGTACCAATGCTGACAACAACGCAGTCACTGGAATGGCTTCATCAGCATCTGCAATTCAGGGGAGCTGCAGGTGGCCCACACATTATGTTTTTATATTTATTTTTATTCTCTATCAAAAATAACAACAGCTGGGAGTATTATACAGTACTTTTCACAATGCAAAATGTTTATAATAACAGGCCTTTAATTTTACATTCACTGCTAAAATTGACCGCAAATATGTGTGTAAAAAAAAAAAAAAAAAAAGATATTTATCTGCAACTCCGCGAATGGTGGTCCTCAAGAGCTTGACGGTGATTTGGTGGTCCCCGAACGGAAAAGGTTGGAAACCTGGTCTAGAACTCTACCCCTTTAACTTATGTAGTGCGTGTTCGGTCAGTCCTATGGAGGCAGATGGACTTTAGTTCCAAAATAATACTTAGAATAATACTGCCAAGGCAAATTACATTTCTGGCACCTACTTGCAAAAGTTAAAATAGTTCTACACCCACTTGAGCAAAAATGGGTCGCGGTTAAGTTTAAATTCTACTACAAAGACTTAAACAACTTTACTTGTAAAACAATAAATAAAACTTCTGAAGGAAACCATTGCTACTTCAAAAGAGAATGGTTTGGGAACCGCTTGCCAAATCCAGAGTCATTAACAATTTAAAGGACTATAATTAGACATGAAAGCAAGGGGAGTTCTCTCAGGTAGTTTATCTGAGAGAGTCACGAGTTTAACCTCTGGAGTGTGATCCACCTCCGCATTTGACAAGTCGCTCCGTTGATGCTTAAAGTTTCCTGTCTGTGGCTCTCTTGTAAACTATTTTTCAGCGCACACACTTTTAGCTCTTTAAGAGCAGTTTGAAAGCAACATGCCCAAACCACACAACTAACAATCTCTCTCATTTGTCATTCGTAGCTGCCTGCAAATCTACAATTTCGGCTCTGTCTAAAAGAGGCATCTCCTATTAAAAAAAAAAAGCTGATAGAATCAAAGTGTTACAATTTCCCTCCTTTCTGAGGGAGCTATTCTGTTGGTTGACTGTCTTCTAGGGGACTATAGCAGATACATCTCTGCTGATGGCTGTGTCAAAAGCAAAACACTAATTTCTATGCCCACCCTTCTGCTAGACCAGGTAAACTAATCGTTTATTAATGGCATGCAACTCTCTGAACCTTTTTGATAAAACAGCTGTTCATTGCACGCATACCCACAACCACACACCTCTTCATATCTGAAGCTGCCAAAAGCCATAGGCTGAGCACAAGACGATGACAGGCGGTTTATTTAAGCAGCCCTCACAGTCCTCCCTCTGTGACTGACTGACCCCACACCCCCTCCAGCGTATGAGCGTGGGGTGGGTTTCAGTCATGCACACTATGTTAAGCCGAGCACCACTGGGTATCAAGAGTAGAGACGAAGACGGAGGTTTCAGAGAAAACAATAAGAGTTAATTTGTTCAGCGAACTGGGTCGCCGTGGGGCTGCCCTTGTATTGTTTAGACACAGAGATGCCAGCAAAACCATTAAATGAATTCTGACAAACTGGGTCAGCGTTAACTAGGTTCAAATTACACTGGCCAAATTGGAGAATACCCATGCCCAAAAACATCAATGGGGGAGCAAGCTTGATCTTGTTCAAGTCTTCTAATTACTAGTGATGAATTCATTTTGATGAAATGACCTGGATTGCATCCAAAAGACAGTGGAGGATAAATTCACGTGGTGCTGTGGGTGGGAACTCCAGAAGGTATAGCAGAATCAAATGAAGGTTATTAATTATGGTTTCCAGGAGAATATTACAATCCTCTTTACTTTAGGAAGAGATGCTTGCTGCCAATGAGATTTAGAACCTTAAAAAAGCTTTAAAAGTTCTCTAGAGTTACAATTGATTAAAGTAAGTGTGAAAGTAATTGATAAACAATTGCCAGGGTGACATTTATCATTGTCGTATTAAACCTTTTTCTTCTGTGTTACTTTTACTGTAAAATGGAGCATAAAATGACCGAATTGGGAGCCAGAATTGTAACTGTATCACATAGGCCTATGCTAGCCCTTTCTGTTTCTGCTGAATGCCTTTCATAAAAGCATTTCTACACAAAGCAGCATCATAACACAAGATGTTTTGGAACCACAACTCAACACAAGATGGACTCCACAGCATATTTTTCATCTTCTAAAGAGAACAGGCCTGCTTTTAAACTTCAAGGTCAAATTTCCAGGCCTCCTCCGGCGCTTGCAGAGTAAAGATCCACCAACAATACCCTTTTTTCTCATTGTGGAAGATGGCTGTAAATGGGCTCTGTGTAAAATAGGGCCTAGTTTCTCGTTAGGCCGAGGCTCGCTGACTAGCACAGCTTGCATGTGTCATAATCCTCTGCAGCTGCGGCCGTTGGCAGGGAACACCATGGCAGGAGCTCGGGCAGAACCCAAAATTTGAGGAAAGTTTTAGGAAACTGTCCTCGCAGTCCTGCCCAGTTTGCAGAAAGATGCCTTTGGAACGGCCACAAGGCTTATGAAGTTTGGCATGAATGCCGAGCAAGTGCCGAGAAATACAGCTTGTTGCTAACCGTGGCCACTGCTCGTATCTCATGTTAATGTGCATAACTGCTATTTCCCGCAGTCATTTTGCTGTTGTTGAGTGTGCTTTGTTTACTGAATGGGGCGTCAGGACGCTTGGCTCCCCTTGAATCTTTATAAACAAGTCCCATCAAAGAAAGCATCCATCATGACTGTGGCTGCACACCTAGATTACGGAATGTGAATGAGGTGCTGCAAAGGCTAATGCTTGTTATTTCACTAGAGGTTTGGTATGATGCTAATTCTTGCTCTTCTGAGAGCAGTGTGGGTGGACTGTGGGTTCTCTCCTGTATCCATCACAGACAGACACTTCATCCATTTATATGCAGATGATACAGTCTTGTACTCAGCTAGCCCCTCCCCTGATTTTGTGTTAAATGCTCTACAACAAAGCTTTCTCTACCCTTAACCTTGTTCTGAACACCTCTAAAACAAAGGTCATGTGGTTTGGTAAGGAGAATGCCCCTCTCCCCACAGGTGTGATTACTACCTCTGAGGGTTTAGAGCTTGAGGTAGTCACCTCATAAAAGTACTTCGGAGTATGGCTAGACAGTACACTGTCCTTCTCTCAGCACATATCAAAGCTGCAGGCTAAAGTTAAATCTAGACTTGGTTTCCTCTATCGTAATCGCTCCTCTTTCACCCCAGCTGCCAAACTAACCCTGATTCAGATGCTCGCTATACTCCTCTGTAAATTGGTCATCTCTGCATACCCGTCGCAAGACCCACTGGTTGATACTTATTTATAAAACCCTCTTAGGCCTCACTCCCCCATGTCTGAGATATCTACTACAGCCCTCATCCTCCACATACACCCGTTCTGCCAATAATAGTGTTGTTTTGTCTCTCTTGTCATTATGTGTGTTTGGTCCCATATTTATATTCTATTTATTTGTATTTATTTTTAATCCCAGCCCCCGTCACCGCAGGAGGTCTTTTGCTTTTTGGTAGGCCGTCATTGTAAATAAGAATTTGTTCTTAATTGACTTGTCTAGTTAAATAAAGGTTAAATAGATATAAATAAAATAAGCCATTAGCATTTCAGTGTCCCCCTTAAAGCCTTTTCAATAGCCAGCCACTGACATTATCCCACATTTCTCTGCTACGAATTCCATAGAAACATCCACAATTACAGCAACTAGAGGGAATGGTACCCTTTCAAGCCAGTCAGTAAACCAGGCAGTAAACCTTAATGCACAGTAACTGAAAACACAGTGTGCCTCTGTGTTGCTACAATAGCAACACAGAGGCACAGAATGTTCTATCTAGCTTGCCCTGGAGTAATTAGGGCTAAAGTTAGCATTGAGCTAAAAGCGATAGCTCTCGTCTCCAAAAGCCTTTGAAGGACTTTGAAAGGCCAACCAGAATCGGAGGAGGAGCAGGCCTTGGAGAGAAGGGAACAAGTTGGCACCACGCTGGCCGTTGATGATGGAGAACGGTGCACTAGCCATGTTTCACTGTGTGGTCGAACGAGACCACAGCTCAGACAGAGAAAACCTTTCATCTCAGCAGGGGTGAAGCAAAGCCATGTCAATGATCTGGTCTGGAAGCATGGAGAAGTCTGGCTTCTCTCCACTCACAACAGCCTTCTCTCCCCCTCTCTCTCCAAATGACGGGCCAGCCCTCACTGCCCATCACTCTAATCAAAAGGGATGACAAACACTTTCCGTTGGGTAACACAGGGAACTTTCAGAGGAGAAATAATGGCTTCTGAATGGGGTTGATTTTGTAGATTGGCTCTATTGGAAGAGGGAGGTCAATGAGGACAGGCAAAATGGTTGTCACAGTGCCTATGGAAGATGTTTAGGCCTAGGATACATTGAGTAAGCCTAGGTTATAGGCTTGGGTGATTTACCGTTTATATCGTGGTATTTCGAAATAGACAATATAATATTTCGAAATACAGAAATAATGACTTTCAATACCTTCAAGATCAAGCTTCTTGGTTACAGCAGAGACAATCAATCCTCTCCTGGATCAAGATCCCAGTTTCCTAAATTGTTTTGTGCATACTTTTTATTATATATATATTTTTAAGAGTGCCTTGGGTGCACATTCAGTAATACCGCACACCCCAGTATGGTACAGAAACGGTATGAAAATCTGAACAGCGCCCAACCCTACTAGGTAACATCAGTATAGTCCGTAGACATTCAAGCACAAGACAAATAGCTGAAGCAAAATATTTAATGTGGGAAACTGAGGCAAACAATGTAGGGTTCAAGGCATATATTATTTCTACGGCAGTGTTGATGAGGGGGGGCTCTGCCATGTCTGCAGTCTGTCCATATTTCTATAGCAGCGCTGGCTACACTGACCTAGCTGTCATTCACACAGAACAATGACTGCTGGCAAAAATGTTGTTTTATTATTATACATTTTGCTTATATGTATCCATTTTTTTTTATGTACCCAGTACCAAGAGAGTGCGTCTTATGGACTGGACTGCAGGCTGTGCTGGGTAATGAATGTGTTGTGTTTCTAGTAGTATAGTGGTAACCCATCCCTGAATTGGAGCCTCTGCCTTCAAGTCCCACACCGAATAAAATAGGGGGGAAAACATGCTGCATCCATGGCAACTACTTCCCCAGGACAACTATTTATTCATTTTGTTGGTGGAAACAATCAACGTAGTGACAAAAGCATAGCAATTATAGAACTATGATAAGCATCCAATCAATGACAGTTGGTGGTGTGTGATGTCATCCAATCAGAATATAATTCTCACAATCAAGATTCAATTTAGGTTTTGTTTACAACATCTAATTTGCACATTAGTCAGTTAGCAAAAAGGTCTAATAGTCTATTTGGATTGATACGGAAGCCACTTGAAAGCAAAGCAGGCAGGCACAGCTGGTGGTTATATTGACCCCTGCCTTCAAAAAGATACCATTGCAGATGAAACGCCATTATCAAGGCATATTGATCTTTTTAGCTTCCTGCCAATTACTAATAATAAACTGCTGCAGTAGTTATCGTAAATTACAACAATAACTCCTGGATGCCATTTGGCCAGTAGGCTTTGTTGACAAAAACATGCTGAAAATTACAGAGCAAATTCACTGCATTACTAATGTGCTAATGTAGCAATTACCACAGCTGAGGCACAGTCATGTTGGGTATTTGGGTCCATCTGCTGATCTTTACAGTCACGACTTCACTGAAGAGGAGACGGTGAGCGGCTCCACGCCCAACCTCCCCAGCCATGACCATAGGACATCAGTATCTCCTAATGAGGGAGGGGGTCATTAGCCGGCCAGATGAATCAAACACTTCCAAAGCGTGCAATTATCCTACTCTCTGTGGAAAGAGCTCATTAGGACTTTATGAGCAATTGGAGCCCATAAATAAATTATCCATAAACAGGGTGATACATAAGAAAGACAGCAGGTGAGGGAGGTCTCTATTGAAATCCATGCCAGTGTGACAGTAGGAGTTGGAGGCAAGGCCTCATCCGACCGTCTCAAGGGACATTTGAGCAGCCGAAGTCCATTTTACTTTTTAACAGCGCTAGGCCAGCAGGTTCTATTTAAACCTTTATTCAAAATGAATCATTCATGTAGTGTTGCCTGCATAGGCCTATATACTAAGAGAACAAAATACAATCAAAAAATGTAGTTCCAAGTGTTGCATCCGTTAAAATCCTAGTACACAAAGAAAGACGATTAAATATAATAATTCATATACTTTTAAACTCTACACCTCAGTGCTAGAGGAGTCACTACAGACAACCTAGTTCGATTCCAGACTGTATCACAACCGGCCGTGATTGGGAGTCCCATAGGGCGGCACACAATTGGCCCAGCGTCGTCCGAGTTTGGCCGGTGTAGGCCGTCATTGTAAATAAGAATTTGTTCTTAACTGACAATATTTTTAAATAACTCTTATGAATACTGGTGAAATAAATGGAGAAAATATGATTCAGAAGAATCCTAGGAGCACCACAGAAAATGGATATTGTTTTTAAAGTAAGTCTCTGCTGCAGGCCTGCAGCCAATGTGGTCTGAGAGGGAATACAACCCTGGATAGTGGTTTGCGGGAGCAGAGGGGGGTTGCCAAATGTTTACACATTTCACCAAGTTATTTGCATTGTCCACAGGGAGACAATCAGCACACAATTCCCTCCCAGCAGGATTAGGGAGATCATATGGAACGTAAATGGAGTTTACACTCCTCTGACAGGCAGCTAAAAGGAGCTGTTTACAAAGACAAACTTCAGCGTTAGGGACTTTAAACAGTCCCGAGCCGACAAGGTGAAGAAGAAAAACCTGTCGATGTGTCCTTGAGCAAGGCACTTAACCCTAATTTGCTCCAGGGGCTGACCCTGTAGGTAGGCTGTCATTGTAAATAAGAATTTGTTCTTAACTGACTTGCCTAGTTAAATAAAGGTTCAAAAAATAAAAATATTAAAAATGTAATCTTCACCCACACATAGGAGTAGAGTTCTTCAACATGGCTTCTATCCTATGCCCCTCCCACATAGCTTTTTTTCACCTTTATTTAACTAGGCAAGTCAGTTAAGAACAAATTCTTATTTACAATGACGGCCTAGGAACAGTGGGTTAACTGCCTTGATTTTTTTACCTTGTCAGCTCGGGGATTCGATCCAGCAACCTTTAGTTTACGGGCTCAACACTCTTACCACTAGGCTACCTGCCGCCCACAAATATAAATTATTTAGTAGGACAAAAAAAAGCAACGAGTATGCCTGTTCCCAGGGGTGGCTGGAAAGGAATGAAGAAAAAGATTAAAACTCCTTTGAGCTAGTCCACAACTTTGATAAAGACTAGTTCTAAAAAGACATGAGACCTCAGAGAAATGTGTTTCGAATAAACAGATATTTTCAGAAATGGGGACCCCACAATTAGTAATTTGAGACTCCCTGCGTGTAGGTCTCAGTCCAATTCTCTGGAATCAGAGCTCCCAAAGGAACTCCCTGCACCCCTTAATCTCCTGGTTTTATTACTTTCCAGACAGTCAGGTCCGTTCCACCCTACCCCCATCTCTCCCTTTTGTACTGATCTCCAGCAAAGCATATGGGTTTTTTCACCCCACTCCCCTTCACCGCTGCTGAGCGCTTTTTATGCATGAGAGGCTCCTTCATCAGCCTCCTCACACAAGAGAGCCAGCAGAGGTCGGTCTCTCCACCAAGGCCTCTTCACCTCACATACATTCTTTTAACGGAGGCAAACCTTTAAAAGAGAGCTAACAACTTTGCATTTCAGTGGATTCATGGGAAAAAAATTCATACTGACTGTTGTATTAATCAACTGTTTATTATTTTCCAGTCTTCCAGCAGAGGGCTTGAAAAAAAAAATACAACGCGTCTCATCTCTTACAGGGCTATCAGGGGTGTGAATTTGCTAAGACAAAGCATGTGATACAGGCAGGCATGTGTTGTGTGCACTCCAACATGTGCTGTTTGTTTAATATTCAATTTGTCGGAGTAGCTCATAGTCCTTGGAATGTATTGGCTATCAGATTCCCTATTATAAATTAGGAAACATGGGGTCAAGACTTTACCTCTGTTTATTATTTGATCAACATTCCGTAGGACAATGAAAAACACCCAAACCAAGCTTATAAAGTTGAAGTCACCACAAACATATTTAGCCTTTATGAGACTGAATTAAAATGGCTTATTGCAGTACCTACTCTACTGTAACCAATTAACAAAAAAACAAGGGTATAAATTGTGTACTTCCCATCCATCTGCCAAACGTGTATTGACACCCAGGTAATGAGATGTCTTGCGGACTGATGATGCTAGCTTATTGCTTGACAATAAACCCAAATGAGAGTCATTAATTTGTGGTTGTAGAGCCGGGTTCTTTCCATCCATAGCAATTAATTACGTGACTGTAATGGTATTGAGAAGAGAGAGAGCAACCTGAACCTGTGTTAATGGAATGCAACAAAATGTCGATTTGAGACAAGACAAATAAAAACAGACATATTTCCGCGCATGTATCTACACAAATGTTAAATCAGTACATAAGAAAGAAATCAATCTGGCAACGCATGACAATTATGACCGTATAAACACACGGGACATGGGAGCCAAGGTAAAAGGTAAAACAAATAAATACAATAAAAAACACTTGAAACGGCACGACAACAACCGCATTTCATTTGTTTTACAACCTATGTTCATGTTGTGGTCTGAAAAGTACTCATAACAGGCAAATTGTTTAAAAACATTGGCCCTTAGTTGACTGAAATGTAGCTGACTAATTACCTTGAGTAGCCCGCGGATGTCTAGAATCTACAAGTCAATGCTCCATTTCGGTTGTTATTGCTAGTAGTGCATTGCAGGACCTACCAACTGTACACTCACAGCAAAAGCAGAAAAACATGTTACATTGTAATACTAACAAATTATTAAAGTAGCCAATTGATTAGCTAATGTAACTCTTACCTTTATCGGCATGTCTTGACACGGTGGTCACCGGGTAAAGAAAGGTGAGACAGAGGAGAGAGTGGAGCAACCTTGCTCCCCGCTCCGCCATCACTTTTCAAAAATACAATTTTGAAGGCTTCAAGAACCCCGGAGAAAATCCGTGTTTAAAATCCTATGCCACCTATTTCGATACACTCCAGAGACAAATGAAGAAGTTCAACGTTTCACCTAAGAAATTTTTAAAAACATCCGGAACGACCACCTTTTCAAACTGTCCGGATGAAACATGTAGCTGGTTCGTGAGCTCGAAGTATGAAGAGACCGCAGGTTAGACTGTTTTCTCAACTTGGTGGAGGGGTTGAAGGAAAACTGAAGTCAATTCATTGCTTCAGAGCAAATTCGTTCAAAAAAAAATTGGAATCGACAGTCACATACGAATCCAAGCTATTCCAATTGCAATCAAATGCGTAAAACCCGAGAACAAGGACAGTTGAAAAGATTGATCAAGGTCCGAATAATCGGAGAAAACTACACCGCAGCCAGCTTCTGCTCGCGAACGGAACGTAATAGCAGCGTGGAAGGGCTGGAATCCTATGTGGGTCCCCGGAAAACAGGGCGTGGAGTCTAGCGGAATTCAGGATTGGAGACGTAGGCTAGGCTATATGTTGGCAAAATCTAAACTATGGATTGGTGATTGGATCAGTAAAGCACTTACATTTTTACCTGTGCAATCTGCAAATTTAGCATGTTCTTTACATAGCGAATAAAGGACAACGTATAGCCAGTGAGTGACAGCCAATCTATTCATAAAAATATATATTAGGCTATAAATATGCTAAGGATATTATTTAATTGTCAAGTTTTGTTGTAGGCCTTTGTAACATTGTCGAATTGATTTTTTGTAGGCAATAAAAGTAAACGGTATGTTATTAATTTATTCACTCCCAGCTATAGTAGCATATCACCTTTAATGTAGAGGCTTTTGTAACTGTATACACATATGTATTCCTGCACCCATGTTATGATGTAAAAGAGTTTCCAGGGGATTTTCAACCCCTTGTCCCCAGACAATGAATCATTTTACAGTAACACGTGTTGTCCCCATAAACCAAGGTTTTTGCACATTCCAAATATTTGCATGGTGAGTTCTTCCTGTTGATTAACAAGACAGACTTCTGTTGTATACATCATCCTAATTGGCCAAGGAAACTAAATACTGTTGTAGCTCTATTTGATGCCGGCAGATTATTTCACATGTTGGCTAGATCTCAGGGGATCAGAGATTGTTGCCTTAAAATAATCCTGATAATTAATGTATTGTTAGGATAAGATTGAGCTATTTTAGATTGAGTTTAGACAGTACTGCAGCAATGTAGGAACATAAGTATGATAATATACTAAATAAAATATGATCATATAAAATATCAGATGTACCTCCATTCTGCATCTATCTCAATATCTATGAGTATTCTGAGTATAGAACCAATGGTATTGATTATGTGACCATGGACTATTAGTTGCGAAGCGGGTAAACATTATTAGGGTTGTTCCTCTGCCCAAAGCATGTAACCCATGAGGACTTGGGAAAATAGTGCCTGAAACCAGTCTGATAGTCCCACCAAATCATTTGTTCACTCATGTATTGAGGAAAACCCAAGCACTCAGAAATATGGAAGAGCTCCATCCACTGGTTCTTGCATTCCATAACACGTGAATAGAGATGCCAGCAGCACTATACCCACTCCATTCACATGACAATGCATCACCCCCTTTAAAGCTTTGAAAGGATTGTAGTTTATTTTTATTATTTATTTGAAGCAGAAATGAAATGCCTTCCAAGATACAGTATGTACACAAATGCACTGTTTTTGTTGTTGTTCTAGTATAGAAAAATATGTGGGAATAGTCAGTGTCAGGTAGCTGTGTTCTGATATCTGTGACCTGTTAAATCACTAGATTAAATTCATATGTGAATAATCCAATTGCAGTTCTGCCTTGGAGCAATGATACACCTCAAAAGCCATGGCTTTTGAATTAAAGTCAGCAGCGACCTGCAGAATCAACCCTGTGTAACCGTTGGGAGATACTATAGTCTCATTTCAAGCAAGGCTTCTCCTGTCCTATGAAGCATACACTGAAATATATTATGGTTCTCCAGGCCAGCTACGAGGCGTAGAGAAATGAAGGCGTCTAGACCTATCTCCATGCTCAATTACCCACAATATGAGATCTATATTAATGATTTAAAGGTGGCGTTGGGTTTGAAATGTCCAACCAGGAAACCAGAGAGATATCAGGAATGGTTTAAAAAAAATACTGAGGATGAAATCCAAGAAGCAGTAGCATTACCATCGCCTTATTAACACGTCATGTGTTTAGCTACAATTCGTATACAATTTGATGACGTTAACATGTGTGTGTTATCAGAAATGATGTATGTATAATGTACTGTAGGGTTGAAGGGTTGAAGAAAGCGTACAACATCGTTCCACTTTTACTGCAATGAAGAAGTGAAGCTTTAAAAAATCTATTTGCACATGAAGGTTAAGGAGGGGCCGTATCAATCCTTCCAGATGCTTGGGTTTGTAAACACCAGCTTGTTGCTTACGGCTCAGGAAGCATTTTTCCCACCCAAATTATGAAGAGGTATCTCTGGCATGTAAGGAGAGTTCATTAGGCATATGGAAGCACAGGATGCCATTTGAACCTGTGTTTCTATGTGCGATATACATAATGGAACTGCCATAGGATTATACCACTATATTAGGCCCTATAGATTAACTCTTGCTCTTTGGAGGTTTAATAAAGGACTATAATTTGAACCCTTTTGAATCATTTGAACCCTTTTGAGTTGTTTGGACCGTTCTGAATCGTTTGGACCGTTCTGAAACTCTATTGTTTTAAACAGTGGACCTTTACAGGAAGCATATTGACTTTGATGACATGGTTGAGTATTATTGTGCTGGGAATTTTGCACTGTCACTGTCTCGAACAAATCTAGGCCAACAACAAGAGAGGGGATTTCATGTGGGAATAGCTATCAAAGATGTTACCAATTACTGTGAAGGGTCCGCTGGGCTAACCTAAACCACTGTTTCATATCGACTACCTACACACAAAGAAATGGTCTGTTATCCACCAATGGTCTGTTATAGAGACAACAGAAGACTATCTTTCAGCCCTAGCTTTGATATTGGAGACAATTGGAAGACATTAAAATTAAGACAATAATAAGGACATTATTCCAATTCCTTATCCCATGGCAGTGAGACTGGTGTGGATTACATGCGATGGCACCAGAATTAATGCGATCCCAGTCAGAATCAGATCCTATTATTCAAAATCAGATTAGGTGGTGTGGGGGATTAGGGCACCATGAGTCAGATGGACGTGGTCGCTGGCCTGACGGTGGGTGGCAACATGCTCACTTCCTGTAGAGAACACGCTATGAGGCATTACCTCATTAATTTGCCAGTAAACACAGTGGGACCAGGTTATAAACTCATGAACACACACCAGGGCCCAAAATAGATTAGTCTTGATGACAAGGACTAGTACATACTGTACATTAGGGGGGTGGATGATGAGTGATTTCCCCTCGTATGTGAGTACAGTAGGGGATTATTGCACGATCAGTTGTCCCATTGTCTTGGAGGTTGTAAAGTGGGGGTGATATTCATTCCATTTCAATTCGCTACAAAATGTGTGTGTTATTTGTGTGTGTTTGTGTGTGTTTCGGGGGGGTTGGAGGGTTGTGCATTCATGTCTGTGTGTGTGTGTGTGTGTGTTGCGTGGGGGAGTGTGTGTGTGTCGTACGCTTGGACCTGTAAAGCAAACAGCTGCTGTGTACCTGGCTTCCACTCAGGGGTAAAGATGGCAGCGCATCGCCTCATAGAGCAAACTCACCTGCCAGTGCAAAGCACATACTTACTTCAGCAGGAACCAGAGTACACCGAGACACCCCATGATACATGTGCTTACAAAGGCATATTTTAAGACCTGGCACACCTCACCTCACACATGTCAGCAGTTTCTAGCTCTCTCCCTCCCTTTCTTTATCTCTCCCTGCCTTTCTCTCTCCATCTCTCTCCATCTCTCTCCCTCCCTTTCTCTCTCTCCATCTCACAGCTCTTTTGCAGGTGATAATTATTCTAATGACTCCGTCTTTGAAGTGCAGAGGTCCTATCAGACAGTGTGCTACTGAAATACTGCAGCATCAAATCTGACCTCTGGAAACCACAGATGAAGACAGACCTTTAACTAGTATGATCAAGCCAACAAGTCAATTCCATTTGGGTCCGGGTCAATTTAGGTAATGATTTTAAATTCAATGACTGAATTGAAAATTAATGTTGTTTACTGTGACTCAAAACCTCTAGTTCTAAGTTGTAGTCATGGTCATTTGTAGTTCAGTTGGTAGAGCATGGTGCTTTAACACATTTTTAACACCAGGGTAGTTGGTCTGGGAATCGAACACACTACTACCCTGTCGTTACAAGCACCATGCTCTACCAACTGAGCTAGAAAGGACTATGACTACAATTTAGAACTAGGCATATACGCCCATGACTGTAAGTCGCTTTGGATAAAAGTGTCTGCTAAATGGCATATATTATATTATATTATGTTATTATCAAATTGCATTTTTCATGCATGTTGTGTAAACTGTTCATCTCTTGAGAATACCTTACAGAGCATTGTATGGCATCTTTCATGGTATTTTCATTGTTTTCCTTCCGGTTTATTTTCAGGTAAACAATGCTTAAGATAGCTGGGGATAAAATAATAAATGCACTTACAGTAAGACACACAGACATCAAACAGAGTTTTGATTTGGTGTGCTAGAGGAGGCCATCCAAGAAACATGTTGTTTACGTTATTTACATTCCCTACTGGGTGAACAGCACAAGGGATGTCTGGATGATACAAGTTGGCCCTAGCTCTGGGTGGAGTGAATTGTAATACGGTTGGACAATGCAGAAGAATACTAAGAACCTACAGGAATGGAATCCTTCCTTCACCTGTTGTTAGTGTGGATGGTTCAAAAGGTAGGAAGTTACAACTCACGCTATGAAAGGACTGTGAGTGACAGACAAAGGGCAGGTCCAACTGAAATGTCAATGGCTTGAAATAAATGTCAATGGCTTGAAATAAAAGGAAATTCTATTCAATTGGCCAACCAGTACACAGCCGCCTGTATCCTTGCACCCTCTAAAATGGAGTAGAACTGCATTTGTATAAGTATAGGTATTTCACTGGCAAGAGAGTAGTTAATCTCTGACTCATTTACGGAAGATGGCCACTCCCCTGCACTTCAAAGACCGCTGTTAAGTCTTGGCTTGGCAATTCTTGAAGGGAAAAAGGGCATTTAATGGGAAAATTAGGGTGAGAGTAGGTGTAATTTGTAAAAATGACATTTCAAAGAGTTTGAGTGGGAACGATAATGCAGCCTTGAGAGTGTTCGACCCTGCTCTACCCTCCTTGCTTTGGAGTGCTGTGAAGGCAGGCTTCTTTAACATCCCAGGAGGAGGCTAGCTCTCCGAGTAGCTTTGCTAACAAACCGAGCAGCGTAAACACTGGGCTTCAAAACGAATACTCAATGCTGTTTACATGTTCCAGCGCTGGCCTTCTTTGAATTAGCTACTGAAATATGTTTACGGAGACCAGCTGTGTGGGCTTCTGAATTTATTTCTGTAACAAACAAATATTAGGAATTTCTCGGGTGCCAGTGTTGATGCAGTGCATAACTGTCAAAGCACAGTGCAAAATCTGTGAGGCTGTGAAGTTCAAAGGATAAGTCAGCAATTGATACAAGTCGCTTCTGAGACAGTGACCTCATCATAAGGAATTACTTCACAAATTCAAATCCCAATCCAACTGACACATTCTCTTTGTCCTTGGTCCAGATGAGGTGGTTTTGAATTTATGACCCAAGTCAGGGCTGAATGGATGAGTTTCTATATAGGTTGTAATTAGTAGCAGTTGATATGAGGTGAAATCACTCAAGGGGCTTTCTGGGGGACACATGGAGCCTTCCAGCGCTAACAGCCTGAGACGTATGACCACACATTCCCCTTCCTTCTGTTCCCTTGCGGCTCTGGTGTTTAAAGGCTTTCTTCCTGCCAGAGGAGGTTAGTTGTTGTTGTTGGAATCACCATGACCACTTAAAGGGGCACTCTCAATCAACAGTGACTGTATTTCCTTAAAGGGACTATGAAAGGACAGCGAGGCAATACGAATGAGAAGTAATATGTATTCCTCCTGGCCTCCGAAAACAAATCTACAACTCCAAATCAAAACCCATTTCAACCCTGACAAATACAAAATGCATTTTCCATAAGTGTTTGATTCTGATAGGGGAAGTCAATTCTCTACCACATATGCCTATCTCTTATCCAGTCGCCTCTTATCTTCCATTCTGAGGCTGAGCGGGTCTTCCTGGACATGGGTGGGCTGTAATGTTTTATTCTTGATGGACGATCATACCTTTCCGACGGCAGGCTCTCGTCGACACAATAAGACAGAGTTGTCCAGACTGACAATGAAATGGAGGCTGCAATATTGCAGTAATGGAGCAGAGAGAGACACACACAGAGAGAGAGAGAGAGAGAGAGAGAGGGATGAACCATTGATCTACAGGGTTAGGGATAGTGACTGCACAAATGCACTTCTGCCATACAGTCTTAAATGTTACTAAGAGTGTAAACATTTGAATGTTTGAATTAAAATCTTACTATCAAAATATTCCTCTTCTGCACTTTCTTTAGGAAAAATCATCAATGATGTCATCATAGGACATTTTTTTTAATTTAACCTTTATTTAACTAGACAAATTCTTATTTACAATGAAAGCCTACCAAAAGGCAAATGACCTCCTGCGGGGACAGGGGCTGGGATTAAAAATACAAATAAATAAAATATAAATATAGGACCAAACACACATCACGACAAGAGAGACAAAACAACACTACCAAAAGAGATACCTAAGACAACAACATGGTAGCAACACAACATGGTAGCAGCACAACATGGTAGCAGCACAAAACATGGTACAAACATTATTGGACACAGACAACAGCACAAAGGGCAAGAAGGTAGAGATGACAATACATCACGCAAAGCAGCCACAACTGTCAATAAGAATGTCCTTGATTAAGTCTTTGAATGAAGAGATCTGTCCCCGACTTAGGTGCAGATCAAGTTCTCTCCACTTAATCATATTGTTTGTGTGTTCAGGACGACCCTCATGGTGTTTCAGAATGCCGTTGATATTTGACCAGTCATTCACGCCTTCCTTTATTATTTTGTAGTGTTTTGTAGAAAAGAGCTTCCAGCAAAAGCAATACACAGCGCTGTTTTTGATTGAGTATAAAGATTACCAGCTCCTGGTAATCTTTTCCCCATTTGTCTCTGTAATAAGCCTGAATGGAAACCTCTTCTAGACTTGTCTTTAGGGTAAGAAAAATTCAGTCCTGGTTTGAATGGACCTCTGCGCACTAACTCAGTCCTCATAAAGTCTGTTAAGACTGGGGGCCAATCTGCTGGGTCATTTGGTGGAGCAGCAACTGTTCTATTAGGGTCTGAGCTGCTTGTATCTGATGCTGGCTGTCACCTCTGGTTGTGCTAGTACTGTCTGAGGCTGCCTGTACTTCACCTGTGTCTGTGTTAGTATTTGCTGAAGCCAGCTGTACTGGGTCTGTGTTAGTACTTGCTGAAGCTGCCAGTACTGGGTCTGTGTTAGTATTTGCTGAAGCCGGCTGTACTGGGTCTGTGTTATTACGGGCTGAGGCTGGATGTGGATCAACTGAGTCTGTGCTTGTACTGGCTGATGATCCAGCATCTCCTCTACTGACAAACCTACGCATATCACCTGTAAATTATACTGTAGATAACAATACTATTATTAATTTTATCAGCTGCATCAGGCACCTTCAAAATGGCTCCCCCAGATTTCCTTTTATACATTTTCAAATGTATAAATTATGATTTATTATATTACTATAAATCAATAGTCAATGTCAATCCATTGCTTTCCATCTTGCATTAGTCCAGAGTTGTAACTAAACCTTGACTGAGAGACTAGATAATCATTGTCTTGTTTTAAAACTATGTGCACCTATGAGGAGTGCCATCACGCACATATATTGTCTGGACTGCTCCCCCAGAGGTTGCTGCTGGAAAGCGTGAGTTTCATTTTGTGCACGCGCATATGCGACGCGGCTATCTTTTCCGAGCTGCAGTTTATAAACACCGTTTCCCGTTGGCGTTTATCAAACGTAATAAATAGTTGTATTTCATTCTCACTTTTGTCAGGCACAAAGTCACAGAACACAGACCTGGAAGTGGCTGGCAAGCAAGCAAGACACAGACAGACCAAGAGATGCACTGCCCAGCTAGGTTAGCAAGACAGACAGACTAGAAAGAGATGCACTGCAAGCTAGCACATCAACTTAACGTTACTGTTATTTGCTGACATCAAACCGCTTCATCCTCTCATCGAAGTTGTAAACATTGACAGCCGCATTGACACGTGTGGGAGGCGGGGCCCTTGCGTAATTTGCGGGGCCCTACGCAACTTGCGTAGTGAGCGTATCGGGCCGCCCGGCTCTGATGACAGGGTTAGAGATAGTGACAGGGATGAACAGGTCATATGGATTCTCCTCTCCTTTATTTTTGTTAATGGTCATCTGTATAGCCTATGCTTTAGTGCTGTCCCACTGGCTAATCACCTCCTTCAGTCCCTAGACCTACATGAACATTATGGGAGTCATTCAAATGACTGAACCACCCATAGGCAGATTGTCCATTACCTCAGTGAGAATAACAACCATTTACTCCAACGCTGTGTCAACACCCTTGGAATAAGCCAATGGATCAGTTTAGAATACAACCAAACTATACCATATCACACAGAGGTGGAACAACTCAACTCTTTAGCCCCCACACAGAGGTGGATCATTTAGACTACACAGCCCAAACAACCTTGCTTTGTTCCCAGCCCCATTCAACATGCTACGGCTGGAGTAACATGTCTGGCAGACAAATTAAGCAATAATCCCTTGTCTTCCATTACAATGCATTACTGCTGGAGTGCCGTCTTTTCTCAAATTGTTATTTATTCCTGCCCTGTAATTAGGTCTTCCTGCATAAGAAGCCGATTAGTTTAACCTGACGTTATATCTTATTATGTCTTGAATATGTTCCCCCGGAAATTACTCTGCATGTAGGCAGAGAGCAGCCCTAAGAGGTTGTTTTCAGCTTCTGCCGTGATAGATAGTTCCCGCTTTGTTATTTTTAAGGAAATAAGGTTCCCTCTCTTCATACTACCAGACCCGTCAAGCTTTTGCACATCATAGTCATGCTCATTTGCACGTACAGTACCTGTGATATTTTAAGTCAGAACACCTGAGTGTTGAGTGTACATTATTTTTTAGGTATCAACAAGTTTGCACCCATACTGGCAATAACTGGGGACATGGGCTGTGAACCATGTGAGGTGAGATGGAAGGTGTGTACTGTATGATGAGACTTTGGAATAGACTGTTGTATATGCCAATTGCCAGAATAGACCGCAAAGTTTTTCAATGGGATCTCTTCATAGGGGGAGCCTGGGCAACCGAAATGTCTGACCTTTTCCAACAGTCTGACTGTGAAGAGTTGTAACCAAATTAAGGGAGACATAGACGCAATAAACAAACAACTGATGATGCAATATGAAAAGAAATGGGTAGAAGAGATTAATCCTAAACCCAAATTGAGAACTTTTTGTTTGGTTAAGGGTGAATTCGTATGTGACAGATATATTATGCATAACCTACCTAAAAGCTAGAGATTGCTATGTGCACAGGTAAGATCAGGGATATTGCCCCTGAATATTGAAACATGGTGAAATGGAAGAGGAAAGAATATGTAACTATTGTGACCTTGAAGAAATAGATAAATCAATACATTTGATTCTTTATTGCCATTTCTACCATGATATACACTTGTCCTTATTCCAGAAAGCCCACCAGATATACCCTGGAATTATGTGGCTGAGCCATGAGGTGAAAGCCCACCAGATATACCCTGGAATTATGTGGCTGAGCCATGAGGTGAAAGCCCACCAGATATACCCTGGAATTATGTGGCTGAGCCATGAGGTGAAAGCCCACCAGATATACCCTGGAATTATGTGGCTGAGCCATGAGGTGAAAGCCCACCAGATATACCCTGGAATTATGTGGCTGAGCCATGAGGAGAAACTTAAATATTTTTTGTCCATTGTGTATTTATGATAAAGGCTGAAATAAAATAAAAAATAATACAAATATTTAGCTCCTATTCAGCAAATGGCACGTATGTATATAGATTGTAGAGGGCTTTCTCACACTTGAATCTTCAAACGCCTTTCGTTTAATTTTCTGTGTTTATTTATCTATATTTACAATGTTTATTTAATTATTTTTACTGCTCTAGGGTTATAGTTATTGCTTTGATAACCTTATTTACTATTATGTTTTTATTTATTTTTCACTCTTTATGTGGTGTGCACTGTACAGAACACTGGAAAAATTATCATAGTGCATTATTGTAATGTTTGTTTATGTGTCAATTAATCCTGTAAAGGATGGGATGCTAACTGATGATTTGACACAAAAATAAAATGTTATTAATTAATTCACTCCTTCCTTCCTTCTTTCCTTCCTTCCTTCCTTCCTTCCTTCCTTCCTTCCTTCCTTCCTTCCTTCCTTCCTTCCTTCCTTCCTTCCTTCCTTCCTTCCTTCCTTCCTTCCTTCCTTCCTTCCTTCCTTCCTTCCTTCCTTCCTTCCTTCCTTCCTTCCTTCCTTCCTTCCCTCCCTCCCTCCCTCCCTCCCTCCCTCCCTCCTTCCTTCCTTCCTTCCTTCCTTCCTTCCCTCCCTCCCTCCCTCCCTCCCTCCCTCCTTCCTTCCTTCCTTCCTTCCTTCCCTCCCTCCCTCCCTCCCTCCTTCCTTCCTTCCTTCCTTCCTTCCTTCCTTCTTTCATTCATTGTCAGTCAGGGAAATGTCAGGGGTGATTTGCTTAATGCTTACTGTGGTTGGGACTATGGAGCCCTCTATTTTCATATTTCATATTAATATCTGTTAACGGTACAAGACGACATCATCATCATGATCACCAACAGAGTATCAGACAACAACCAATAGAATGGAAATTTGCCCGGACTGCCATTGTTTGCTCTTGACAATTTGCACCCATGGTGTCAATGGGTGAAATGCAGAAGGATCCTTGTACATTTAAATGCAGTGTGAGTAAAAGTGTGAATGAAGTATGACCTTTATGGTTGTGTACTCCCAGCCCGTGATTGTAATATTAGCATCACTAAAGAGCATCTAAGGATCAGCATCAGCATCAATGTGATCATACTAAGGATGCCTGTGGTTGCAATGGGTGACTTATTGTGATGACACAGAGACAGAGGTCAAGAGATCTGCAGATATAGGCATTATGGATGAATTCAAGTCTATGACGCGCCTCCTCCCACCGTATATAATTGCAATGTACAGATGTAGGATCTTAATTTGATCAATTTTGTTGCTGAGAATTTTCCGGCACAGCAGAAAATGCAAACGTGTAATGTATTTGAGGTTTAATAAGGCTTCTAAAGTTTGTAATTTCCATTTAAAATGTCAGTCTTGATTTGCCCTAGTGAAAAATAGATTAACTCTACAAAAAATGTCCATTAATTATAATCCATATAATAATTCACATTTCCTGTTGCAGAAAGATTATTTTCCATCTGTAGCAAACTGGCTCAAATTAAGATCCTACATCTGTATGTCACTGGAGTCTAATCAATGGAGTCTCGTGTTCATCCACTCCAGCTCCATTCCTAGACTTAGGAATGTTTGATCTCGATGACCACCGCCTTATGGCCTGTATACACTAGGAGTAGATAGCCCTCCAATTGGTGCTCACCAGCAAAAGCATCGGGCATGTCTGTGTGAGGTTGTGCATGAAAAAAGGAGATACGGCCACTAGGCCTACTCCTCATGTAAGTCTCAACACCATGCCAGGTTGTGCTTGTCCATTGTTTTACCACTGGCAGTGTGCAGGCTACAGACCATGATACACTTTTAAATACAGAGGAAAGCAGTAACGAGTGTTGTTCCACTGTCTGCTGAAGCCAGAGCTTCGTCTTTACACGTGTTAGAGAGAAGAAGCCAATGCAGATTAACCAACTGTCTCTGGCACCGACACCCCCTGCTTGAGATCACACATCCCAGAATGCCGCTGATCACAGCTTGTCTCGACATGTCTACTTGTTATCAAAGTAGCACCTCCAAATCTGCTCCTCCTAACACCTCCATAGATGGGTCATTACGACTACCGAGGCGAACGCCACTGACGCCCAATCAGAAGACAGAGCTCAGTGAGCTCATTTCCACAGGTCCCACCAACCGATCATCGTGGGAGGCATTCTTCAATGACTGACATTAAGAGTGCTAACCACGGTGAATATCAATTGTGGGGAGGAACATGGCACCAACGCGCTGCACATCATTATCACACGGCCTGTGAATGAATGATTTGGTGTGTGACACTTGCACTTGAATCTGTGTGTGATTATGCAAATACAGCGCGTTTACAGCACCAGCTGCATAGATCAGGGTTTTTTTTTGTCGGGTGGTGCGACTCACTCGCCTGTAAGACTGACAGTTGTCAGCTTTGATGGTGATACATTGCAGAGACAAAGGCGCTGGGCCCATACACTGTTAGCGTACCCTAGCTGCTGTAAGTAACATCCAATGACTGACTATATTTTCTAATTGTGATATTGCGAGGAGTGAAAGTGAGTGATGCTAAATATGAGAGAGAGAGAGAATGAAAGTAACGAGGATTTTAATAGAGAACGACAGACAGCAATACACATTGAAATAATAACCCGCAAGGGTTGAACAGAAACACATGGAGTTAAATAGTGACCCTGATGACCGATGAGGAACAGGTGTGGGTCATCAGGGTGTTGCTACCATCTTCCCCCGACCACCGGTTAGAACACCGGCGAGGATGATCGCTGGAGAGGAGGAGGGACCGGTGCTCTGCGCGGTGATTCGTTACACTAATAAATGCTTGCCTGTCTGCTTATTTAACTGTATGGAAGAGAAGTCGGCTATGCATGTATACATGTTCAGTATTAGGTATGTAGTGTCCATCTTTTTATTCAGGGAGGAAGTGGTACTCGCTAGGCAAAGCAGCGTGACATTTAGTGTCATGACCCAGTACTCCGCTGAACCCTGGGGTCGCTGTGGAATGAATTTGTGGGGTAAATGTAGCACATTGAGATGTGAACTTGTCACAACTCCGTCCCCGTGAGCCTGCTTTCCTATCTGTGTCTGTTTTGTGTTGTGTTCTTGAACGTGCCCTGTTCCGGTTGCTGGGCAATGAGTGTAAGGCGGGAATTCCAGGATCACCTGAGTCTGCTCTCACCTGTTCCTCGTCAGTAATCATCACACCTGGTCCTGATCATCATTACAACACTACTTGAGCCGAGACCTGACATCCAGTCCCTGCCGGATCGTTAGTCACACTCCATATGTTTGTGCTGCATCAGACCAGAGTTATTTTACTATCTTCAGTTTGCCTTGTTGTTCTCAGTCTGCCTGCTCATCTGATTTCTTGTTCTCTCTGCCTCAGTACGTTCACCTGGAATTCCCGTCTCTCCTGCCTGGCCAACGGACGCGTCTACCATCTGTGGAACACTAAACTACACCTTCAGCCCCCCATCATCTGTACTCCCCTGTCTGCACATCTGTCGTACCATCCTCATTATTATATTGTTATCAATAAATACTTACCTTTTTCACCCCCTACCTTGTCCGATCTGCATTTGGTTTCAGAACCAGGGAAAGCCTGACAGAACTCACTACTCAGCCTGAGATGTCCCCACTTGCACTGGTGAATAGCTAGCTTTTCTGTGGCGTAAGACACTTCAAGAGGGCGGTCACGTTTGTTTTGCAAGGCAGAGATCCTGGGTTGGAGCCTTGGTATGAGCCCAATCAGGAGGAAGCGGTACTTCAAATCAAATCAAATTGTATTAGTCAAATGCTTCGGTAAACAACATTTGTATACTAACAGTGAAATGCTTACGGACCTTTCCCAACAATGCAGAGAGAAAGAAAATAGAAAAATAGTACAAAAGTAAAACAGGTAATAATTAAAGTAATAATAAATACACAATGAGTAATAACTTGGGTATACACACAGCAGGGTACCAGTACTGAGTCGATGTGCAGGGGAACGAGGTAGTTGAGGTAGCTACCGTATGTACATATAACTAGGAATAAAGTGACAGATAATAAACAGTAGCAGCAGCATATTTGATGAGTCAAAAAAGTTAGTGCAAAAAGGGTTGTCAGGCAGTCCAGCATCCAGTTAGAGGGAGGTGTTCAGTCCCAGGGTCCTGAGCTTAGTTACGAGCTGGGAGGGCACTATGGTGTTGAACACTGAGCTGTAGTCAATGAACAGCATTCTTACATAGGTGTTGCTCTTGTCCAGGTGGGAAAGGGCAGTGTGGAGTGCAATAGAGATTGCGTCATCTGTGGCTCTGTTGGGGCGGTATGCGAATTGGAGTGGGTTCAGAATGTCTGGGATGATGGTGTTGATGTGAGTTATGACCAGCCATTTAAAGTATTTCATGGCTACAGATGTGAGTGCTATGGTTCTATGGTCATTTATACAGGTTACCTTGGCGTTCTTGGGCACAGGGACTATGGTGGTCTGCTTGAAACATGAAATTTCCCCCCCGGGGGATCAATAAAGTACCTATCTATCTATCTATCTATCTATCTAAACATGTAGGAACAGTCATGCTCTGAGTACCTGTCGTGTAATCCGTCTGGCCCTGTGACCTTGTGAATGTTAACCTGTTTAAAGGTCTTACTCACATCGGCTACAGAGACTGTGATCATACAATAGTCCGGAACAGCTGGTGCTCTCATGCATGGTTCACTGTTGCTTGCCTCAAAGTGAGCATAGAAGAGCTTGAGAATAGAAGGCATTTAGCTCATTTGGTAGTCTGGCATCATTGGGCATCTTACTGTTGGGTTTTCCTTTGTAATCCGTGATTGTGTGCAAACCTGGCTACATCCGACAAACATCAGAGCCAGTGTAGTAAGATTCGATCTTAGTCCTGTATTAACGCTTTGCCTGTTTGATGGTTCTTCGGAGGGTGTTGCAGGATTTCTTATAAGCGTCCGGATTAGTGTTTAGCGTTTCTCTTGCTTTTATCACTAAACCCTTGGCAAGGACAGTATAGTTCACCCTTGGTAAGGACAGTATAGTACACCCTTGGTAAGGACAGTATAGTTCACCCTTGGTAAGGACAGTATAGTTCACCCTTGGTAAGGACAGTATAGTCCACCCTTGGTAAGGACAGTATAGCTCACCCTTGGTAAGGACAGTATAGTTCACCCTTGGTAAGGACAGTATAGTACACCCTTGGTAAGGACAGTATAGTTCACCCTTGGTAAGGACAGTATAGTACACCCTTGGTAAGGACAGTATAGTACACACTTGGTAAGGACAGTATAGTTCACCCTTGGTAATGACAGTATAGTTCACCCTTGGTAAGGACAGTATAGTACACCCTTGGTAAGGACAGTATAGTTCACCCTTGGTAAGGACAGTATAGTTCACCCTTGGTAAGGACAGTATAGTTCACCCTTGGTAACGACAGTATAGTTCACACTTGGTAAGGACAGTATAGTTCACACTTGGTAAGGACAGTATAGTTCACACTTGGTAAGGACAGTATAGTTCACACTTGGTAAGGACAGTATAGTTCACACTTGGTAACGACAGTATAGTTCACACTTGGTAACGACAGTATAGTTCACACTTGGTAAGGACAGTATAGTTCACACTTGGTAAGGACAGTATAGTAATGCTCAACTCAACAACACTCTTAGAACACCTCAATTGTTAGCTCATTCAGTTAAGTGAACCATTGCTGGTAGGATTGGGAAGCCATTACTGTCACTGTTTGCATCAGAAAGGAAATCAGCGCAGACAGCTTTAAACACCCGGGCCCTCACAATCCCACTCCATATTTTATAGCCCAGCGCTCTCAATCGTCTGTTTGGGTTTGGTTTAATCTTTTCTGCAGCTCTATGAGTTCTTTATCCTTTTTTGAGCCCCCGCCAATTAAGACATTCATAAATAAAGAAGATTTACTGTACATTCCGGCTCTGAATGCAAGAGTCAGATGATGCCGAGACAGTTTACTTATGAATTGCAGTCTTTAAAGTACCACTATTCCCTCTGTTATACATTAGTGTGGCTCTGATTGTGACAAAATACCTCCCTATGACTGGAATATCACACCACCACTAGAACAGATAAGCTGTGTTACGAAAACAATATGCACATTTGCACATTTCACATTATTGCTAATTCATACCCTTCATATTTTCAATTATTAAAGTCCCACAGAGAGTTCTGAGCATGAGTCACTATAAAAGAGACGATAAAAATTCAGTTTAGACTTTAATGGGAACCGTAAAGAGAACATTTCAAAGTGCTGCGACAGTTCTTTAAGAATGTGTGCCTGTTCCAAAATGTATGATGGGTTTGAATTGATCAATATTGTGATATCACACTGAGTACCATTAGAGTTCAGTACTTTGAAAGCTTGAGTACACCCGGACAACATGGCAAGGCAATTAGTAGAAAAATAATACTTTTAATTACAATATTACAAGAACCATACAATATATATGTTATTGGGATCCACCCATATACAGTATGTCACTGCAAAGATGAACACAATGTTGCATCATTCATTGCCATGTATAATCCATTCAAACACATGCTCAGTCGCCCTATTTCTCTATTGAATAATATGGCGATGTATAGTTTATTAATAAGCCAAGCTAAGTAAGGTGTTATTGAAGCAGAATAACAGAACCCATTGTGGATGGTCAGAATCTGGGTGACATATTGGGGACTCATTGGCCCCCTGGCACTACAGAACAGGTGGAACAGGCTTTTGCAGAGAGGGATACTTAAATAATCGGATGAGCCCCCACTGGCCGCTTCTCGCTGTGCGCCCAGAGCCGTGCCAGAGAGATGCCGTGCGGCATGCCAAGGCATACAGCTACGCTACCAACTGTGCCAGAGAAGGGTTGGGGGGAGAGTGGAACCCTTGGAGACGCTGCGGTGTGTGTCTGTCCTTTCAGTCGACACAATTGTTCGAGGGACCATCAGTAGAGACTGCATGAATGCACACAACATAGCCTGAAACATTGGAATAAAGCCCTCATGTGGAAAATGGTCCTCACACAGAAGGCAGAAAAGACACAGGTTCATATACAGTACACACTGTATACGGTCCCCGGGGGGGGGGGGGGGGGTTGAAGACGCAAAGCAGCCTAGTTCTACCATCCAGCACTTAGGATTGACATTTCAGCTGCCATCAATCAAAACCCTCAGCCATTTGCTAATCAAAAATATGTTACCCATGCCGACCTCAATCACTTATCCAATAGGATGGCAAATTGCGCTGTTTAAGGACGATTTATGCTCAACGACTCAATCATACGCTAATTAACATGACAGTCATTTGGTGAACTCGGAGGGTCTCTGGTAACAAAGATAAGGAGCGGGGAAGAAATGTATAATGTTTATATTTATAATTCAAATATTCTTGTAGGTAATTCAACAAGCACGTTTTTACTTTCAATGTCAGTATTCAGTTCCTTTAGTGACTACATATGTAGGTTCTTAATTTGAGCCAGTTTCTACAGCTCGGCATCTGACCGTAAGGCGCTACAGAGGGTAATGTGTACGGCCTAGTACATCACTGGGGCCAAGCTTCCTGCCAAGACTCCAGTCACCCAAGTCGTAGACTGTTCTCTCTGCTACTGCACGGCAAGCGGCACTGGAGAGCCAAGTCTAGGATCAAAAGGCTCCCTAACAGCTTCTACCCCCAAGCCATAAAAATGCTGAACAATTAATAAAATGGCGACCTGGACTATTTACATTTACTTTACCCCTACCTACATGTACAAATTACCTCGACTAACCTGTACCCATGCACATCAATTCGGTACTGGTACCCACGTAATTAGCCTTGTTATTGTTATTTTATTGTGTATTGTGTATTTTTGTAATATTTTTATTTAATTTTATTTTGTAAATATTTTCTTAACTCTCTCTTGAACTGCATTGTTGGTTAAGGGCTTGTAAGTAAGCATTTCACGGTAAGGTCTACACCTGTTGTATTCGGTGCATGTGACAAATACGATTTGATTTGATAAACCTCAAATACACTACACATTTTAAATGTCTTACATTACAGGGAAGTTCTCCTACAAATTAAGATCCTACATCTGTATTCCATTTTATAATACAGTACTTACAAGCACATTTGCACCAAGGACACCGGCACAATGGTTAATAACCCAAGGAAAAGAGCAGATGAACATCATGTTGAGATTATGTTGACGATGAAGGATGAAACAGCAGAACTGAGAAAAGAGACACTTCTTTTTTTAACCACCCATGTCTCTGTATTATTCCATCTTTTAAACCTTTTACTGCAGTGGGCTAAATCAGGGTCACACAGAACCTTTTACTGCAGTGGGCTAAATCAGGCTCACACAGAACCTTTTACTGCAGTGGGCTAAATCAGGGTCACACAGAACCTTTTACTGCAGTGGGCTAAATCAGGGTCACACAGAACCTTTTACTGCAGTGGGCTAAATCAGGGTCACACAGAACCTTTTACTGAAGTGGGCTAAATCAGGGTAACAGTGTTTCTTGGTAGTCTTAAACAAATCTACTTTGAAACAAACGTATACACTTGACACACATGGTTATGGGCTGAATAAAAAGAAGACACCTGTACCATGAAATGCATTACATGTTGAGTTTGCATGACAATATTACACTTTATAAACATCACAGAAGACTGAAATATAAAACTTTTTTACATAGAAACACTATTTTCGGCAGCACCCATGAGGCCACTAGGTCATTTGACATAATGAAATCCTCTGAAATTAGTCAATTTCTTTAGTCAGATTTATTGGATCCAGGAGGCCTTTGTGCTCCTCCTGTGTGAGAGCAAAGAAAAGCTGTTACAGAGAAGGCCTGCTTGGATTCACAGGCCCAGTTATCCTGAGTGATTGCAGGGAACAGCCCTGGATAAATCACCATAATGTGTTATTCATCACCTCGCAGCTCTGTGGCCCACAGCAACACACACACACACACACACACACACGCACGCACGCACGCACGCACGCACACACGCACACACACACACGCACGCACACAACACACACACACACACACACACACACACACACACACACACACACACACACACACACACACACACACACACACACACACACACACACACACACAGAGTTACACGTTCCAAAGCTGTTGGTGTAACTGAAATGATACAACATTCCAAAGCTGTTGGTGTAACTGAAATGATACAACGTTCCAAAGCTGTTGGTGTAACTGAAATGATACAACGTTCCAAAGCTGTTGGTGTAACTGAAATGATACAACGTTCCAAAGCTGTTGGTGTAACTGAAATGATACAACGTTGCAAAGCTGTTGGTGTAACTGAAATGATACAATGTTCCAAAGCTGTTAGTGTAACTGAAATGATACAACGTTCCAAAGCTGTTAGTGTAACTGAAATGATACAACGTTCCAAAGCTGTTGGTGTAACTGAAATGATACAACGTTCCAAAGCTGTTGGTGTAACTGAAATGATACAACGTTCCAAAGCTGTTAGTGTAACTGAAATGATACAACGTTCCAAAGCTGTTAGTGTAACTGAAATGATACAACGTTCCAAAGCTGTGGTGTAACTGAAATGATACAACGTTCCAAAGCTGTTAGTGTAACTGAAATGATACAACGTTCCAAAGCTGTGGTGTAACTGAAATGATACAACGTTCCAAAGCTGTGGTGTAACTGAAATGATTGTGATTAATTATTGTAATCAACTTAAATTATCGTAATTATCTAATTGATCCAATTATTCAGATAATTGAGAAGGAGCTCTTCGGGATAAAAGGTTGTCGTGTTCAGAATTGGCCGGCTCTATCGCCACTGGTTCCAACCAACCAAGCCAACATGGCTAACAACGTAATGCTGTAAAAGACTGATATACAGGCTACTTACTGTTAAGGGCTTTAGTCCCATTGTATGGTTTAATGAAGTTTGATGACCTAAAAAAGCATAGAAAACATATAATTGACAAAGTGAGAGCTTGGGACTATAAGGTTCAATCTGTAATAAGATGATTCTGAGATGATTGGTTTCAATGTGCCGAACTGTCATTGGTTTGAATGGTGTCAGCCATTTTTGTATTGGATTCTTTTTACCTTAACAACATGAATTGGGTAATTTAGAGTACCATATAGGTAGAGAACATTGAACATAACTAGGCTATGTCAATAACTCAGTTTTGACTAAAATGCAGATAGAACCTTAATGTCCCAAGCTCTCGAAAGGACAATTATACTATAATCTGCCTTTACTTGAAAGTGAATGCATAAAGAAAATGGTGGGTTCTTCAGATTTCTATTGAACAGTCTCCAAACCACGAACGACAGTCATGTTGCCAGAACATGCCTGGATGATTGGTGGGTTTCTCAAGCTGGCAACCCTTCATCACTGGAGAGATGCCAGTGCACTTCAGAGAATGATGCATCAGTGAAGTAGTGAGACCATAGAAATAGAATGACTTACTCAATATGGCCGCCAGTCTACCCATCATAGAAATAGAATGACTCACTCAACATGGCCGCCGATCTACCCATCATTGAAATAGAATGACTCACTCAATATGGCTGCTGGTCTACCCATCATAGAAATAGAATGACTCACTCAATATGGCAGCCGATCTACCCATCATTGAAATAGAATGACTCACTCAATATGGCTGCTGGTCTACCCATCATAGAAATAGAATGACTCACTCAATATGGCTGCCGATCTACCCATCATTGAAATAGAATGACTCACTCAATATGGCTGCTGGTCTACCCATCATAGAAATAGAATGACTCACTCAATATGGCCGCTGGTCTACCTATCCCAGAACGTGGATTTCAAAGAGGATGTCCATTCTGTAGATTATATTTCTATGAGTGAGACAGAGCTGAGAGGTATACTACAAAATAGGCTCAATGGGTTAGCCAGCTAACTTTGATAAACAAACTGAATTAACTTCAGATTTTCTCGTTCATTAGGAAGGTTTAACTAAGATACTGTATGTCCTGTACTTTTGGTTGTTGGGTCAATCAGACCTTGGCCGTTTCAAGCTTATTTTTCAAAATAATTAAAATGTTATTTCAGAATATTTAGGCAAGTTAACTGGCTAAGTCACTGATCTTACTTTGTAGTGTACCTGACTAGGTAGTTTAGACTGAGCTGGTTGTGTAGCTAGCTGTTTATCTTGGGAACAGAACTGTGTGCTCCCCCAGATAGTGAGATGTACTGCAGCCAACTAGAGACAGTCATGATGGATTGGGCTGTGCGAAACCAGTGTAATACTCCGTCAGCGTGTGAATGAAGATTGTACACAACAGCCCAACTAGCGGCCGGTCGGCATGTGTCTTTGATGTGTACAAGGAGTGACTTAAGTACTGATTCAATACAGTGAACGATCATATTAGTTATATATTGTGAGGCTTTACCTTGACAATGGAAGGTACAGTAAATATTATGTGGGAGAGTCAACAGTCAAAAGAAAGAGTGAAATTCTGCTCTTTCCCCCTCTGCTGGGCTGCATCAGTCTTCTCCGTCAGCCTGACGGCTAACAGGTGGCTGCTTCAAAGAGATGGATGTCTGAGAGAGGAGTAGACTGCTAAACACTCTGAATGACAACGCAGCCTGGGCTCGTCTTGTGTTAATGGCTCTATGAACACAATGTAACATCTACCCCCCTCTGTGACTCTGTTATCATCATCGTCACTCAGCGGCTAATTATTTCAGCTATCCGTCCGGAATGTCTAATGTCATATGTTTAAAGAACTGTTGTTTGCTTTTACAGGAATTCCTCTGCGTGAAAAAACATGAATGTAGCTCTCTCTAGTGGAGTAGTAGATACTGAACCAAACCCCTGTAGGTCTGTCTTAAGTAGTCTGTAGGCAGTCTCAAAGGTGAAGAATCTGTTAAGCGATTTGACAGATTGGAGTGTAGTTCATTACACGAGCATAGGCTGCTCTCAACGCAATCCAACATAGAACACAGGCTGCTCTCAATGCAATTCATCATGGAACACAGGCTACTGTCAATGCAATTCAACATGGAACACAAGCTACTCTTATGCAATTCATCATGTAACACAAGATACTCTCAATGCAATTCAACATGGAACACAGGCTACTCTTATGCAATTCAACATGGAACACAGGCTACTCTTATGCAAGAGTCAACAGTCAAAAGAAAGAGTGAAATTCTGCTCTTTCTTGTTTCTAACCAATTGTCAATGTTACAATCTAATGAAGCTCTCTTTGAAAAAGCACTGTCCATCTTGATAATTAATCTGATATTATTTTCTCTAGGGAAAAGGAATCTTAGGAGTTTCAAAAACACTTTGCGAAAGCCAAGACTATTAATGTATCTAATGCAATAACTTTTCAAGGTGACCTGTTTTTGAAGACCATTATTCTGTTCGGCAGTTTGTAGTCTCTGTATGCTACTTAATGTGGGCCTATCTTTGAGAGTGAAAGTAAAGAGAGATGTACAAGTCACCCTTCAACATGCTAGCACAGAGCCAAGTTATTGTACTCTTCAAGGTGCTCTAGTGAGTAAGCAGTTGCCATAGAAAAAGATGTTGATTCACTGGAACTAAAGTGGGTTTTACACTGTTAACTTTTGCAAGTGAGCATTCATTTGAAACCATTCAAAACGTGACATTGACTGACACACAGTTAGAGGGGAATTGTTGTTGCTGTTGCTCCCATCAGCGTGAAACAGCAGGAACCGGGATTCATCAGACCAGGCAATGCTATTCCAGTTCTCCAGTGTCCAGTGTATTCATTCCTTAGCCCACTGCAACCTCAGTTTCTTGTTTTTTGCTGAAGTAGAACTCTGTAAGGTCGTCAGATGCCGTGCCCCATTTGTGTCAAGGTATGACGAGTTGTGCATTCTTTTATGGGTCTTTGAGCACCAATGTTGTACTGGACTGTCAGTTGACTAATTGTACCCCGTCTGTTGCTCTGCACAATTTGTACCAGGAACCCTCTGCACAAATCGACAACAGTCACCCTTGAAGCATCATTACCTATCGCTCCACAAAAGCTGTGGGGCCTACTTGAAGGTCTCAGAGTGAGGGATGTCACCGATTGAAATGCTACTAGCACGCACCACTAACTAGCTAGTCATTTCACACAGGCACTTAAATCTTTTGTCTTGCCCATCCACCCTCTGTACAACACACATACACAATCCATGTTTCAATTGTCTCAAGGCTTAAAAATCCTTTAACCTGTCTCCACCCCTTCATCTACACTGATTGAAGTGGATTTAACAAGTGACATCAATAAGGGATCATAGCTTTCACCTGGATTCACCTGGTCAGTCTATGTTATGGAAAGAGCAGGTGTTCCTAATATGTTGTACACTCTGTGTACAAAATGGGTAAAACAGTATGTAAACATTATTAAAGTGACCAGTGTTCCATGTCTATGTACATAATGCAGCAGTCTCTAAGGTGCAGGGTAGAGGACTGGGTGGAGGCCGGCCAGTGGTGACTGTTTAACAGTCTGATGGCCTGGATATAGAAGCTGTTTATCAGTCTCTTGGTCCCAGCTTTGATGTACTTGTACTCTCTCCGCCTTCTAGATGGTAGCGGGCTGTGGAAACATAGGCTTGAAACATAGGCTGGAAACATAGGCTGGAAATATAGGCTGGAAACATAGGCTGGAAACATAGGCTGGAAATATAGGCTGGAAACATAGGCTGGAAACATAGGCTGGAAACATAGGCTACTCACATTCAATATGGAATATAGGGGGCTTCCAAGTGGCACGGTGGTCAAAGACACTTCATCTCAGTGGCCAGCGTCGTCGGCCGGTGTAGGCCGTCATTTTAAATAAGAATTTGTTCTTAACTGACTTGCCTAGTTAAATAAAGGTTAAAAAATCAGGCTACTCACAATGACATTCAACATGGAAGTGTCATCTTCCATACATCTTCCACTGAATTACTTGAGGTTCACAGTGGCACAAATGTGGTATTCCTAGATAGTCATATCAAGGGGACATTAACACATCAGTTCCCTCTCCCTCAGCCTGTTCCTCTCTCTGCCAGTTAGAGTACCTGCTCTGCTCAGATTACAAAGCCTGTGTCAAAGGGCCAGCCCTTCAGGCTAGCTGTAGCAGAGATGTAGTGGCTGTCTCATCCAATCATTCCACTAATATACTAGAGTGCATAAAAACGTGAAATACATCACATTTAGAATTGTAGGGGATACATGCAATCAGTACATCATCAGAGATACATACCTGCACATGCCTCGTCTCAAGGGGCAACACATTTACATCACTTCATTGTATTTGACTTTTTGCGATTAAACAGTTTTGATCAATAGAGTTTTGTCTCAATCAAATGATTTTTTGTGTGTTATTTTAGCTTTCCTTCTCTGCCTGACCACACAAAACAAAACTGGAAAAAACAGGAGGACTATGAGTGATCAACTCAACCAGGCAATGCATTACCATGCCACCTCATTCTACACTGTACACCTCCCTACCAAATCACTCTCATCCTCCCAGCTCATCTTCGGAGCGTCTTCCTTCTCCTTTGACCATTATTATACACAGTCCTTCTCAAATTGCTCTGTTTTGAAGATAATATTGGAACACAGGCTACTCTTATGCAAGAGTCAACAGTCAAAAGAAAGAGTGAAATTCTGCTCTTTCTTGTTTCTAACCAATTGTCAATGTTACAATCTAATGAAGCTGTCTTTGAAAAAGCACTGTCCATCTTGATAATTAATCTGATATTATTTTCTCTAGGGAAAAGGAATCTTAGGAGTTTCAAAAACACTGCGAAAGCCAAGACTATTAATGTATCTAATGCAATAACTTTTCAAGGTGACCTGTTTTTGAAGACCATTATTCTGTTCGGCAGTTTGTAGTCTCTGTATGCTACTTAATGTGGGCCTATCTTTGAGAGTGAAAGTAAAGAGAGATGTACAAGTCACCCTTCAACATGCTAGCACAGAGCCAAGTTATTGTACTCTTCAAGGTGCTCTAGTGAGTAAGCAGTTGCCATAGAAAAAGATGTTGATTCACTGGAACTAAAGTGGGTTTTACACTGTTAACTTTTGCAAGTGAGCATTCATTTGAAACCATTCAAAACGTGACATTGACTGACACACAGTTAGAGGGGAATTGTTGCTGTTGGAGCAAGCGCAGTATGACTGGCTAAGCTCAACAGCTGAGGTCTGGAAGAGTCATAAACAATCATGGGCATAAACAGAACAACACATAAACAGAACAACACATAAACAGAACAACACATAAACAGAACAAAACGTAAACAAAACAACACATAAACAGAACAACACGTAAACAAAACAACACATAAACAGAACAACACGTAAACAAAACAACACATAAACAGAACAACATGTAAACAAAACAACACATAAACAGAACAACACGTAAACAAAACAACACAAACAGAACAACACAAACAGAACAACATGTAAAGAAAACAACACATAAACAAAACAACACATAAACAGAACAACACATAAACAGAACAACACATTAACAGAACAACACATAAACAGAACAACACGTAAAGAAAACAACTCATAAACAAAACAAAACATAAACAGAACGACAAATAAGCAAAACAGCACATAAACAGAACAACACAAACAAAACAACACAAACAGAACAACACATAAACAGCGTGATCCTAAACAAAAAGCATATAGGGAACATTCCCTGAATGTTAAGCAGTTGAGCAGTACCAGCATATTGTGACAGCAGTTTATTTTACGAGTCGGTTTAGCCTCAATGTCCTATTGCCTTCAAGGCGAACCATACAGTTGTCTGGCCCTGGTGGCCATATGGAGTGAGGAAGAACAGCACTAGGCTGAGTGAATCAAGCCAGACCACATCTCTCTGACCTTGTGCAGAGAACTCAAACAATGGATCGCCTTCATATGAGAACCAGTCAAGTTTTTTGCCTCTTCACCGTTTTCAAAGGGAACCTTATGGGCTGTCATGTGAAGTGACTTTGCCTTTGCGAAATTGAGGACCGCTCCGAGCAGTGGAGTGGGGCCTGTCTCTCAACGTCCCGTCAACCATCTGGGTATGTAACTCAAAACAGGGCGCAGAGCCACATTTAAACAAACCCTCCTCTGGACTGGGGGCTGACTGATGAGGTGCTACGCAACGGCCATGACCCTACTTAGCTCTCTCTCCTTCCAATAAAAACACACACGTACGAACACGTCCACTTTGCCAAATAACATTGCCACCCGATACAACTGTCTCCATTACACAACATGTCACTTTTCCCAGAGATGGTGGTTGGGTGTGTGTGGGGTGTGTGGGGTGTGTGGGGGATATAGAGTGTATTCCACAGTGAGGGCCTGTTGTATGCAAGCTATGCGGGCCCATAATGAAACACGGGAGCTGTAAAAAGTGACATTTGGAAGGCACTGAGGTAACCGATAGACTTCATTCCGGATCTCCAGGATGACATGGGGAAGCAATGTTTTGCTGACTAATGACTGCTAATGTTTGTTGGGTGTTTTAAAGTGGTCAGACAAGCAGTTAGCTGTTCTCCCATGGGCCAGCTTTATTCCCCTAACAATTAGGCTATGGCGGTGATTTCTTGATTGGCTCAGAATCCGACCGGGCGCGATGGAGAGTTGATCTGAATTCGGTTACCGGTAGAAAATCATTCAAGCATCTATGATGTGTTGCCATCTGGACTCTTTTTTCCCATGATCCATGATCCTTTGCACACCTCGGTTTACCCTGTCCTTGGTGACAGCTCCACTGCAGCTGGGTTGAGTTACCCTGTATGCCCTTTTTCAATCTTGAGTCTTTCACTTTGACACCAAAGTTCCACTCTAGGACAATGAGGAAAACAAGAAGGTAGTCAGAGGTCATTCAGTCAGAGGTCACGTCGTCAGAGAACACGTAGTCAGAGGTCACATCATCAGAGGTCATGCAGAACAGAGGTTACGTCGTCAGAGGTCATGCAGAACAGAGGTCACGTCGTCAGAGGTCATGCAGTCAGAGGTCATGTAGTCAGTGGTCATGCCGTCAGAGGTCATGTAGTCAGAGGTCATGTAGTCAGAGGTCATGCAGTAATACAAAGCGGGGTTTAAAGTAAGGTCTTCCTTGCAGAATTGCTGTTTAGCCTACTATTAAAACAATGTAAAGTCATTTCACAGAGGACTTAAGGCTTTCTGTGCTTGATTCCATTTACGAGACTTCCATCCTATACGGATTAACACAGCCATCCTGTTCATGGGAATCAGCCTGGAGCATGTGCTGCACTACTAATCTCCACGCCAGATGGATTACCTAGTCACAAATCAATGATTAGATTGACTCATCCATATCATAAAGTTGGGGAGAGCTTTGCGGTGGCTGCTCTAAACTGATAAAAAGGCTTTACAGTAAAATGCATTAAGGCCTGCCTCTCTCCCTCTCATGGGGAAATCGAGGAGGGAATTTGAATGAGGCCTCTCTGTGAGTAACAGTGTTCTGGTTTTGGATAGTCCAGTGGGAGGATGGGAGCGATTTGTCTCGGAGAGAAAATATCTTTGATTGGGTTATAAACGTGGCCTGATTAGTGGAACATTACGACTACATCCATACAGACCAACAACTTCATATCCCAACATTCCTGGCAGGGTCCCTCCATAGAGACTCTCCCTACTCTGTCTATCCTCACACTTCCCCACCATCTTAATGAGAGCAACCAGTGGTGCAGTGAGAGGAAGCAGAAAGCTCCAGCTAGTGGCTGACTGGTGCTGGCTGAAGATTCTTCTGTGTGATAGACAGAGAATGATTAAAGAGCACAGTGAATGCAACATGACTGGGGGGTTACTCCAGAAATACATCTCCTTTTCTGGCAGCTCTGCTGAAGAAGCTGGCAGAAACTAAGAGGTCTGAGGACCGACCCAGGTGGGACTCCCCCTCTGCTGGGCTGCATCAGTCTTCTCCGTCAGCCTGACGGCTAACAGGTGGCTGCTTCAAAGAGATGGATGTCTGAGAGAGGAGTAGACTGCTAAACACTCCGCTGAATGACAACGCAGCCTGGACTCGTCTTGTGTTAATGGCTCTATGAACACAATGTAACATCTACCCCCCTCTGTGACTCTGTTATCATCATCGTCACTCAGCGGCTAATTATTTCAGCTATCCGTCCGGAATGTCTAATGTCATATGTTTAAAGAACTGCTGTTTTCATTTACAGGAATTCCTCTGCGTGAAAAAACATGAATGTAGCTCTCTCTAGTGGAGTAGTAGATACTGAACCAAACCCCTGTAGGTCTGTCTTAAGTAGTCTTTAGGCAGTCTCAAAGGTGAAGAATCTGTTAAGCGATTTGACAGATTGGAGTGTAGTTCATTTCACGAGCATAGGCTGCTCTCAACGCAATCCAACATAGAACACAGGCTGCTCTCAATGCAATTCATCATGAAACACAGGCTACTGTCAATGCAATTCAACATGGAACACAAGCTACTCTTATGCAATTCAACATGGAACACAGGCTACTCTTATGTAATTCAACATGGAACACAGGCTACTCTTATGCAATTCAACATGGAACACAGGCTACTCTTATGTAATTCAACATGGAACACAGGCTACTCTTATGCAATTCAACATGGAACACAGGCTACTCAATATAATTTATCATGGAACACAGGCTACTCTTATGCAATTCAACATGGAACACAGGCTACTCAATATAATTCAACATGGAACACAGGCTACTCTTATGCAATTCAACATGGAACACAGGCTACTCTTATGTAATTCAACATGGAACACAAGCTACTCTTATGCAATTCAACATGGAACACAAGCTATTCAATGCAAATCATAATCAAAGTTTATTCGTTTTTCAGTACACAGTTATGCAGATGTTATCTCAGGCGTAGTGAAATGCTTATGTTCCTAGCTCCAACAGTGCAGTAATATATATCAATACAATAACAATACACACACTGTCCAAAACAAACAAAAGAACAAGAAATGAAGGCATGTCAGAATGAGCAATGTCAGAGTCTGGAATATATATACAGTGAGCGAAAACATTATTTGATCCCCTGATTTTGTTCGTTTGCCCACTGACAAAGAAATGATCAGTCTATAATATTAATGGTAGGTTTATTTGAACAGTGAGAGACAGAATATCAACAAAAAAATCCAGAAGAACGCATGTCAAAAATGTTATAAATTGCATTTTAATGAGTGAAATAAGTATTTGACCCCTCTGCGAAAAATGACTTAGTACTTGGTGGCAAAACCCTTGTTGGCAATCACAGAGGTCAGACGTTTCTTGTAGTTGGACACCAGGTTTGCACACATCTCGTGAGGGATTTTGTCCCACTCCTCTTTGCAGATCTTCTCCAAGTCATTAAGGTTTCGAGGCTGACGTTTGGCAACTCAAACCTTCAGCTTCCTCCAAGGATTTTCTATGGGATTAAGGTCTGGAGACTGGCTAGATCACTCCAGGACCTTAATGTGCTTCTTCTTGAGCCACTCCTTTGTTGCCTTGGCCGTGTGTTTTGGGTCATTGTCATGCTGGAATACCCATCCACGACCCATTTTCAATGCCCTGGCTGAGGGAAGGAGGTTCTCACCCAAGATTTGATGGTACATGGCCCCATCCATCGTCCCTTTGATGCAGTGAAGTTGTCCCGTCCCCTTAGCAGAAAAACACCCACAAAGCATAATGTTTCCACCTCCATGTTTGACGGTGGGGATGGTGTTCTTGGGGTCATAGGCAGCATTCCTCCTCCTACACAGCGAGTTGAGTTGATGCCAAAGAGCTCGATTTTGGTCTCATCTGACCACAACACTTTCACCCAGTCCTCCTCTGAATCATTCAGATGTTCATTGGCAAACTTCAGACGGGCCTGTACATGTGCTTTCTTGAGCAGGGGGACCTTTCAGTCCTTCACAGCGTAGTGTGTTACCAATTGTTTTCCTGGTGACTATAGTCCCAGCTGCCCTGAGATCATTGACAAGATCCTCCCGTGTAGTTCTGGGCTGATTCCTCACTGTTCTCATGATCATTGCAACTCCACGAGGTGAGATCTTGCATGGAGCCCCGGACCGAGGGAGATTGACAGTGCTTTTGTGTTTCTCGAGCCGGAGGCACCGCCGCAGATAATGGCTCCAGCTGTTTAATCGTGCTAGCTACCGGTCCCAGACTGGGCACCAGTCCTCGCGAGGCGAGGAGCTCCGGCTCCTTGACCTCCTCCTTTTCCCCGTTGTGGAAGAGGAGAGCCAGTCGCTCCTTCCAGATTGCCAGTCTGGCCTCAAAGCTCTCCTCCTCCTCCACCCTCCTCACGCAGGAATCGGGCTCGGCAGCGGGAGGAATGGCCACCCAGACTTCGCCTGTTCCTCCTTCGGCCGATCGGAAAATCCCTCCGGTGTCTTCCGGTTCTCCACCGTCGGAGGCGGAAGTGGTGGCCGCTGCTCTACCAGCCTGGAGTGGCATACCGGAGGTCTGGTGCATGGAGCCGGCACAGGGGTTCCTGGGCTGGGCATACGCACTGGATGTCGGGTGCGGGAAGCTGTCGCTGGACGTACCGGACTAGGGAGGCGCGCTGTACGGGTAGGCCTGGAGCGCACTCTCGTCGTCCTCCTCAGCCCACCCGAAATATCTCCTCAGCCGGTCCTCCTCCTCCTTGTCCCTCGCGTCCCAAGGACCCCACAACCCCCCCCCGCCGTCTATATGGGGGACCTTCGGGGCTGTCCACGGCCTGTCCTTTCTCCCCTTAATACCCCATGATGGTAGGGGCTCTGTCCCGAGCCCCCACGCTGGTCCAGCCACGGGCTCCTCTTCCCAAACATGGGTCGAGAGCCCCCAGATGCTCCCCACCACAAGTGGCTGTGCATCCTCCGGCACCCTCTCTCGCCGACGTGTTCTCCTTTGACGCCGGTGCTGTCCAGGCTCCTCCACGAAGCCCGGAGTGCCGAAATACATGTACTCCTCCTCCTCCCTCAGCTGTGGGTTCCCAGGCTGGTGGATCATTCTGTCACGGTTATGAGGAAGGGAACGAGGTGCAGAGCGAGAGGTGCGTGCAAACGTTGATAATAACAAAACAACAAACGCAAGAGAAACCGTGAACTGGTGTCTGGTACTCACACTGACACAGACAACGCAATGATCCACAACGCAGGTGGATGCACTGTATGCACACATAAATAGAATCCCCAATTAGAGACAACTCAAGACAGCTGCCTCTAATTGGGGATCGACCAAACCGAAAACCAAAACTCCCTGTATTATGTCAGGACCTGACTGTGGCCAACTTGACACAACTCTGGGAAGCATTGGAGTCAACATGGGCCAGCATCCCTGTGGAACGCTTGTGTCAAGTTGGCTGGTAGTGGATCTCTACTAAATAGCTTGTTCCATCTCCTCCCACAGATGCTCAATTGGACTGAGATCTGGTGACTGGGCAGTCCACTGCAGTAAGCTGAATCCACTGTCATGTTCGTGGAACCATTCCTGGACAATCCTAGCCTTGTGGCATGGGGCATAATCCTGTTGAAAAAATAAATTTGCTGATGGATACACTGCTGCCATGAAGGGATGCACCTAGTTGGCAATGATGTTCAGATATCCTGTGGCATTCAAACGTTGCTCCACTTTTAGCAAGGGGCCCAATGTGTGCCATGCCCATGAAAACACACCCCACACCATCACACCACCACCAGCCTGCATTGTTGACACACGGCATGATGGATGCATGTACTTATGTGGTTTTCTCCATACCCTAGTCCTCCCATCAGCGTGAAACAGCAGGAACCGGGATTCATCAGACCAGGCAATGCTATTCCAGTTCTCCAGTGTCCAGTGTATTCATTCCTTAGCCTACTGCAACCTCAGTTTCTTGTTTTTTGCTGAAGTAGAACTCTGTAAGGTCGTCAGATGCCGTGCCCCATTCGTGTCAAGGTATGACGAGTTGTGCATTCTTTTATGGGTCTTTGAGCACCAATGTTGTACTGGACTGTCAGTTGACTAATTGTACCCCGTCTGTTGCTCTGCACAATTCGTGTCAGCCTCCTTTGTCCTCTTTTATCAATAGCCCATTTTCGACCACTGGCCTGCCTTTGATTGGATGTCCTTTGGGTCGTGGATCATTCTTGATACACACGGGAAACAGTTGAGCGTGAAAAACCCAGCAGCGTTGCAATTATTGACACACTCAAACAGTTGCGCCTGCGTAGCAGCATTGCTTCCATCCCTCTCCTAGCCCCAACCTGGGCTTGAACCAGGAACCCTCTGCACACATTGACAACAGTCACCCTTGAAGCATCATTACCTATCGCTCCACAAAAGCTGTGGGGCCTACTTGAAGGTCTCAGAGTGAGGGATGTCACCGATTGAAATGCTACTAGCACGCACCACTAACTAGCTAGTCATTTCACACTGGTTACACCTGGCACCTACTACCATACCCTGTTCAAAGGCACTTAAATCTTTTGTCTTGCCCATTCACCCTCTGTACAACACACATACACAATCCATGTTTCAATTGTCTCAAGGCTTAAAAATCCTTTAACCTGTCTCCTCCCCTTCATCTACACTGATTGAAGTGGATTTAACAAGTGACATCAATAAGGGATCATAGCTTTCACCTGGATTCACCTGGTCAGTTATGGAAAGAGCAGGTGTTCCTAATATGTTGTACACTCTGTGTACAAAATGGGTAAAACAGTATGTAAACATTATTAAAGTGACCAGTGTTCCATGTCTATGTACATAATGCAGCAGTCTCTAAGGTGCAGGGTAGAGGACTGGGTGGAGGCCGGCCAGTGGTGACTGTTTAACAGTCTGATGGCCTGGAGATAGAAGCTGTTTATCAGTCTCTAGGTCCCAGCTTTGATGCACTTGTACTCTCTCCGCCTTCTAGATGGTAGCGGACTGTGGAAACATAGGCTTGAAACATAGGCTGGAAACATAGGCTGGAAATATAGGCTGGAAACATAGGCTGGAAACATAGGCTGGAAACATAGGCTACTCACATTCAATATGGAATATAGGGGGCTTCCAAGTGGCACGGTGGTCAAAGACACTTCATCTCAGTGGCCAGCGTCGTCGGCCGGTGTAGGCCGTCATTTTAAATAAGAATTTGTTCTTAACTGACTGCCTAGTTAAATAAAGGTTAAAAAATCAGGCTACTCACAATGACATTCAACATGGAAGTGTCATCTTCCATACAACAGGGACATTTTCCACTGAATTACTTGAGGTTCACAGTGCCACAAATGTGGTATTCCTAGATAGTCATATCAAGGGGACATTAACACATCAGTTCCCTCTCCCTCAGCCTGTTCCTCTCTCTGCCAGTTAGAGTACCTGCTCTGCTCAGATTACAAAGCCTGTGTCAAAGGGCCAGCCCTTCAGGCTAGCTGTAGCAGAGATGTAGTGGCTGTCTCATCCAATCATTCCACTAATATACTAGAGTGCATAAAAACGTGAAATACATCACATTTAGAATTGTAGGGGATACATGCAATCAGTACATCATCAGAGATACATACCTGCACATGCCTCGTCTCAAGGGGCAACACATTTACATCACTTCATTGTATTTGACTTTTTGCGATTAAACAGTTTTGATCAATAGAGTTTTGTCTCAATCAAATGATTTTTTGTGTGTTATTTTAGCTTTCCTTCTCTGCCTGACCACACAAAACAAAACTGGAAAAAACAGGAGGACTATGAGTGATCAACTCAACCAGGCAATGCATTACCATGCCACCTCATTCTACACTGTACACCTCCCTACCAAATCACTCTCATCCTCCCAGCTCATCTTCATAGCGTCTTCCTTCTCCTTTGACCATTATTATACACAGTCCTTCTAAAATTGCTCTGTTTTGAAGATAATATAGAATATTAATTCATGTTCAGACCTTGGTTGGAGTGAACTCATTATGGTATGCTGTACACGTGAGGGCCGATGAATAGAGCCAGGGAGAGAAATGCTTTAGTGACCCTCGCCACCTTCACCTCCTTTTATCATGGCTGCAGTACACTACCAAGTGCTTTGTTACCCAGCATCCTCTCTGGCTGATGGATGGTTAATCTGTGTTCCTGTGTGGATGAAAGAGAGATGGAGGGGGAGAGGTGAAGTGAGATGAAGGAGATGGCTGTGAAATACGTTGCAGCTGACAGAGAGCTTTGATGCTGCTTGATACCAAGTAACTGTAACATTACGTTATACAAACCAGATTTGGGGTTTGTTAGATTGCAAAACCAATGCTTAAATTTGCCTGAAAAGATTTGGATCTAAAACCTATCATATGTACTCTGATACGTTTTATACCACACACCAGGTGGATCTTGGACCAGGTGTATTCAGTTACCTACTCAACTCACCCCAGGGTACAAAATAATTCCCAGCCTGCAAAAACTTACTCGGGACCAAAGGGTTTCTCTTAAACAAAATCATTGATCTTTTCTTGTGAAAATACACATGGACACCTCTATTTAAAAGACCAGTGATAAATTAGAGACACGTTTTACAGATAAACCTACAGCCAAAATATAGATTTGGCCCTCTGTTTGATTGGTCAAAGAACAACCCCCAACCATGACCCCCCCACCCCCCCTAACCATGACCCCCCCCAACCATGACCCCCCTAACCATGACCACCCCAACCATGACCCCCCCACCCCTCCTAACCATGACCCCCCCCAACCATGACCCCCCCACCCCTCCTAACCATGACCCCCCCAACCATGACCCCCCCAACCATGACCCCCCCAACCATGACCCCCCCACCCCTCCTAACCATGACCCCCCCAACCATGACCCCCCCAACCATGACCACCCCAACCATGACCCCCCCACCCCTCCTAACCATGACCCCCCCAACCATGACCACCCCAACCATGACCCCGCCCCCCTAACCATGACCCCCCCCCCCCCTAACTGACTAGGACACCGTCAGCCATGACAGCCAAGCAACCAAGCTGTGAAAAACACCAGTGTTTACATGACTTCTCCTGACCAACAGCAGTTGTCCTCCCTTTGGATAGCTTACAGGTTCTCCTGACCAACAGCAGTTGTCCGCCCTTTGGATAGCTTACAGGTTCTCCTGACCAACAGCAGTTGTCCGCCCTTTGGATAGCTTACAGGTTCTCCTGACCAACAACAGTTGTCCGCTCTTTGCATTGAGTGGCAGTGCTGCAGAAGCTCATCAGCGGGGAGAAATAGATATGTTGGGCACCCTGTGTAAAGACTCACTGCCTGGGGTTTAATACCTGTTGAGTGGACAGAGATTTACGAAGGTGAACACTGAGATCACAGCTTAATGTCACAGCGAGCTCTCCTGCTTGGCTAACCGCTAACCGTCCCTCCAGGCAGCTGTCGGAGTCAACTCAAGGTCCACCTGAGGCTGTTCTGTTGGTTGGAGGCTGGACAGTATGTACATCTCCGGAACTGACGAAGAACATGCTGGTCATAACACTGTGGAATGTTATGTAAAGGTCACTTGTAAGAGCAGCAAACAGTATTATTTTCTTTAGCTATTCTTTCCACATCCAGATGTGGCACAGCAACTGGACAAAAAAGCTAAACAATGCTTTTCTATGTTTTATCTCAGAATTGAACAGGCTATCTACAAATACTGTACTGTCATTAACAATTAGAATGACTGATATCGATTCCATGATCTATCCATACAGCCCTTTGGAAAGGTGATATGGTTCACAGCTGTTCTTAGCACTTATTTAAAAGGAGAGATGTTCAGAAGAGACCAATGCAGTCTTTTTAACTGTCGACACCCGCATGTAGCAGTAACGACAGAATAACTCCAAGTCATTCATTTCCAGATGAGGCACCCTCAGGTGATCACTAAAACTCCAGCCGGAACCTCTAATTCAGAACCTCTTCTCTATTTGACTCTCTGGCCCTCTCCACCTCTCCTTGGCCCCTATCTGACCCCAATATCCTCCTCTCCTCAGTAATGTTTGCACCATGTTCTAACCCGCTAATGAAAGGCAGCTTTCAAACAGTCTCTGCTTTTTCTCACTCAAGGCATGGCATGTTTCCAAATGAGTTTCTTAAGCAGTGTTTTTTTTTAGTTTCTTAAACTGGGTAAACGTCTGCAGAGGTATTTCTTTCAAAAAATAACATTTCCTTAGATGGTGAGTGTCTGAATGTTTTGTCATAATGTGCAATCTTCACACATAAAGGGAACAGTAATTTAGCGACTCTGAACAGGTGAACATTCATAAACTGATTTATCAGATGCTGATGGGACAAGTGCTAGCAAACCCTGGAGGTGTTTACAGTTGTCATAGTAACTCTGAACGAAAATCTAAAACTATCAAAATAAAATGTACCTCTGAAATGTACCTCTGAAATGTCCCTCTGAAATGTACCTCTGAAAGGTTTCAGTAAGGTATCAGTCATACAGTGGAATACAGGTAAAACATACTTTAATTGTTGTATTGTTTTATTTAACCTTTATTTAACTAGGCAAGTCAGTTAAGAACAAATTCTTATTTACAATGACATACAGTGATATATCTCCCAACAATTGAATAAGTACAGAAAAAATCATCTCAAGGGCATGGTTAAACGTTCTCCTGCGTATGTCCCCTCACTATCTTAACCTTCCAAGGCATAATGTTCAGGTTCACTCCCACAGAGTATTGAATGGGAGGGAAACATTAGGAGTGGCATTATTGACATCACATTTCATCACATTTCACATAACATTTAATACTGAAAGGCAGCGTCTACTATGAATAAGAGGCAGCAAGGTCAAACCCACTGAGCACACTACATCATTTAAATGGTGGATAATTGTGTAATATTTGGTTGAGTCCTTGATCAATGAGATTACTACCTACGTTCACCCATTCAAAAACGCAGCCAAAAGGTAGTTGAATTCCCAAATGTCTATCACTGCACTTTCAACCATTTAAAAGCACAACAATGTTCAAATGGCAATACAATGTCAGATATTTTGTTTATTAATGTGATATCCACAGGAGGCTGCTGGGGGGAGGACGGCTCATAATAATGTCTGGAACGGAGCAATGGAATGGCATCAAACCATGTGTTTGATGTATTTGATACCATTTCACTAATTCCACTCCAGTCATTACCATGAGTCCGTCTTTCCCAATTAAGGTGCCACCAACCTCCTGTGGTTTGATACCACTGTGCTTCCTCTAATACAGCGTTTCCCAAACTCGGTCCTCTGGACCACAAGAGGTGCACGTTTAGTTTTTTGCCCTAACACTACACAGCTGATTGAAATGATCAAAGCTTGATGATTAGTTGATTATTTGAATCGGCTGTGTGGTGCCAGGGCAAAAACCAAAACGTTCACCCCTTGGGTTCACGAGGACTGAGGAAACGCTGATGTAATAGCAGAACCAAATGACCTGTATTACAGTTGAGATTACATTAAAAGTACATGGTGCAAGTGATCAATGCCGTTGGAGATTCTGGTCAGATGATTACAGAAATTGTAATGTCCACAGACCTGCGATAACCTATGCATGCTATCTTGAACATACACGCTTTACATGATTACATAAGAAGGAATTGATAGTTACAGTAACTTCAAAATGTAGCCATGGATGTGTTACTCATTTTAAAAAGTTGAATGTTACATTAGTTTGTAAGCCTTAGCTTTAGGCTATTTACTGTATTACAAAAGTAATATTGAATTGTGTTTGGTTGACAACGCGACCAAATATTAGCATTTAAAGGAGACTGCGGATAGTTCCTTCTGAGCCACTGGCTTAATCATATTCATGGAGACATGAATCTAACATATAATTTCCTAACTTGTCAAAAAGTTAATAAGCTATTTATTGCATTTTCAAACTAGCAATTGTTTGAATAAAACAATAAATAATTGATATGTTGGAGTCATGTCTCCATCTCAACCAAAAGCTGAAGAATAGGACTAAATCAAATTAAACTTTCAACAATTATGTCAGGTTCTGACGGTGGACAGGACTCTAGACTCCTCTATGGGAGAGGGGAGTTCACAGCCAGGACCTGACAGGGGAGGTCTGGCTAACTCTATGTGTTTGTGTGTTGATCCCCAATTAGAGGCAGCTGGCGTTAGTTGTCTCTAATTGGGGATCCCGTTTAAGTTCAGGCAATGCTCTGTTTCATTGTGGGTTCTTGTGTATGCTCCGTTTGGTTCATGCCAGCGCATGGTGCTACTGTTTTGTTTGTAGTCTAGGTGCTTATTCAGTGTAGATACATTATAGTACATCTACCTTTGTGTTATGTAGAGCGAGTGCGTGTAGATACGCTTTTGTTTTGTGTTTGGAGAGACCTTCTCATTAAAGAACACGTCTCATCGCAACTCCCACTCTGTGCCTTGTTCCTTCCAACCCTCACACCGTGACAAATTATTTGTAGACAAACTGTAATTAAAGCCAGACTACGTTAGTGTCACAGATTAAACTATCCAAGAATAAGATACATCTCCTTCAAATGTTGATATTTGGTTACGTTGACAAACAAACACAATTCAATATCACTAAATATCAGAGCTTAAAACCCTAGGACTAATGTACTGTCTAAATATCAGAGCTTAAAACCCTAGGACTAATGTACTGTCTAAATATCAGAGCATAAAACCCTAGGACTAATGTACTGTCTAAATATCAGAGCTTAAAACCCTAGGACTAATGTACTGTCTATTATTTAATTCAAACAATTGCTGTTGCTGACTTAGAAAATGCTATATAGACCTAAATAGCATCATTGATGATATATGAGTGATAACGTATGGTCATTTCATTTGCTCTATTAAATCTACCATTTGAAATGATTTCGATAGCAACAGTGAATCTATTTCACTTTTAAGTGGAGATTTCACAACAATCATTTTCATGATAGCACATTGGTAATAGTCAGTGAGAAATATCAAAGCTAAGCAGGGCTGAGCTTGGTTAGAACTGTGGATGGGAGTCCAAAGGGAGAGCTGTAGATAAACTCTCCAGTAGAAAGCTCTGCCCAGCCTATAGTTTATTCTTAAAAGTGGATATAACGTTGAAAATCTAATACAAGATTTGTCTGTTGAAATGTGGTTACCATGATGACAATATCCTGTTGTTTAAATTTTACCCTCAAAACAACTTTGACTTTTTTCAAATACAACGTATTTTCCACATAGATTCCACATTACAAATTAAATTGAAAGAAAGCATTGATTCTATCAGTTGGTACCTATTTTCATCTTCACAGGATTCGAGCAATAGAGAGATTCGAAGATATGCATCCTTGGACCTGTGGTGAATAGTACTGCAAAGAGAAGGTGGTGAATAGTACTGCAAAGAGAAGGTGGTGAATAGTACTGCATAGAGAAGGTGGTGAATAGTACTGCAAAGAGAAGGTGGTGAATAGTACTGCAAAGAGAAGGTGGTGAATAGTACTGCAAAGAGAAGGTGGTGAATAGTACTGCAAAGAGAAGGTGGTGAATAGTACTGCATAGAGAAGGTGGTGAATAGTACTGCATAGAGAAGGTGGTGAATAGTACTGCAAAGAGAAGGTGGTGAATAGTACTGCAAAGAGAAGGTGGTGAATAGTACTGCAAAGAGAAGGTGGTGAATAGTACTGCAAAGAGAAGGTGGTGAATAGTACTGCAAAGAGAAGGTGGTGAATAGTACTGCAAAGAGAAGGTGGTGAATAGTACTGCAAAGAGAAGGTGGTGAATAGTACTGCATAGAGAAGGTGGTGAATAGTACTGCATAGAGAGGGTGGTGAATAGTACTGCAAAGAGAAGGTGGTGAATAGTACTGCATAGAGAAGGTGGTGAATAGTACTGCATAGAGAAGGTGGTGAATAGTACTGCAAAGAGAAGGTGGTGAATAGTACTGCAAAGAGAAGGTGGTGAATAGTACTGCAAAGAGAAGGTGGTGAATAGTACTGCAAAGAGAAGGTGGTGAATAGTACTGCAAAGAGAAGGTGGTGAATAGTACTGCAAAGAGAAGGTGGTGAATAGTACTGCATAGAGAGGGTGGTGAATAGTACTGCAAAGAGAATGTGGTGAATAGTACTGCATAGAGAAGGTGGTGAATAGTACTGCAAAGAGAAGGTGGTGAATAGTACTGCAAAGAGAAGGTGGTGAATAGTACTGCAAAGAGAAGGTGGTGAATAGTACTGCAAAGAGAAGGTGGTGAATAGTACTGCAAAGAGAAGGTGGTGAAAATCTCAGTTGAAATAATTCGGGGAAATTTGCAAAAAATTTGCAAATTTGCAAAGTGGCTAATATTAATATCTCAGTGACTTAAAGACATCTGTTAATCCTACTGTGAAAGAAATCCATGCAATGAATATGCGGGCAGTGTTTCAGTGAAGGTGACACAAGAGAAGGCAATCAGCTGTAACTGTCAGACCATTTGTTTGTAAACACTGGAAGCATCCATCATGAAACCTGTCAACAATGACATCATGTTAGATGTGATAAACATGCAGGCAATTAGTTTATAACACAGCCCTGACAAGCCTTGTTCTAATAGAGCACAATATGAGAAGCCACGTCCTCTCCCTGTGTATGGGATCATGCCGGGGTGCGCCCTGGGCCCTGTGTAGTGTAGCAGACATGATGTGTAACAGGTGTATGGGTGAGAGAGGGGGAGATGTCTACAGCTGTCCCTGCAGATACAGGTCATGTCCTACCCCATCTGCCTTCCCCACTACCCCCTGAGCCCCCGGGTGTCCGACGGCTGTGTGTGTGTGTGTTAGGGAGAGTGGACGTGTGTGTGTGGTGTGTTTGAGAGAGAGAGAGAGAAAGTGCCTAGTGTGTGTGTGTGTGTGTGTGTATGTGTCTTGGAGACCAGACGTTGGTTCCCTCACACTCCAGCCAGGGCTCAGCACCTCTCCCTCTGCCCTCCAGCGTCCCAGAATCCCCTTCCACCTGCCCCGTCCACCATCAATAACCCACGGGCACGCAAGGAGGCAGGACTCACACTGACTTTGCCATGTGTCCATTTCACAACTCACTGTCACGGCCCATGGTCCCGCTTCAGCCTGCAAAACCAAGTCCCAAGTAAATCTCAGTGAAACAAATCTATCCTAAGAGAGTGTGAAATAAAATTCTTAGAGCAAATGTGTTGTGAAATTGATAGGTGGCCTATATTTGTAATGGGGAAATATAATCAGCCCCTGACCGGTGCATTCAAGCAGGCCCTTATTTGTTCAAGTCTGAAGTGAAGTTAAAGCCCATTTAAAAACCTTTTCATACTGCCAAATGAATTACTTCGTACCCCTGCACATGGACTCAGTACTGGTACCCCGTGTATACAGCCAAGTTATCCTTACTCATTGTGGATTTATTCCTCGTGTTATTATTTTTTCTATATTTTCTCTCTGCATTGTTGGAATTTGTTTGTAAGAATTTGTTCTTAACTGACTTGCCAAGGTTAAATAAAATACAAATTTGGATGTTTACACCTGTTGTTTACATAGCATGTGACAAATACAATTTGATTTGGTAAGATGTTATTGCTGGCGGTATGCCAAAGAGAGTCAGCATGATCTGTTTTAAGCGGATACATCTTACTGGGTATGTCAGCACTGAGTAGCCTTCTTTGTCAAACACGCACAGTAAATAAACTGGATAGTCATTTGTGATAGATCATGTTACACACACCACTCTCTTATCTTTGCTGCTTCCAATCTGTCTAGTGTGTGTTGTCTAGCCTTTCCCCCACCAGGGTTTCTGACAAAATGTTGATTGGCAGGTGGACCATAGATTATCATATCCAGTCAATGTGGAACCCATTAGCTCTGGGTGATGGAAAACAGAGAGGCTAATTGGTTCAATGCAACACAATGCCTTCTGGGTAAAACCACATGGGCAACATGAGAGAGAAAATGAATCGGCTGAATTAGATTGTCTCTACTGTCAAAAAATGTGACTTATGAAAATGTTGATGAAATAAAGTTGTTTGATCAGTGACTCAGTAGTTTTAGTTTTAAACGTCATCTGAGTGTTTTGTCTGTCTATCTTTTTTCTGTTATAAACAGCTATACCACAGATTCAAAGCTGACATTGCTTCATGGAAGTAAATGTAGACACATATGATGATATACTTCTGAGCAACACAAGATGACAAGAGAACATAGAATGAGTCTAGAGACTTAACACAACGGGACTGGATACCCAAATACATCCACACATGTAATACCTGTGTAACTGACAGCTGAAGGAGGAAGTACATCTCGTGGACAGCTCTCAATTCTAAAACCCATAAGCGTTTTGCCTGGAAAGTATAGCAGCGACGGTTCAGATTTTTAAAACATGTTATTACCCTAATTTTGATCCATTAAATGAGAGAAGTCATGTTTGGTAAAAAAAAAAAAAAAAAAAGTACAACAACGGACGATAGTATGACAATGCAATGACAACAAGCAAAACGTGTATGGGCTTTAGAATGGACAGATGTCCTAGCTGCACAACAAGACGTCACTTCCTCCTTCTGCTTCCTATACCTATAATTGACTACTACGTGTCACATTCCCCACAGTAATGATTAATGACCACACCTCCTACCACCGGTTAGTATGTGACAGGGGTATTCAACTCTTACCCTACGAGGTCCGAAGCCTGCTGGTTTTCTGTTCTTCCTGATCATTAATTGCACACACCGGGTGTCCCAGGTCTAAATCAGTCCCTGATTAGAAGGGAACAATGATCATTTCAGGGGAACTGGCTGAAGACAGTTAACCTACTGTTCCTCGGGCACCAAAGACGTGGATGTTGGTTAAGGCAGCCCCCCGCACCGCTCTGATTCAGAGGGGTTGGGTTAAATGTGGAAGACACATTTCAGTTGAATGCATTCAGTTGTACAACTGACTAGTATCCCCACTTTCCCTTTCCCTTCCAGGTTGAGGGGTATATGACATACCCCATTCCAACCTGTGGAATAGATAACCTGTTGAAATGTGCCTATTTTGCACTTCTAATGTCGTACAGCTCTTAAATCCAGCTCCCCTTAACTAAAGAGTAACCTTGTCTCATAATATACACAGACCTTAGACCTCACTTGGCCTCGGATCATTACATTTGAGTCATTTAGCAGACACTCTTATCCAGAGCGACTTACAATTAGTGCATTCATCTTAAGATAGCTAGGTGAGACAACCACACATCACAATCGTATCAGATACATTTTCCCTCAAAGTATTTATCAGCAGCATGCTAGTCTACTGGCTGTGGTGTTCTGTGTGGAGCATTTATGCTAGTTCATTACTGGCCCACCGGGCGAGCAGAATGTTGATGGATCTCCCCAGGACTCTCTCCACACGCCATCTGCAGCATGCTGGGTAATGGCTGTTAGGCCTCTAAGTGCAGTCCCACTCTCTATCCTTATGAAGCTTAGTCAGAAAGAGAGAGGAGAGAGGGAGAGAGAAGAGAGAGAAGAGAGAGGGGAGAGAGGCTGCATGATAATGATGTATGAAACCTGCATCAGAGGTCGTCTGTTTCAATAAAGCCCCGAGCCCCTCATCCGGCAGCATCCTGATTAACCAATAAAGAACTGGCGCTGTTTCACAGCTCCTACTCTCTCATTTCACAGCCCCACAAGTAAATGGAGGGTGATAGCTCACTCAGAGAGAGAGAGAGAGAGAGACTAAGGGAGGGAGAAGAGAAGCTTGCGCCAGATTTCTTATTAGCCTGAAGTGAAATAGGATGTGGAATAGATTTGCCAGGAAGAGGACAGTCCAGAGCTTCGCTGAGAGCTGCATTAGAGGAGATGAGTGAAGGGGGGGGGGGGGCACAATCATTTGCTCCATCTGTACAGCTCATCCTAGCTGTGAGCTCCTGGAGGAAGAAGGAGGACAGAGGAGAAAGACCTTGGTTGGCTTTGTGCATGGAACCTGCTACAGCACTTCTATAAAGTAATCTATGGTGGGAGTGACTTCATACATGGTTGTCATGGTTATTCTTAGCTCAGTCAGCTGTGTGGGCATAATATGCTTAGAACTTAAAGGTATTTTTTTTTTTTTTTTTTTTAAGAACAAATTCTTATTTACAATGACGGCCTAGGAACAGTGGGTTAACTGCCTTGTTCAGGGGCAGAACGACAGATTTATACCTTGTCAGCTCAGGGATTCGATCCAGCAACCTTTCAATTACGGGCCCAACACTCTAACCACTAGGCTACCTGCCGCCCCAAAATCCTTAACGGATATTTGGATTTGGAACAGTTTGAGCATACAAAGGTACTGGAGGATGTTACGGTTTTCTTTATAAACACGTTTCTTTTAAACATAGTCTACTTATAAATGCAAAGATTTTCAGCCCAGAAAAGACAGTCTCATTTAAAAGGTTGTCTTTTAATCTCTGTGTATTGATTGTTGCCTACCAGACAAACAGCCAATGCAGATGAATAAACGTTTGACCACCTTAGTGTGGCCCATGCAAAATTTAAATAATGTTTGTTGGAAAGATATCGATTCGGTGAAGAACCATAATTACATACTTGGTCATCTAGCTCTGTCCCAGCGATGTAATTCCACCCCAAACCGGCTTTTGTTACTGGCTCGTCTTTAAACGCTGTGACAGGAAGTTTAAAACAATGCAATGACTGCTCTGGAAGCAATTAACGCTGTGGGTTAGTCCTGATTTATGACCCATTGCAACACACGCCAGGACACACACAATAACACATGCTGTGCATGTGCATGCACACACAGTGCCGTCGGAAAGTATTCAGACCCCTTGACATTTTCCACATTTTGTTAAGTTACAGCCTTATTCTAAAATTGAAATTGTTTTTTTCCCCCCTCATCAATTACAATTTAAAATATCATATTTACATAAGAATTCAGACCCTTTACTCAGTACTTTGTTGAAGCACCTTTGGCAGCGATTACAACCTTGAGTCTTCTTGGGTATGTCGCTACAAGCTTGGCACACCTGTATGAGTTTCTCCCATTCTTCTTTGCAAATCCTCTCAAGCTCTGTCAGGTTTAATGGGGAGCGTCGCTGCACAGCTATTTTCAGGTCTCTCCAGAGATGTTCGATCAGATTCAAGTCCGGGCTCTAGCTGGGCCCCTCAAGGACATTCAGGCACTTGTCCCGAAGCCACTCCTGCGTTGTCTTGGCTGTGTGCTTAGGGTCGTTGTCCTGTTGAAAGGTGATCCTTCGCCCCAGTCTGAGGTCCTGAGCGCTCTGGAGCAGGTTTTCATCAAGGATCTCTCTGTACTTTGCTCTGTTCATATTTGCCTCGATCCTGACTAGTCTCCCAGTCCCTGCCCCCTGAAAAACATTTCCACAGCATGATGCTTCACTACCATGCTTCACTGTAGGGATGGTGCCAGGTTTCCTCCAGACGTATGTGCCTTTTACTGAGGAGGGGCTTCTGTCTGGCCACTCTACCATAAAGGCCTGATTGGTGGGGCGCTGCAGAGATGGTTGTCCTTCTGGAAGGTTCTCCCATCTTCACAGAGGAACTCTAGAGCTCTGTCAGAGTGACTATCAGGTTCTTGGTCCCTTCTCCCCCGATTTCTCAGTTTGGCCGGGCGGCCAGCTCTAGGAAGAGTCTTGGTTCCAAACATTTTCCATTTAAGAATGATGGAGGACACTGTGTTCTTGGGGACCTTCAATGCTGCAGACATTTTTTGGTACCCTTCCCCAGATCTGTGCCTCAACCCAATCCTGTCTCGAAGCACTACGGACAATTCTGTCACAGTGCATAATAATGGGACGAAGAGCGGAGCGTTCGGGTAGAGACATTCCTTTTAATATATATATATCTCTTACTACTAAATACGAATTAGCAAAACAATAATCAAAGGAGAGTAAAGCACAATGACTTACGTGCTGCAACACTGCAGTCAAACACGAAACAATGATCCAAAACGCAGGTGGATTGTGGAGCGCTTGTATAGCATCCCCAATTAGAGACAACTCTGGACAGCTGTCTCCAATTGGGGATCACCAACAACCCACTCCTGATGTGATGACCTGACTGTGGCACTTCCACTCCCTCTAGTTGGATTCTGAGGCCTGGCCTCAGTCAGATCATCACAAAGTCCTTCAACCTCATGACTTGGTTTTTGCTCTCACATGCACTGTGGGACCTTATATAGACAGATGTGTGCCTTTCCAAATCATGTCCAATCAATTGAATTTACCGCAGGTGGACTCCAATCAAGTTGTAGAAACATCTCAAGGATGATCAATGGAAACAGGGTGCACATGAGCTCAATTTCAAATCTCATAGCAAAGGGTCTGAATAAATAAGGTATTTCTGTTCTTTATTTTTAATACATTGGCAAAAATGTCCAAAAACCGGGTTTCACTTTGTCATTATGGAGTATTGTGTGTAGATTGCTGAGGATAAAAAAATATTTAATACATTTTAACGTAACAAAATGTGGAAAAAGTCAAGAAAAAGCAGAAACATGTATGCTATGCATGCACTTTTTCACGTACACACACCCGACACAAGGCTTCTCACAATAATAAACAACATCCTTCCATTCTATCAGTAAACACAGAAGTGACATGTGACATCTGTAGTGAATCATTACTGTACTGATACACACACAAGCTACTGCTGCAGGTTGCCTTGTCTCAACAACATCATAGCTCAAGGCTGTTGACACATCTGTCATCTACCACCATTTAAAATGAGACCTGGCTGTATCACATTCCTACGCCAGTGATGTCATTGTCCCATTGATCCAGAGACAGGTAAACAGCCAGGCCAGGGTTTTTCATTATTCACCGTTTGGTGCTCCAGGGCCATCCGACCACATCTCTCTACTCACTCACTGTATCCATAAATAAAAACCCAACCCCGGAGAAGTCAACTTCTTCTTACCTCAAGTGTTTTCACGATTCCCGAGCTGCAACGTCCTCTGTCCTGTTCTATTCCTCACCTCACCCACAAGCACTGAGCTCGCTGAGCTTGGATGTTTTATGAGTCAGTACTACTGTCTGCAGCCACCATTTTGGGAAGTAGCCAAAGTGACATTGGATTTGGAGTAATTGGTAGAGATCAAGCTAGGAATTATCAGTGCCTCTCGTGGCACATTTATAACATAAAACAGCATGAACATGCATGGTCTGACATATCGTTGACTTAGATACACATCTAGCCTAATTAAGATGCAATTAGGCTGGCTGATAATTGAGTGTCTTCAGACGAAGCAATGCCTGGCTGTTGGTTGATTGTTATAGCCAATCAGATCAACCGACTTACTTAAATAAATAATTTAGTTTCTTCACTCCTTTCAGTCATTTTCGTGAATATGATGTGTATGCCTATGAAATCTGTAGTAGCCTGTGCATGATATCATTTCACTATATCGTTGTAGCTTCTGTTGTCCAGCTTCAGACATGTACCGTACATATTGGTAGGTGTCTTGTAGAATAGATGCTGTCTGCTCCCCTGGTGTTTAAGATAGCTGCTGTCTGCAACTGACATACTCATTATGACAACACTTATTCTCCACTTAAACAACAAGCCTAATAAAGCAACCCAATTAAGCCACAGTCCAGTGTAGAGAAACAAGAAGAATAACATGATAAATACAAAATTGGACATATCTGGTATCCTCTGGAAAAAGGAACCTGTCAGTGTCTCCTAATTGCACAGTATCAGCAGGAAACTGTCAAGTCAGATCCAAGATGGAGATATCTGAGCTTAGAGACCATTGTCAGGGACAGAACTGTGGAGAAACATGAGTAGTATGAATTCTCCACTATTAGTGTTTCTACTCTGAATGTTCGGTCTTCAATGTATTTGCAAATAAAGACATGTTGGAGTGTTATGTTGCCTATCAGAATAGGATGAAAGGACAGAATTATATTCTATTATGTTCAAGTCATTGATAATGCATTGTGGGGCTTTGTTTGGGTTAGTTTTTATAGAGACCATAAAGACAAACATTATGGTCATGTAGTAATGCCTTTATTATTCTTATTGACCATAAAGTATTAGAAAAACATGCAGCATGTGTAGTATTCTTGTCGCAAGACAAAATGATATCTGAATATCAATACTCCTACGACACAGTGTACATGTCAGTGCTCTAACCAATGGTCATCATTACTGGTGTGTTGTGATATTGATTTGATGTTCATAGTCATATGGCCATAAACACAGATTCATTCAATCCCAAACTAAAGCTGTCAACAGTTAAGGACTATATATTGCTGCGATGGGCACTAGCAATGGTAATGAAATGCGACATTATTGTCCAAACAGTAATGGGATCTTTTATTTATAAAAAGCACTTTCTATGAGCCACCTGTTTAGTAATGTATTATAGGTATGCATTTACACTATCTTGTCTTACTTCGAAATATGTTTATAGCACACCAGTGAAACCTGGCCCAGGCTTCCCATGATTTGGAAGGATGGCCAAGCGAGACGAGGAAGCAATTCCAGAAGGAAGAGAGAGAGAGAGAGAGAGAGAGAGAGAGAGGGAGTGAGAGAGAGAGAGAGAGAGAGAGAGAGAGAGAGAGAGAGAGAGAGAGAGAGAGAGAGAGAGAGAGAGAGAGAGAGAGAGAGAAAGCGAGGGAGCGAGAGCGAGAGAGAGAGAGAGAAAGAGGCAGAGAGAGAGGCATGTTGTTATTGATATCATATCTCATAAAAATCTATAGGTATCTGAGGAGTGGGAGGGAGTGAGATTGGCTATGTTTGCTTCCTATAGAACTCTGGCCCCGTCCTGAAACCAGCACAAGTCCCTAACCCCGAACCCCTAGACGCTGGTGTAGATCTGAAACCAGCACAAGTCCCTAACCCCCTAGACACTTGTGTAGATCTGAAAGGATTGGATAGCATAAAGATAAACGTAGCTCCATTTGGAGCCTAACTGAAACTCCCACTCGAATACTGAACTACAGGTAGTTACCTTAAAGAATAAGTCATACAAAAGGAGGTTGGTTTACTTTGATCCTGTAGGCTTCCAGGGTCCTTCACACAGCATATTGTCTTCCAGGCAGGGGTCATACAGGTACGTATTCCACAAGTACGTAGGTCACAGGTTAGTCATGTCACACAAGTTATGACCTTTCTCCTCACTAACTGTCTCTAGTGACATTCTCTGGCAGCTGCTCCTGATGAACTCAATCAGCTGCAGGTGTGAGCTATCTTCAATTGGAAGTGTGTGGAGCCATCGGCCAGGCACGTAATAGCCTTCACACACCATGCCAGACAAATCATACTGTTACAAGAAATCTTTATAACAAGTCATGTAACACTGTGGAGAGACTCGAGACATACTGTCATGGCATGACAGCCATTACCAAATCACCTACTGAAACGACTCTTACGACAGCTCATAACATCTGCAATGTCACGCTTCATACTTTGTAGGCTTTGTGACTGGGAGTTCAAATAAAGTTTTCCTGTAAGCTGCAGAAAAGGAACCCCTGCCTCACCTCTGATTGTGTTCCTCAGAGCCAGCAGACTTTGTGATATCATCGTAATCTAAGTACTGCTTAAAATGCCATCAAAGGGAACTTCACACTCCCTGTTCAAACTGCCAACAGGGATAATCTGCTCTTTTAAGCAGCGTGATTCTTCAGCCATGTTGGAGACATGGGATCCAAATATACAACAGAAACTTGAAGGTGACATTGAAGACGTAATGGGCCTATGAGTCAGAGAGTTGGATTTCACATGGGATGCTAGACAGTTGGTATAGGGCTGTAGGGGAAACTGAACTAAACTGAAGAGTGTTATATTGTCATCACCTTGGTTGAGATGTATGGAGGATGGAACTTTGAATGTTTGCAGGTATTGTTCCCAGCAAAGTGCATGAGCCTGTATAGCTCTCCCTTTCCTGTTGCCACACCCATACAGACACACCTACACAGACAATGACAAGTGAACCATTATTTAGAGAGTGAGCAGTAGAGCTCTAATGAATTGGGTCTTTCATCTCAGAGACTCTGGTAGGTTGTTATTTCTGACTGTCACTCGTAGCTCGCGGCTGACACTTCAAGACGGGATGAGGGGGAGAGGAGAGAACTCACACTGATAAAGCCACTCCGATGAGCAGCCAGCAGGGGGTCTGTGAGTCTAGGCCTACTCTGCGAGAGGGGGGCGAGTTTGGGAGGCAGAGCCAAGAAGTAAACAATATCTCTTAAAAACAACAACAACAACAGTCCCTTGATCAAGAAAGCTTTGTTAAGATGCAAGGACTAGCTTCTCGGTTTCCCTGACGAAAAAACGAGGCGATTAAAATGAAAATACATTATATGCACCATTAACAAGCTAAATGACATGTTTAAACACCAGCCAAGATGTTGCAACATTATATAATTAGGCATTATTAGTGTCACCATGAAATATGGCAGATTAATTATGTGAAAGTGACCTGTGCCGATATGAGGCTTAGGCTACTTGACTTTTTGTATTCCAATCCAAGGTTTGAATCCATCAGTTGTCTTTCTAATATAAAACAGGGTCAGGGACTGAATGTAAAAGACAGTGACTTGAGGGAGGAAAGGGACTAAATGTGTGACATCCAGGAAGATTTTAACCCACTTTAATCCCCACAATTTCTCCAGGTTTTCACCATCATTTTAAAGCCCTAGTTATTTTTTTGCCTTTACAAAGTCATTTCTGAAGATTATTGGGTAACACTTCATTTTAAGGGGACCTTAATACAGTGTAATTGTAACAAGTATTGTAGTTAACCGTAACAACTCACAGTTACAGAGTTACAATAACTGGTGTAACTGGTGGTAATTGCGGTATGTAATTACAGTGGTGAAACAATGAATGCTTGTTACCATGCTTGTAACAAATAGGCAGCTTTCCACTACATTCAACAACTTAAGTTTTTCACTTCTTCTCAGCTGCTTACAGTAACGACTGTCACAAAGGTTGTGATCCCTTGTGGATGCGCTGGGTGTCTGAGCAATTAGAGCCTATGCTCATTACTTCCCTCTGAATGTGCACTGTTCAAACTATATCACCGCTCAGTGTTGTTGCTAGCACTTGCCCCCAAAATAGTGTACCATCTGGGTTAACTTGGGTGAGCTTGTCAAAACAGATCAGTAGGTCAACCTCACTGACTGGGATGTAATATGGGTGGCATCCCAGATGTGGAAATCACACAATTTCAAAGCATAGTACATGTCATGTTTGCATAAGTACAATTACTAGTTGTTGCACAGGATTTAGCTAGTTGACAACCGGGCCCTCATTTTAAAGCTTCTGGAAGTTTCACTTTATTTCACAATAAGGTACAGAAATGTGGTGTACTAGTGTGTTTATCTTCTGTCTTGGATGGTGCTTCCAGAAGCTTTAAAATGAAGGCCAGGTTGTCAGGATGGGTAATATACTATACAAGTACACATTAGTTACAAGTAAGATACCTTTCATTTTAACTAGCTAATTCCTGTGTAAGACCTAGTTATTACATTGTACTTAGTACTTTATTTTGGTGTCAAGTGCTCGAAATATCATTAAGTGGAGGTATATTTTCAACAGTGCACATTCATGGGGAAGTAATCAGAGCCTATTAAGCATAATCACCCGGAGACCCAGCGCATCCACTAGGGGTTACAACCTTTGTGACAGTTACTGAATCAGATGTAGCTGAGAACAAACATAACACTGAGTTTGTGAATGTAGTGGAAACCTGCCTATTTGCAATAAGCATGATAACAAGCATTCCTTGTCACACTTCTGTAAATACAGACTGCAATTACTACCAGTTACATGTTGTTACTCTGTAACTATTGGTTGTTACCAGTGGTATAAAGTACTTAAGTAAAAATACTTTAAACTAAAGTACTACTTAAGTCGTTTTAATGGGGTATCTGTACTTTACTATTTATATTTTTGAAAATTTTTACTTTTACTCCACTACATTCTTAAAGAAAATAATGTACTTTTTACTCCATACATTTTCCCTGACTCCCAAAAGAACTTGTTACATTTTGAATGATTAGCAGGACAGGAAAATTGTCCCATTCACACACTTATTAAGAGAACATCCCTGGTCATCCCTACTGCCTAAGATCTGGTGGACTCACTAAACATACATTTTTAGTTTGTAAATTATGTCTGAGTGTTGGAGTGTGACCCTGCCTATCCTTAAAAGAAAAATGGTGCCGTATGGTTTGCTTAATATAAGGAATGTGAAATGATTTATACTTTTACTTTTTGATACTTAAGTATATTTTTGCAATTACATTTACTTTTGATACTGAAGTAAAAGTGAAAGTCACCCAGTAAAAACTACTTAAGTAAAAGTCTAAAATTATTTGTTTTTAAATATACAGTACTCGAGTCATTTTCTTTACTTTACTCAAGTATGACACTTTCTCCACCACTGGTTGTTACAGTTAACTACAACACTTTCTCCACCACTGGTTGTTACAGTTAACTACAACACTTTCTCCACCACTGGTTGTTACAGTTAACTACAACACTTTCTCTACCACTGGTTGTTACAGTTAACTACAACACTTTCTCCACCACTGGTTGTTACAGTTAACTACAACACTTTCTCCACCACTGGTTGTTACAGTTAACTACAACACTTTCTCTACCACTGGTTGTTACAGTTAACTACAACACTTTCTCCACCACTGGTTGTTACAGTTAACTACAACACTTTCACTACCACTGGTTGTTACAGTTAACTACAACACTTTCTCCACCACTGGTTGTTACAGTTAACTACAACACTTTCTCAACCACTGGTTGTTACAGTTAACTACAACACTTTCTCTACCACTGGTTGTTACAGTTAACTACAACACTTTCTCTACCACTGGTTGTTACAGTTAACTACAACACTTTCTCTACCACTGGTTGTTACAGTTAACTACAACACTTTCTCTACCACTGGTTGTTACAGTTAACTACAACACTTTCTCTACCACTGGTTGTTACAGTTATCTACAACACTTTCTCTACCACTGGTTGTTACAGTTAACTACAACACTTTATCTACCACTGGTTGTTACAGTTAACTACAACACTTTCTCTACCACTGGTTGTTACAGTTAACTACAACACTTTCTCTACCACTGGTTGTTACAGTTAACTACAACACTTTCTCCACCACTGGTTGTTACAGTTAACTACAACAGTTTCTCTACCACTGGTTGTTACAGTTAACTACAACACTTTCTCCACCACTGGTTGTTACAGTTAACTACAACACTTTCTCCACCACTGGTTGTTACAGTTAACTACAACACTTTCTCCACCACTGGTTGTTACAGTTAACTACAATACTTACTGCACTGGTTGTTACAGTTAACTACAATACTTATTACACTGTGTTACAGTTAATTACAATACTTACTACTCTATGTTACAGTTAACTACAATACTTACTACACTGGTTGTTACAGTTAACTACAAAACTTACTACACTGTGTTACAGTTAACTACAATACTTACTACACTGTGTTACAGTTAACTACAATACTTACTACACTGGTTGTTACAGTTAACTACAATACTTACTACACTGGTTGTTACAGTTAACTACAATACTTACTACACTGTGTTACAGTTAACTAAATACTTACTACACTGGTTGTTACAGTTAACTAAATACTTACTACACTGGTTGTTACAGTTAACTACAATACTTATTACACTGTGTTACAGTTAACTACAATACTTACTACACTGTGTTACAGTTAACTACAATACTTACTACACTGGTTGTTACAGTTAACTACAATACTTACTACACTGTGTTACAGTTAACTACAATACTTACTACACTGTGTTACAGTTAACTACAATACTTACTACACTGTGTTACAGTTAACTACAATGCTTACTACACTGGTTGTTACAGTTAACTACAATACTTGCTACACTGATGCACAATTGAAAGCATCCTGTCGGGCTGTATCACCGCCTGGTACGGCAACTGCACCGCCTGCAACCGCAAGGCTCTCCAGAGGGTGGTGCGGTCTGCCCAACGCATTACCGGGGGCAAACTACCTGCCCTCTAGGACACCTACAGCACCCGATGTCACAGGAAGGCCAAAAACCAACCACCCGAGCCACTGCCTGTTCACCCCGCTATCATCCAGAAGGCGAGGTCCGTACAGGTGTATCAAAGCTGGGACCTAGAGAATGAAAAACAGCTTCTATCTAAAGGCCATCAGACAGCTAAACAGCCATCACTAGCACATTAGAGACTAAAAATCACTGGACAATTTAAGAAATGGAACACTAGTCACTTTAATAATGTTTACATACAGTGGGGAGAACAAGTATTTGATACACTGACGATTTTGCAGGTTTTCCCACTTACAAAGCATGTAGAAGTCTGTAATTTTTATCATAGGTACTCTTTAACTGTGAGTGACGGAATCTAAAACAAAAATCCAGAAAATCACATTGTATGATCTTTAAATAACTAATTTGCATTTTATTGCATGACATAAGTATTTGATACATCAGAAAAGCAGAACTTAATATTTGGTACAGAAACCTTTGTTTGCAATTACAGAGATCATACGTTTCCTGTAGTTCTTGACCAGGTTTGCACACACTGCAGCAGGGATTTTGGCCCACTCCTCCATCCAGATCCTTCAGGTTTCGGGGCTGTCGCTGGGCCATATGGACTTTCAGCTCCCTCCAAAGATTTTCTATTGGGTTCAGGTCTGGAGACTGGCTAGGCCACTCCAGGACCTTGAGATGCTTCTTACGGAGCCACTCCTTAGTTGCTCTGGCTGTGTGTTTCGGGTCGTTGTCATGCTGGAAGACCCAGCCACGACCCATCTTCAATGCTCTTACTGAGGGAAGGAGGATGTTGGCCAAGATCTCGCCATACATGGCCCCATCCATCCTCCCCTCAATATGGTGCAGTCATCCTGTCCCCTTTGCAGAAAAGCATCCCCAAAGAATGATGTTTCCACCTCCATGCTTCACGGTTGAGATGGTGTTCTTGGGGTTGTACTCATCCTTCTTCTTCCTCCAAACACGGCGAGTGGAGTTTAGACCAAAAAACTCTATTTTTGTCTCATCAGACCACATGACCTTCTCCCATTCCTCCTCTGGATCATCCAGATGGTCATTGGCAAACTTCAGACGGGCCTGGACATGCGTTGGCTTGAGCAGGGGGACCTTGCGTGTGCTGCAGGATTTTAATCCATGACGGCATAGTGTGTTACTAATGGTTTCCTTTGAGACTGTGGTCCCAGCTCTCTTCAGGTCATTGACCAGGTCCTGCCGTGTAGTTCTAGGCTGATCCCTCACCTTCCTCATGATCATTGATGCCCCACGAGGTGAGATCTTGCATGGTGCCCCAGACCGAGGGAGATTGACCGTCATCTTGAACTTCTTCCATTTTCTAATAGTTGCGCCAACAGTTGTTGCCTTCTCACCAAGCTGCTTGCCTATTGTCCTGTAGCCCATCCCAGCCTTGTGCAGGTCTACAATTTTATCCCTGATGTCCTTACACAGCTCTCTGGTCTTGGCCATTGTGGAGAGGTTGGAGTCTGTTTGATTGAGTGTGTGGACAGGTGTCTTTTATACAGGTAACGAGTTCAAACAGGTGCAGTTAATACAGGTAATGAGTGGAGAACAGGAGGGCTTCTTAAAGAAAAACTAACAGGTCTGTGAGAGCCGGAATTCTTACTGGTTGGTAGGTGATCAAATACTTATGTCATGCAATAAAATGCTAATAAATTATTTGAAAATTATACAATGTGATTTTCTGGATTTTTGTTTTAGATTCCGTCTCTCACAGTTGAAGTGTACCTGTGATAAAAATTACAGACTTCTGCATGCTTTGCAAGTAGGAAAACCTGCAAAATCGGCAGTGTATCAAATACTTGTTCTCCCCACTGTACCTGGCATTACTTATCTCATATGTATATACTGCATTCAATACTATTCTATGGTATCTTAGTCCATACTGCTCAGAAATTGCTCGTCCATATATATAGTCTTAATTCATTCCTTACTTTGATTTGTGTGTATTGGGTATATGTTGTGTAATTGTTAGATATTACTTGTTAGATATTACTACACTGTCGGAGCTAGAAGCACAAACATTTTGCTACAGCCGCATTAACATCTGCTAAACACGTGTATGTGACCAATAAAAATTTATTTTATTTAATAGGCACAAACAACAATAAAAAAATGTATTTAACCTCTTGAGACGGGTAAACTTGTTTTTTATTAAGTTGAACATGTGTTCTTTATGACAGAATCTTCAAACTTTTTTTTTTTTTTTTATCAAGTTACACATATCAAAAGGCACCAAATTGGTACAATAAACCAGTTGTTTCCCTTGGCTGAGGCTTTTGTAATGCTACTTCATGGCTGACGTGTCGATATGTTCAGAGGGCTGAGCTAAGGCGCTCATGGTTGAGCTAGGGCGCTCGTGTTTGAGCTAGGGCTCTCGTGGTTGAGCTAGGGCTCTCGTGGTTGAGCTAGGGCTCTCGTGGTTGAACTAAGGGTCTCGTGGTTGAGCTAGGGCTCTCGTGGTTGAGCTAGGGCTCTCGTGGTTGAGCTAGGGCTCTCGTGGTTGAACTAAGGCTCTCGTGGTTGAGCTCAGGCGCTCATGGTTGAGCTCAGGCGCTCATGGTTGAGCTCAGGCGCTCATGGTTGAGCTCAGGCGCTCATGGTTGAGCTAGGGCTCTCATGGTTGAGCTTTTGTAATGCTACTTCATGGCTGACATGTGTCGATATGTTCAGAGGGCCCTGGTTCGAGCCCAGGTTACGGCAAGGAGAGGAAGAGGATATTATAAGGAGAGTAGGTAGGCTACTGTGAATGACTCATCATAAGACATGGGAAGAGGATAGAATATGCTGTATTCCACAGAGAAAAATGTGTTACCATCAAAATACTTATTTACACACAGAATCTTGATTGGAGCAAAGAGATCCATTTTACGAGCCGACTGGTTGTGGTTCTTCACAGCACCACTGGTCAACATCGTCTTGCAGAGGAAGCAGCCTATCATTGTAGTTCCTGATCATGACATGGTGTACAGTATTCCGCCATGGAATGTAAAGCTATTTAATCCAAGCAATAAACATGACCCATCATCATGGATCATAGTGACTTTGGCAATATTACAATGACTACAGCCTTGGGATATTGAGAATGTCCTTTGGCCTTTTTGCTCTTGTAGCAATAAATCTATTGGTACATTTTCATTTCAACTTTTCTCAAAGGCACTTTGGTAGAGATCATCTAATGCTCTTGAATATTCTAGAAAAAATATTACACACAACTACTCAATTTGATGTTTGTGTCAAACGAGCTTAAAATGTGTTGTACTCAGTCATTGTCTTCGAACAGGTGGCATTAACCCAGGTGTGTGCTGTGTTGGAATAAAAGCCTGCAAACCCTATAGTCCTTCAGGACCAAGGTTGTGGGCCACTGATTATCAATACACAGGTGTGAATGTGTGTCACGATTGGGTGTATGGAGAGACCAAGGCGCAGCGCAGGTATAGTTCGACATATTTTATTTTACTATGTAATATGTTTGTATACGATGAAATAAAGAAACACAAATGATGACGAACTACAAAACGAAACCAACACGAATTAACAACGTTACGTTAAAACAAAAACACGACAGTTTAAACGTAACCAAAAAACACACTTACTTGACCCGTGACTGCGAAATGCATTAACATGTAACGATAACAACCCACACCAAGTGAAGGACAGACTCAACATATATTGGATCCCTAATTAGAGACAACGGGTAGCAGCTGCCTCTAATTAGAGGTCCACCCAAAACCCACAAAGACACAGAAAAGAACGACACTGTCAGACTCTGACCAAGCAACATAGAGAAGCCTATTGCTTCTCTATGGCCAGAGCCTGACAACGTGCATCCTTCCAAACCAAATAGACAGCCTAGAGATGAAATATATATGGACAGCAAGTAAAGCTGTGGCTCATGACGTGACACACACACGGCTTAGCCTTTCCTCATCTGTTTTTTTTAGCAGGCAGTAAACACAGTAGAACTCATCTCAGGCAAGGTCATCAATCTCATTAAAGAGGACCCACAGGGTCTTGGGGCTTGGCTCCAATCAGGTACAAAGTCACGCTCTGAAATGGACATCTCCCCACCCGAGACTTCAGCTTCAATTTGGGAGATTTAGTTCATAAACCAGAGCTCTGGGCCTTGACCCAGGAAAATCACACCAAGGTATTTTGTAATGTCATGTAATCCAGTTGAAATGAGGCAATCGCAGTAATTCAATTTGAATTATTAACATAAACACAACTTAATCAGAACTTGGAGAGGTTAATCTCAGTTAATCAGTGGAGTCTTTTATTTACTTGGAAATAGAATAGCTAACTCAGTCGCTTTGGAGAATAAACTTTGCCCGGAACAACAGTTAAAGCCTGTTAGATGAAATCCATCCACATTTTGTGGCGGTGGGGGGTAGTTGGAACGAGCAGAGTTTATGTGTAATGTGATAGTTGGTCATCCATTATATCAGATGAAAAAAGACAAGAGTACATTAAGTACAAGAATAATATCATTCAAAATTCAGGATCATTCAAGTGTTTGGCCCGTAGGTTTTCTGTGAAGGGCTACAGAGGCCCTAGAAGCAACATTCGTGGCTTCACACCACACATTTTGGCCTGGGGGCAACAAAGTGAAGTGTAATCGTACAGAAAACACTGCATTCAGACATTATTAGCAGATAGCAGAGTCAACCCACAACCCAACCACCCAGTCCAACTAACCACAGAGAAAGCACATCCCACGTGAGCTTCATATCAAGTTGTTTTCTATTATACCTTCTTCCAGACGATGACGTCTGATGACGTGCAGACACAAGACAACAACTCCAGACTGTTCATTTTAGAGTTGGTAAGTGATGTGGTTTGATCATCATTATGATTTTATGGATCTATGAGTATTTAGAATACATTCAGTCTGAAGAGTGCAAACAGTGTGAGCAAAACAGATATTGGATTATTCATTTTAATATCCTTATCAACATCCCCCATCCCACGCTCCTCAAGGATTCATATTGCAAGAGTGTGGTACCCTTAGTAAATACATACATATGATTTACATTCATTACTATTCATGAGGTTTGTCATTTACAGGCATTCACAGTTCTCTATCCCATTCCAGTCTTTTACTAAGCCCTCTATCCCATTCCAGTCCTTTACTGAGCCCTCTATCCCATTCCAGTCCTTTACTGAGCCCTCTATCCCATTCCAGTCCTTTACTGAGCCCTCTATCCCATTCCAGTCCTTTACTGAGCCCTCTATCCCATTCCAGTCCTTTACTGAGCCCTCTATCCCATTCCAGTCCTTTACTGAACCCTCTATCCCATTCCAGTCCTTTACTGAGCCCTCTATCCCATTCCAGTCCTTTACTGAGCCCTCTATCCCATTCCAGTCCTTTACTGAGCCCTCTATCCCATTCCAGTCCTTTACTGAGCCCTCTATCCCATTCCAGTCCTTTACTGAGCCCTCTATCCCATTCCAGTACTTTACTGAGCCAGTCATTTACTATCCCATTCCAAACACTCCCATACTAGTCGAACAAGACAACATTCTCATTCCTCAGTGAGACAATAAGAGTCAGACGTTCAAAGTGTGGCATTTGTTAGGTTTGTGCTGTTATCAGAAAAAGACATGGGGTCTTAAATGCAGTATACTATAACTTCTTGACCAGATGAAAAACAGAAAATTATGTCATGGCTTTAGAAGCTTCTGACTGCTAATTGACATCATTTGAGTCAATTGGAGGTGTACCTGTGGGTGTATTTCAAGGCCTACCTTCAAACTCAGTGCCTCTTTGCTCGATATCATGGGAAAATCAAAAGAAATCAGCAAAGACCTCAGAAGAAATTTTGTAGACCTCCACAAGTCTGGTTCATCCTTGGGAGCCAAACGCCTGAAGGTACCAAGTTCATCTGTACAAACAATAGTACGCAAGTATAAACATCATGGGACCACACAGCCATCATACCGCTCAGGAAGGAGACGCATTCTGTCTCCTAGAGATGAACGTATTTTGGTGTGACAGCTTTTACCCCCAAGCAATAAGACTCCTGAACAGCTAATCAAATGGCTGTTTGATTAGAGAGCAACCCCTCTTCTTCACACTGCTGCTACTCTCTGTTTATCATCTATGTATGGTCACTTTAACTATACTTGCATGTACATATGACATAAATTAGCCCGACTAACCGGTGCCCCTGCACATTGACTCTGTACCGGTACCACCTGAATATAATAACTGTATATTTTTTTTTTTACTGTCACTTTACTGTTTTTTATTTCTTTACCTCTCTTGTTAGATAGATAGATAGGTACTTTATTGATCCCGAGGGGGACATTTCTTTGTCAAGCAGCTACAACAAAACATAGGCAGGTGCAAAATGCCAGTTAGAAAATACACAAAAGACACATACACGATGATACATGATACATAGAGTGGCAGTATGAAAAAGTATAGAAATACAAGATGTCTGGAGTACAAAAAAGCTATAAAAAGACATAAAAAGACATTGAGTGATTGGTATGAGTATGTTGGCTGAATATGTACACTATACATTGGTGGATGTTGGATGGTTAACCATACTATACAGGTCGATGGCAGAGAAATACTTCAATAGCTAAAGATGCATATGATATGAGTGAGGGTAATAATAGTTTACTTAATAGACAGACTGGTTAAATGAACAGGTAAGTGAATATTTTGCATGGTTAAATTAGCTGTACAGGTAAATATACAGTTATATTTACAGATAAGTGAATACTTGCATGGTTACATAAACTGTACAGGTAAATGACAGGAAGAGATACTTAAATAGCTAAATGTGTGTATGATATAATTTAGGGTAATAATAGTAATTCCCTTAAAATACAATCGTTAGTGGCCAGGTTTTAATTACAGATAACTGCACGTATTGCACATTCAATATACTAAAAGCAATGAAAAAAAAAAACTGACAATACTAATATGCATTCCTGAGTGAATGACTACGTAAGTTAAGTCCAAGGATTACTTGCAATATTGCACGTGATATGATATAACAACTGTACATGAGTATGTATATACAGACCTGAATTAATAAATAAGTCCTGAGTGAATGAGTGATTACAGACCAGAGTTACTCACGGATGGATGCATAATTGTTAAACTAGGTCCTAACACCCCAACAGTTCCAGGTCTGTGTTGCCGACGGCACGGCACCCTGGTGAGGCATTATATAGTCTAATAGCCGCCGGCAGGAAGGACCTCCTGTAGCGCTCTCTGGCACACCGTGGTGGGATCAGACTGTGACTGAAGGTGCTCCTCTGCGTCATAACCATGGCATGCAGAGGGTGGGTGACGTTGTCCATGATGGCCAGCAGTTTGGCCAGGATCCATCTCTCCGCCACCTCCTCTAGAGTGTCAAGGCTCATCCCCAGGACAGAGCTAGCCTTCCTGATCAGCTTATTTACCCAAGAAGCATCACCGGCTTTTATGTTGGCTCCCCAGCACACCATTGCAAAAAAGATGGCACTGGCCACCACAGACTGGTAGAAGGTATGCAGTAGTTTACTGCACATGTTGAAGGACCTGAGCCTCCTCAGAAAGTAGAGTCGGCTCTGGCCCTTTTTGTACAGGGCCCCGGTGTTACCAGCCCATTCCAGCCTGTTGTCCATATGGACTCCCAGGAACTTGTATGACCCAACCATTTCCACATCCATCCCCTGTATAGGGACTGCAGTCAGTTGTGCCTTGGTTCTCCTGAAGTCCACCACCATCTCCTTTGTTTTGCTGATGTTGAGCTGAAGGTGGTTCTGCTCACACAACACAAAGTCCACCCCGATGTTGCGCTGGTATGCAAACTGCAGGGGGTCCAGTGATGTACACACCAGGGGTCTGAGGTGAGCGAGGACTAATCTTTCCAGGGTCTTCATGATGTGGGATGTTAGCGCTACAGGACTGAAGGGGGGTGTTGAGGATTAGTCCAGAGGGAGCAGGGGTGGAGGTGGGGTCGCTGATTGTCTCAGCAGAGGTGTTGTGAGCAAAGTGGGGGTGGGACAGCCATGAGGGTGTGTGGCCTGGGGAGCTGGAAGTGAGGTGGACAGGGCCATTATCAAACCTGTTAAAAAATTGGTTCAGCTCATTGGCTCTGTCCTGGGTCCCCTCCATCTGCCCACTGTTTGACTTTTTGAAGCCAGTGATATTTCTCATACCCTTCCACACCTCTCTCACCTGGCTCTGCCTCAGCTTGTCCTCCATCTTCTCCTTATACCCTCTCTTCCCCTCAGCAATCCGCAACTTCAGCTCCCTCTGGACGCATTTCAATTTGTCCTTGTCCCTCTCCTTGAAGGCCCTCTTCTTCTCATTCAGCAGTCCTTCAGGTCGCTGGTGACCCAGGGTGTATTATTTGGAAAACAGCGTACCTTCCTGGTGGGTAGTGTTATCTACACAAAAATGTATATAGTCTGTTATGCAGTCAGTAAGTCCATCGATGTCCTCCCCATGAGCCTCACAGAGCACATCACAGTCTGTTGTTTACATAATACTTATTTTCTACTTAAACTGCACCGTTGGTTAGGGCTTGTAAGTAAGCATTTCACTGTAAGGTCTACACCTGTTTATTCGGCGCACGTGACAAATAAACTTTGATTTTTGATTTGATACTGTATGGTATACAGTCCTGATCCAACACCGCTCCCTACTGGCAGGTCAAAACACTGCAGAAGCTGTGTAGGACGACGTCTCTGTGATAAGGTATAACGAATGGAATAATGGAAACACTTGAGTAAATGAGGGATACAAACGGGTTTTCTTGTTTGGGCAAAATACCTTCCTCTGTCGTCTTTCCTCCGTGACCCAGAAACCGATAAGTAGTAGAGGAGTCTGTCAATAAACATCGGGGCTCCCGAGTGGCTCAGCGGTCTAAGGCACTGCCTCTCAGTGCAAGAGGCGTCACTGCAGTCCCTGGTTCGAATCCAGGCTGCATTACATCCAGCCGTGATAGTCCCATAGGGCGGCGCACAATTGGCCCAGCGTTGTCCAGGTTTGGTAGGGTAGGCATTGTAAATAAGAATTTGTTCTTAACTGACTTGCCTAGTAAAAAAAATATCCATAATCTTTGTTAGTAGGCAAACGTACGTAAGAGTGTCATCCCTTCCTCTACAGCAACATTTTATCAAGGATACTCATGTACAGTATATCCTATCACGGAGAAATCTGCCATACCCCCTTTGATTTAGCTTTTGTTTTGTCAGAGGAGAAAAACATGGTTTTTGCTACTTATTGTTTTTATCTTTAAAATATCTTTCACAACTAACTTCATTTGTTTTGAGTACTTGACACATTTATTTTGGGACCCACACATGTAAACGTAATTTGCCTAATGACGCGCGAGTGGAGAAGGACCGTCTAATTTCAAGCAAGCGCATTCCATTCACGTTCACTCTCCTCGATTAACTTTGACCTTTTTCAAAAGGAGCCGAGAGGATGGAGAGAGGGACGAGGTGAGCAAATATAATTGATAAATGGTCAATTTACTGTATATTGAAAGCCTGTGCTTCCACATAGGTGTGGTCCGGAGTTTATTAAGCAGTTAACATCCCATCAGGTTTAGGGTCATGTATAAAAATGCTGGGCAGGCCATTATTTTGGCTACGCCCCAACATGATGACAATGCCCCCATCCACAGGGCACAAGTGGCCACTGAATGGTTTGATGAGCTGTAAATTATATGACAAGGCCGTCTGTCACCGGGGCCCAGTTTTTCAAAAAGTATCTGGATTCCGCCAATCGGATTAAATGCATAGATATAATGAATAGAACGGACAAATCCTTGACTTAAATGGGGACTCTCGTTCTATTAATTATATTTCTATACATTTAATCCTATCAAATAGCCGAAATCAGGATCACTTTAAAAAAACTGGGCCCAGATGCAAATCTCAACCCAATTGAACACTTATTGGAGATTCTGGAGCAGTGCCTGAGACAGCGTTTTCCACCACCATCAACAAAACACCAAATGATGGAATTTCTCGTGGAAGAATGGTGTCGCATCCCTACCAAGGTGCATTGCAGCTGTTCTATTGGGTCGTGGTGGCCCAACACCCTATTAAGACACTTTATGTTGGTGTTTCCTTTATTTTGGCAGTTACCTGTATATCACACGCGCGTTCACACACACAAACAAGTCTTCTCGTGCCACAACTGTTAGCCGCTGAGCTAAAGTCTAGGCCTTAGCTTGGGGTGCTAAGTCAAGACTTTAGTCTCAGACAAGGCTACTCATCATGCTAGTATGGTTTACCCAACCAACCGTGTTCCATTTAGCCTAACACTACTGGGACTAAAATAAAGAGCAGAACATTATGAATCACCTTTATGACACTTTGGATTTTGTAACAATAAATACACATCGATTCTGTCAACAAGGCAAACGTCACAATTTCTAAACATCTTAAGTTCAACAATAGTTTTCAAAAAAGGCCATTGATAAATCCATATCCTATAAGTATAAAAACACTACAATCTTTCTTTCCCTCATCTCATTCATGATTGTCATATCTTACTGAGGTTACTTCAAATGGAGGAATGTATATTTAGAAACAACAATCCAGATTTGCCACTCTCACCAAGGGTCAATTAAAAATCACATGCTGCATTTGACACCACATGTTAACAGAAGGCACAGACCTATAGAGAAAGTTGAACATAGGAAGTATCTGAAACGTACTGAAAAGAGATCATGTCAAGGCCTTTGATGATCAGGAACTGAAGTCAGGAAGTCAACTCATTATGACACCTCTGTCACTAGGCTGGCTCACCTTGGTTAGCAAGACCATTGCCCACTCAGAGCAATACGGCTAAGAAGAGAGAGCAACATAAAGCACTTTGAAACAAGCTAAATCAAAAAGCTAGTGAACGCCTTGTGGCCTTTGACTAACTATTCTTGATGAAAACCAAACGGCTAGAGGCTGAGTGATATTCAGTGAGGGATACATTACAGGCCTGTGGACTAGATAGGCTGAGTGATATTCTGGGAGGGATACATTACAGGCCTGTGGACTAGATAGGCTGAGTGATATTCTGGGAGGGATACCCTACAGGCCTGTGGACTAGATAGGCTGAGTGATATTCTGGGAGGGATACCATACAGGCCTGTGGACTAGATAGGCTGAGTGACATTCTGGGAGGGATACACTACAGGCCTGTGGACTAAATAGGCTGAGTGATATTGTGGGAGGGATACACTACAGGCCTGTGGACTAGATAGGCTGAGTGATATTCTGGGAGGGATACACTACAGGCCTGTGGACTAGATAGGGCACTCTAGTCTAGTTCAGTTCTTGCTTCAACTTGCTCTTCTTGTCTTTGGGCTTGGCTACCAGAGGGGGCAGGGTGGTGGAGGGGTCTGACTCCTCTGGCTGGGGGGCTCGGGAGGGGTCGTCAGGCGAGGTGGGGGTGGTCTCCACATCAGGCTCCTCCCAGGGCAGCGAGGGTGGCTTGGGCTGGCTGTGGGGGGACCCTCCTGAGAGACAGGTGTTGGAAACTGAACATTTAACTAAGTATACATAGTGTTCTGTAAAGGGTTAATTTTGTATTAGTGTTGCACTTCAAGGAGCTCTCAGAGACGTGAGTCAAGTTAACAGTCTACTGATAAAGATCATATTATTACATTAACTTGTCTCTCTGTCTCAGCCAGCTAATTACCAGTAGTGTGTAGCACACAAACACCTTTTTTTATTATAAGCGAGCGTTTACCCAACTATCACGGAAATTGCATACAAAACATATAAGGATGGTGTGATGTGTTACCTGTGGGGAGTATGATGTCCTTGTTGTAGCCTGCGGCGGAGGACATGGCCTGCTCCAGGGCCTGGTTGGTGCCTAGGGGCTGCTGGGAGCTGCCAGGGGCTTTACTGGTGGCCCCTGCCGAGCGCTGCTTAGACTTGGGGTCTTTGACCGGCTTGGTCCACTCCAGGCTCTCTCCCACCTGCAAGGCAGCGGCCATCTTCTGAGCTATGTCCATCAGCTATGGAAACAAAATGGCGGTATTAGGAAAGGGAAAGGTCAAGGAATTAGTTTTTCAATGTTACTAAGCCGATGCGACCTATGTGAGAATGTGGTGCAATATACTGTATGTACTGTACCACATTACAGTAATCATATTAACGTCACATCATGATTGTCTTCCATCAGTAGTTTGACCTATGTGCCATGTCAGACAGAGTATAGAGGAAGGTACTGTACTGCACCTCAGGGTCAAACTCAGTGTTGCTGTCCTTCAGTATGTTGACTTTCCTTTCCATCTCCTGGTGCTGTTGCAGGGCTCCCTTCTTGTCCCCGTGGTTGTACAGCAGAATGGCAAAGTTCAGGTTGACCAGAGGGTTGGACCTGGTAGGAACAAGGAGCAGGTCAAAACAGATGGACTCGATAATTCATAGATTTCTGCAACTAGCTAAGAGCATTAAAGCATAAAAAGTCTTGCAACGCACTTTACACTAAGTGTAAAAAACCTTAAGAACACCTTCCTAATATTGAGTTGCACTAAACCCCACCCCCCCTCAATTCGTCGGGGCATGGACTCTACAAGGTTGCAAAAGCGTTCCACAGGGATGCTGGCCCAAGTTGAATCCAATGCTTCCCACAGTTGTGTCAAGTTGGCTGGATGTCTTTTGGGTGGTGGAACATTCTTGATACACACGGGAAACTGTTGAGCGTGAAAAACCAAGCAGCGTTGCAGTTCCTGACACAAACCGGTGGGCCTGGCACCTTCTACCATACCCTGTTCAAAGGAACTTAAATATTTTGTCTTGCCCATTCACCCTCTGAATGTCAAACATACACAATCCACGTCTCAATTGTCTCAAGGCTTAAAAATCCTTCTTTAACCTGTCTCCTCTCCTTCATCTACACAGATTTCAAGTGGATGTAACAGGTGACATCAACAAGGGATCTTAGCTTTCAGCTGGATTCACCTGGTCAGTCTATGTTGTGGTAAGAGCAGGTACACTCAGTGTACTGTATATACAACGTCTGCGGTGCTGCTCATGGCATTTAAATTAATTACATTCAACACAACTTGAACTTTGTGGATTGACTCAAGACATAAGTTCAAACTGTATGGAAGTTCGATTGGGAGGAACTTACTGGTCTAAAGCCACAGCTTGTTCATAGGATCTCCTGGCATTGTCCACGTCCTCCAGATTGGTCAGTGCAACTGAAAGAGGAGAGTGGTCAGTTCAGTGTTAACTACAACAACTAAACCTATAAAAACATATATAAACCTGGAAACATCCATAATAAACACATTCATATAAACACATCCCATTACATTAACATTATTCCAGGGTAAATATAAGGGAATGCCGATGTGATACCTTGAACCAAGTATGTAAGGTTGCACGTAACATAGTACTCATAATGCCGGATACTGGATCTGTATCTGGGAAAGTGGCACATAAAGCCAATCCAGATGGGAGCAGGCCAGGCTAGCATTACCTGCTAGTAGCATGTAGAGTTCTCTGAGGCCAGGATAGTATTACCTGCTAGTAGCATGTTGAGTTCTCCCAGGCCAGGCCAGCGTTACCTGCTAGTAGCATGTAGAGTTCACCCAGGCCAGGCCAGCGTTACCTGCTAGTAGCATGAAGAGTTCACCCAGGCCAGGCCAGCGTTACCTGCTAGTAGCATGTAGAGTTCACCCAGGCCAGGCCAGCGTTACCTGCTAGTAGCATGTAGAGTTCACCCAGGCCAGGCCAGCGTTACCTGCTAGTAGCATGTAGAGTTCTCTGAGGCCAGGATAGTATTACCTGCTAGTAGCATGTAGAGTTCTCTGAGGCCAGGATAGTATTACCTGCTAGTAGCATGTTGAGTTCTCCCAGGCCAGGCCAGCGTTACCTGCTAGTAGCATGTAGAGTTCACCCAGGCCAGGCCAGCGTTACCTGCTAGTAGCATGAAGAGTTCACCCAGGCCAGGCCAGCGTTACCTGCTAGTAGCATGAAGAGTTCACCCAGGCCAGGCCAGCGTTACCTGCTAGTAGCATGTAGAGTTCACCCAGGCCAGGCCAGCGTTACCTGCTAGTAGCATGTAGAGTTCTCCCAGGCCAGGCCAGCGTTACCTGCTAGTAGCATGTAGAGTTCTCCCAGGCCAGGCCAGCGTTACCTGCTAGTAGCATGTAGAGTTCTCCCAGGCCAGGCCAGCTTTACCTGCTAGTAGCATGTAGAGTTCACCCAGGCCAGGCCAGCGTTACCTGCTAGTAGCATGAAGAGTTCACCCAGGCCAGGCCAGCGTTACCTGCTAGTAGCATGAAGAGTTCACCCAGGCCAGGCCAGCGTTACCTGCTAGTAGCATGAAGAGTTCACCCAGGCCAGGCCAGCGTTACCTGCTAGTAGCATGTAGAGTTCTCCCAGCCGGGGCTGCAGGTTGGTGGCAGCACTGAGGAAGTGGAAGGCAGAGGCATACTGCTGCATGGTGAGGTGCACCAGGCCCAGGTTGTACAGCACCTTCCAATCAAACGGAGACAGGTAGAGGGCCCGCTTCAGACAGCTGATGGCCTGGTTCACACAGAAAGGACACAGGAAAGGAGTGGAGTTAAACATGGCAAAACAACAACTTAAAATGCCATTTGAAGTGTGTACTGTAGTCTAAGTATGTCCTCTTTGATGCCATTTGAAGTGTGTACTGTAGTCTTAGTATGTCCACTTTGATGCTATGGAAATATATTACATAATCTGTCGTATTTGATCTGTCATATGACATACATCTGTCCTTGACACTGTTTTATATGTACAGTAGGTGAAATATGAGAATACTCACTGCTACATATTTCTTCTTGCCGAAGAAGCACATGCCAATGTTGTTCCAGAGCGGGGGGCTCTCGGGGACCATGCATGCTGCCACGCGGTACTTGTTCATGGCCACATCAAAGTCCCCATGGGTCTGCATCATACTGCCTGCTGCCAGGATGGCCTAGCAGGGACACATAAACTTAACTGACATACTGTACATCAGGGATCATCAACTAGATTCAGCTGCAGTTATCATCAACTAGATTCAGCTGCAGTTATCATCAACTAGATTCAGCTGCAGTTATCATCAACTAGATTCAGCTGCAGTTATCATCAACTAGATTCAGCTGCAGTTATCATCAATTAGATTCAGCTGCAGTTATCATCAACTAGATTCAGCTGCAGTTATCATCAATTAGATTCAGCTGCAGTTATCATCAACTAGATTCAGCTGCAGTTATCATCAACTAGATTCAGCTGCAGTTATCATCAACTAGATTCAGCTGCAGGCTCATTTCTTCTTGAGTGGATGGTCAGGGGGGCGGAAAATAATTACAAATAATTTCTAGACTGCAAATTGACCGCAAGAAGCCCAAAGAGATATAATATTAGACTAAAACATAATAATTAAAACATAATGATTTGCTGGTGTTTTTAGTCTACGTCCAACAAGTAAAACAAATATATACAGTGCCTTTAGAAAGTATTCACACCTCTTTACTTTTTAAACATTTTGTTGTGTTACAGCCTGAATTTAAAATTTATTTGATAAAATTGAATAAACAACTCTACTGATTCTTGTCACTGGCCTACACGCAATACCCCATAATGTCAAAGTGGTTTATTTTATTTTACAAATTCATTAAAAATGAAAAGCTGAAATGTTTTGAGTCAATAAGTATTCAACCCATTTGTTATATCAAGCCTAAATAAGTTCAGGAGTAAAAATGTGCTTAACAAGTCACATAATATGTTGCATGGACTCACTCTGTGTGCAATAATAGTGTTTAAGATGATTTTCTAATGACTACCTCATCTCTGTACCTCACACATACAATTATCTGTAAACATGCATCCTGTTTGCAACAAAAGTAAAGTAATACTGCAAAAAATGTGGCTAAGCAATTAACTTTTTGTCCTGAATGCAGTGTTATGTTTGGGTCAAATCCAATACAACACATCACTGAGTACTAATCGTCATATTTTCAAGCATAGTGGTGGCTTCATCATGTTATGGGTATGCTTGTAATCATTAAGTACTGGGGATAAAAAAATAAACGGAATAGAGCTCAGCACAGGTAAAATCCTAGAGGAAAATCTGGTTCAGTCTGCTTTCCACCAGAAACTGGGAGATGAATTCACCTATTAGAAGGACAATAACCTAACACACAAGGCCAAATCTACACTGGAGTTGCTTACCAAGAAGACAGTGAATGTTCCTGAGTGACCAAGTTACAGTTTTGACTTAAATCTGCTTGAAAATCTATGGTAAGACTTGAAAATGGCTGTTTAGCAATGATCAACAACCAATTTGACAGAGCATTTTTTGCTCAGAAAACTTGGATGGCCAAATAAAATAGATTTGGCCCGTGGGCCGCCAGTTGGGGAACCCTACTGTACATTATACACATACAGTACAGCAGATTAAAGGTTGCGGTTATACAGTACATTGGTGTCAGGTGTTTATAAAAAGTGAAATGAGCTCATAAAATGATGGCCACTTACCTTATAGTTATTAGGGTCGTAAGTAAGTGCATTCCCGAGATGTTCAAATGCTTTTTGGTATTTTCCCAGCTGTGGAGGATTACCAACAATCAGTGAGAACAAACATCACCATTCTGGAAAAACGTAATTACATTTTCTTCGGGAGACAACATAATATACTAACCCATCTCCTAATAACAAAACATTCCACTCTTAAGAGAGTGTTCAGAGTTGATTGCAGACCCACCTGCAGATACAGGAGCCCCAGAGTGGTCAGCAACTCTGCATTCTCTGGAGAGAACCTACACGGAAGGAAAGACACCTCTAATATCACCTTTATGCATGTAATTACACATAATAATGTCTATCTACACTTAAGTCTCATGCAAATATAAGAACGGATCTTGGAATTTGCTGATTATTTAATGGGTTCGATTCAGCATAATTGCAGAGTATTAATTATGAAGAAATTACTTAAACAAGGAGCCTTGTGAGGAGAGGAGGGGAGGAGGGGAGAGGGTGAGGTTGAATTAAGGCTCACAGTGGTTAGTCTAATTAAAAGCAAGTTGAATAGCTGGCCGACTTGATTAATTAATTTACCCAATAGGCAGTAGTAATAATGAGCATGGCTAAGCGGGACACACACACACACACACACACACACACACACACACACACACACACACACACACACACACTGACTTTTGTCATTACCTTATTTCCCCCGCTGCCCTGGATAAGACGATCCTTTAATGGATATTAGGGCTCTGATCCTATATTCACACTAATATTTATACTGACATACCACTTACTCATACTCAAATATAATTTGCTAGTATGGATACACACACAAATGTATTGCTTCGTTCTAAGTAATATGCTAGTGAGTATATTGAAACAGAGTTTGGACGTTGAACAAGGCCATGGGTGGCCTTCAGTAAGAGATGGTAAGTGAGTCTGATTCTGTGGTTTAGATGATTGAAATCAACCATTTTAGAGTGGAACATGTTAAACTAGTGTGGTTACAACCAGGAACAGATCCCACTGTTTAAAGCACAGCATGTTTACTTAGTCTTCAGGGATTTTTTTTTACTCATCTTTTATTCCATCTTAAATTAACATCATCATTAATAGCTACGTACCTTCTGCTGCATAATCATTACGGTGAAAAGGTTGCCTACATTATCATTGTTCTATTATTAAAAAATGAATCCCTAATGAAGGCTTTAGTGCTTCAGGTTTTTTTGAATAATGGAAGTTTTTCCTCTTGTACTAAAAGCGAACACATTTGGGGGTTTAACAACAAAGCAACCTTTCAACAAACCTACATTTTTTTCCCATGAGGATGAACTTCTTTAAACAAAACTTAATTACAGTGAATGTTCTCCGTAAATGTCACCTATTCACAATTCTATTAAAAAATATATATTTTCTAGGGCATATTATAAGTAGTACAAAGTTGTTTTTACTTTTAGAACAGTTTTTACATCCAAACTTACTCCACTGCACTCTTGTACACTTCGATGGCTTTGTCCGTGTCTCCCGCCAACAAGTGGACCTTTCCCAGTGTCATGAATGTCCTGTCGTGTTTTTTCAACTGCAAGGCTGCATTCAACTGCTCTTCAGACTGGAAAACAACAGATATCTCTACTCTATCATCCACTGTCAAATACTTGTATACTGGCTGAGGTGCCATTTCATATTGAAATCCATTTAGTCTAATTACTTCCTTATGAACAGTGTGCCAGATTCCAGCTCATACTTACATTTTTGAAGTCTTTTATAAAGGAATAGCACACACCCAGATTATGGTTGATCTCCTGGAGTGAGAAAAATATCAGAGTGGCTATATGGAGCTACAACACAAATCTAAACGGCTGAATATGCATGTAGTTCATTGTTCCACACTTAAACCCTTAAGCTGAGAAACAGTATGTAAATCCAGGAAGAGCAATGCTGATGGATAAATCTTACGTTGCCAATGGTTATGGTTAGAGGCCATATATAAGCAACTCTACTAAGAAGAGGAAACCACAATCTTTTCTTTTACCCAGTCTTTCTCATTGAGCTTCCCAGCTTCATGATAAACCTCAATGGCTGCCTTGTGTTTCCCCAGCAGAAAACTGAGGAAAAAAAGATGCATAAACAACTATAAATGGAAGTACAAGCACAGAGTAACCCTCAATCCCACATCTCCTAAATCAGCCAATGCCCCGTCTGCCGCAAAATGTTAGACGCGCATCACCAAGGTGAATGCCAAACATAGTTCCCATCCCTCATACCTTAAACTACTTTGATCTCGTAAGGAACCCTGCACTAACACAATCTGATATTATTATTATTATTATATTCTGTATGACCTGCTCCTGGCCTGGGCCTGTTGAGTGATATGATCTATAGCAGTGTTTACCCCAGGCAGGCTCAGGGCTCAGGCAAGGTACTCTCTACTCACAGTGATCGGGCCACTTGTTTGAGGTTGTCGGGGCTGGTGGGATTGAGGATGGCACAGCTCTGGAACAGCTCCAGGGACGGCTGGATCTGCCCCTCCAGACGCAAGATTAGAGCTTCATAGCAAGAAAATAGGCTTTTACATTAGCATGAAAAGGCGTTAAACCAACACATTAAAATCTAAGGCGCAGTAGGGGGTAGAAGCCTGTTTCCTGGGAAGAAATGTTGCATCTAAAGCTTGGTTTTGAGTGGAATAGACTACAGCTTGGTTGTGGTTGGGACAAACCGTTTGAACGTGATGAATACATGATGAGGGATGTGGAACGTAATGTAGTATGGCTTCTTACCTTGTACGTATATGGCATATTCACACATTCCCTGGGTCTCCTGTAGCTGGTCTTTGATCATCGCCTTTAGGAAACAACAAAAATGATCTCCACTCCTTGAGCAAACTGATGTTACAAGAATATAGCAAGGACTGAATATCAACAGTATTTCCTAAGTTGGTAGTCTCTTCCCACAGCTGCTATCTCCAACACACTGGGATGGAGCGCCATGAGTCTGACAAAGAAGACTAATACATTGGCTACACTCAGTTTAGGGATCGACAGATAAAGCATTCCTATGCCAACTAAGACGGACATACAGGTAACTGGCAAAATAACTTTAAAAATACATTTTAATGTCTTAATAGGGCGTTCGGCCACCACGAGACATAACAGCTTAAATGCACCTTGGCATAGATTCTACAAGTGTCTGGAATTCAATCAGAGGGATGCGACACCATTCTTCCAAAAGAAATTCCATATTGGTGTTTTGTTGATGGTGGTGGAAAACGCTGTCTCAGGCGCCGCTCCAGAATCTCCAATAAGTGTTCAATTAGGTTGAGATCTGGTAACAGACGGCCATGGCATATGGTTTACATAGTTTTCATGCTCATCAAACCATTCAGTGAGCACTCGTGCCCTGTGGATGGGTCATTATCATCCTATGGGGGCATAGCCATGGTAGCCAAAATAATGCTGCCCTGCATTTTTATACATAACCCTAAGCATGATGGGATGTTAATTGCTTAATTAACTCAAGAACCACACCTGTGTGGAAGCATCTGCTTTCAATATACTTTGTATCCCTCATTTACTCAAGTGTTTCCTTTATTTTGGCAGTTACCTGTAGTAACCCAACATTCTTGGTTCATTCCCATTTTCACCCACAAGTGTTAGTAGCTGTTGTTAAAAAACTGTACAACTGAGATTGTGTAGTGGTTTCATTCATGCAGGGTAGGAGAAAATAGCATGCCAGAGTAGAATTTTCAAATGTCCAGACGGAACACAGCTTGAAACAGATGATTACATCACTATCTTCTCAGCAGTCCCTTTTCAGCAGAAGACATTAAGAATAAGTGAGGGGGAGGGAGCCCTTCATGCCTTCATTCATTATCTGCATGCTGTCTAGGCTGACAGAAAGGTCAGTGCGACACCAATGCATATTAAACAAGGGGGAATGAATGACAGTCAGGGACTGGACTGGACCACCGGGATGCATACCTTGCAGGTCTCATAGTCTTTGCGGATGTAGTGCAGGTGGATGAGCCAATTCCTCCTCTCCAAAATGGGAAGTTCCGGAGCTGAGGAGGAAAAGATACAGAGTAGATATTCAGGGGTGATGAGGAGACGGCATATTGGGCCGATACCAAACAAACCCCTCCCTCATTTCTCATTATAGGCCCTTGTTGACCCGCGCTGATAAGAATTGATTTAATAGAACAGTCCATGACGCGGTCAGAAATCAATGCATCAAGTACAGCAAAATGGTCTCATTCTGACCTCAGAACAACTGAAGCTGACATTACTGTATATGAGTTGAGTCATGCTGCTAGTGAATGGCCATTTCATGTTATACTACCTCAAATCAAATCAAAGTTGATTGGTTGCGTACACAGATTTGCAGATGTTATGACAGGTGCAGCGTAATGCTTGTTTCTAGCTCCAACAGTGCCAGAAATGCCTAGCAATACAAAACAATACATAATAATCCAACAGTGCAGTAATACCTAACTGTCACTGTCTCGGGTGAGGGAACGAGGCGCAGAGTGAGAGGTGAGTGCAAACATATTTATTAGTACTCAGAAACGAAAACAAAAACAACAAACGTAATACCGTGCGCACCGTGAACTGTGTTGAGCACACAGACAACGTACTAACACACACAATGATCCACACGCAGGTGGATGTGAAGTGCACATACAGTGGGGAGAACAAGTATTTGATACACTGCCGATTTTGCAGGTTTTCCTACTTACAAAGCATGTAGAGGTCTGTAATTTTTATCATAGGTACACTTCAACTGTGAGAGACGGAATCTAAAACAAAAATCCAGAAAATCACATTGTATGATTTTTAAATAATTAATTTGCATTTTATTGCATGACATAAGTATTTGATCACCTACCAACCAGTAAGAATTCCGGCTCTCACAGACCTGTTAGTTTTTCTTTAAGAAGCCCTCCTGTTCTCCACTCATCACCTGTATTAACTGCACCTGTTTGAACTCGTTACCTGTATAAAAGACACCTGTCCACACACTCAATCAAACAGACTCCAACCTCTCCACAATGGCCAAGGCCAGAGAGCTGTGTAAGGACATCAGGGATAAAATTGTAGACCTGCACAAGGCTGGGATGGGCTACAGGACAATAGGCAAGCAGCTTGGTGAGAAGGCAACAACTGTTGGCGCAATTATTAGAAAATGGAAGAAGTTCAAGATGACGGTCAATCTCCCTCGGTCTGGGGCACCATGCAAGATCTCACCTCGTGGGGCATCAATGATCATGAGGAAGGTGAGGGATCAGCCCAGAACTACACGGCAGGACCTGGTCAATGACCTGAAGAGAGCTGGGACCACATTCTCAAAGAAAACCATTAGTAACACACTACGCCGTCATGGATTAAAATCCTGCAGCGCACGCAAGGTCACCATGCTCAAGCCAGCGCATGTCCAGGCCCGTCTGAAGTTTTCCAATGACCATCTGGATGATCCAGAGGAGGAATGGGAGAAGGTCATGTGGTCTGATGAGACAAAAATAGAGCTTTTTGGTCTAAACTCCACTCGCTGTGTTTGGAGGAAGAAGAAGGATGAGTACAACCCCAAGAATACCATCCCAACCGTGAAGCATGGAGGTGGAAACATCATTCTTTGGGGATGCTTTTCTGCAAAGGGGACAGGACGACTGCACCGTATTGAGGGGAGCATGGATGGGGCCATGTATCGCGAGATCTTGGCCAACAACCTCCTTCCGTCAGTAAGAGCATTGAAGATGGGTCGTGGCTGGGTCTTCCAGCATGACAACGACCCAAAACACACAGCCAGGGCAACTAAGGAGTGGTTCCGTAAGAAGCATCTCAAGGTCCTGGAGTGGCCTAGCCAGTCTCCAGACCTGAACCCAATAGAAAATCTTTGGAGGGAGCTGAAAGTCCGTATTGCCCAGCGACAGCCCCGAAACCTGAAGGATCTGTATGGAGGAGTGGGCCAAAATCCCTGCTGCAGTGTGTGCAAACCTGGTCAAGAACTACAGGAAATGTATGGTCTCTGTAATTGCAAACAAAGGTTTCTGTACCAAATATTAAGTTCTGCTTTTCTGATGTATCAAATACTTATGTCATGCAATAAAATGCAAATTAATTACTTAAAAATCATACAATGGGATTTTCTGGATTTTTGTTTTAGATTCCGTCACTCACAATTGAAGAGTACCTATGATAAAAATTACAGACTTCTACATGCTTTGTAAGTGGGAAAACCTGCAGAATCGGCAGTGTATCAAATACTTGTTCTCCCCACTGTAAATAGACTCCCCAATTAGAGACAACTCAAGACAGCTGCCTCTAATTAGGGATCACCCAAAACCCAGTGAATGTCAGGACCTGACTGTGGCCATCCCACTCCCTCTAGTGGGTGTCAGAGACCTGGCCTCAGTCAGGCCCTTACACTAACAATACAAAACAATACATAATAATACAACAGTGCAGTAATACATAACAATACAAAACAATACATAACAATCTAACAGTGCAGAAATACCTAACAATACAAAAAAATACATAATAATCCTTCATTCATTATCTGCATGCTGTCTAGGCTGACAGAAAGGTCAGTGCGACACCAATGCATATTAAACAAGGGGGAATGAATGACATTCAGGGACTGGACTGGACCACCGGGATGCACACCTTGCAGGTCTCATAGTCTTAGCGGATGTAGTGCAGGTGGATTGGTCCTATTTAAGTTTAGTTATTCCCACCTGTGTGTTGGGTTTTTATGAGTGTTCCTTTTGTGCACTTCCTGTTCATGGTTGCTGTCTCTCCTTTTGTTGTTTTTGGAGTTTTGCTTGATAAAAGGAATGTTTTTGCACCACAGCTCTGCGCCTCAGGTCCTGTCTAACTGCAACCGTGACAACTGGAAACCTTTCCTCTAGCGGAACACAGTTGTATTCAAGAAAGTGGCCATTGTAAATCCAAATAGAGAAACTTCTTTGATTTCAGTAATCCTTGTATCCTTTTGGGGCGGCAGGTAGCCGAGTGGTTAGAGCGTTGGGCCTGTAAACGAAAGGTTGATGAATCGAATCACTGAGCTGACAAGGTACAAATCTGTTATGTCATACTTTGTGCATGACAAAAGTAATTCTTCCAACAATTGTTTACAGACAGATTATTTCACTACATCAGTGGAAAGTGGCGGGCCCTGATGGCATCAGCCCAAGGGTGCCTAGGGTCTGTGCTGACCAACTGTGTGGAATACTCCAGCGTCCCTTCAACCTTAGCCTGAGCCTAGAAAGGATCCATGTGCTGTGGAAAACATCCTGCCTCGTCCCAGTGCCCAAGAAGGCACACCCCACTGTCCTGAATGACTTCAGACCTGTAGCGCTAACATCCCACATCATGAAGACCCTGGAAATGTTAGTCCTCGCTCACCTCATACCCCTGGTGTGTACATCACTGGACCCCCTGCAGTTTGCATACCAGCGCAACATCGGGGTGGATGATGCAATCTACCTTCTGCAGAGGGCCTACTCTCACCTGGACAACGCAGGTTGCACTGTGAGGGTTATGTTTTTTGACTTCTCCAGTGCCTTCAATACCATTCAGCCCCTGCTACTGGGTGAGAAGATGAAGAGGATGAAAGTGGAAGCACCCTTAGTCTCCTGGGTCATGGACTACCTGACCGGTAGGCCACAATTGTGCGACTACAGAGCTGTGTGTCTGAGAGAGCTGAACGTGCAGTGAGCAACACAGGGGCCCCCCAGGGAACGGTCCTGTCCCCCTTTCTGTTCACCCTCTACACCTCAGACTTCAGATATAACTCTGAAACATGCCACCTACAGAAGTTCTCTGATGACTCCGCAATTGTAGGGTGCATCAGGGGTGGGCAGGAGGAGGAGTACAGGAGCACAGTCAATGACTTTGTGGTGTGGTGTGAGCAGAACCACCTTCAGCTCAACATCAGCAAAACAAAGGAGACTGGTGGACTTCAGGAGAACCAAAGCCCAACCGACTGCAGTCCCTATACAGGGGATGGATGGGGAAATGGTTGGGTCATTAAAGTTCCTGGGAGTCCATATGGACAACAGGCTGGAATGGGCTGGTAACACCGGGGCTCTGTACAAAAAGGGCCAGAGCCGACTCTACTTTCTGAGGAGGCTCAGGTCCTTCAACGTGTGCAGTAAACTACTGCATACCTTCTAACAGTCTGTGGTGGCCAGTGCCATCTTTTTTGAAGTGGTGTGCTGGGGAGCCTCTGTCCTGGGGATGAGCCTTGACACTCTAGAGGAGGTGGCGGAGAGACTAATCCTGGCCAAACTGCTGGCCATCATGGACAATGTCACCCACCCTCTGCATGCAATGGTTATGACGCAGAGGAGCACCTTCAGTCACAGACTGATCCCACCACGGTGTGCCAGAGAGCGCTACAGGAGGTCCTTCCTGCCGGCGGCTATTAGACTATATAATGCCTCACCGGGGTGCCGTGCCATCGGCAACACAGACCTGGAACTGTTGGGGTGCTAAGACCTAGTTTAACAATTATGCATCCATCCGTGAGTAACTCCATAATCACTCATTCACTCAGGACTTATTTATTCATTCAGGTCTGTATATACATACTCATGTACAGTTGTTATATCATATCACATGCAATATTGCAAGTAATTCTTGGACTGAACTTACGTAGTCATTCACTCAGGAATGCATATTAGTATCCTGCCAGTTGCATCTTTTTTCATTACTTTTAGTATATCGAATGTGCAATACGTGCAGTTATCTGTAATTAAACCCTGCGCACTAAGGAGGTCCTTCCTGCCGGCGGCTATTAAGACTATATAATGTAATTAAACCCTGCGCACTAAGGACTGTATTTTAAGGGAATTACTATTACCCCAAATTATATCATACACACATTTAGCTATTTAAGTATCTCTTCCTGTCATTTACCTGTACAGTTTATGTAACTATGCAAGTATTCACTTACCTGTAAATATAACTGTATATTTACCTGTACAGCTAATTTAACCATGCAAAATCTTAACTTACCTGTTCATTTAGCCAGTCTGTCTATTAAGTAAACTATTATTACCCTCACTCATATCATATGCATTTTTAGCTATTGAAGTATTTCTCTGCCATCGACCTGTATAGTATAGTTAACCATCCAACATCCACCAATGTATAGTGTACATATTCAGCCAACCACCCATACTATGCAATGTCTTTTTATAGCTTTTTTGCACTCCAGATATCTTGTATTTCTATACTTTTTCATACTGCCGCTCTATGTATCATGTATCGTGTATCTGTCTTTTGTGTATTTTCGTTCTGACATTTTGCACCTGCCCTATGTTTCGTTGTAGCTGCTTGACAAAGAAATTTCCCCCTCAGGGATCAATAAAGTACCTATCTATCTATCTATCTATCTATCTATCTATCTATCTATCTATCTATCTATCTATCTATCTATCTATCTATCTATCTATCTATCTATCTATCTATCTATCTATCTATCTATCTATCTATCTATCTAATTCACAATTCTTGTGGGTCAGACGTTTACATACACTAAGTTGATTGTGCCTTTAAACAGCTTGGAAAATTCCAGAAAATGATATCTGGTTTAAGAAGCTTCTGATAGGCTAATTGACATAATTTGAGTCAATTGGAGGTGTACCTGTGGATGTATTTCAAGCACAACCTTCAAACACAGTGCCTCTTTGCTCGATATCATGAGAAAATCAAAAGAAATCAGCCTAGACCTCAGAAAAAGAATTGTAGACCTCCACAAGTCTGGTTCATCCTTGGGAGCAATTTACAAATGCCTGAAGGTACCACGTTCATCTGTACAAATAATAGTACGCAAGTATAAACACCATGGGACCACGCAGCTATCATACTGCTCAGGAAGGAGACGCACGTTCTGTCTCCTAGAGATGAACGTACTTTGGTGCGTAAAGTGCAAATCAATCCCAGAACAACAGCAAAGGACCTTGTGAAGATGCTGGAGGAAACAGGTACAAAAGTATCTATATCCACAGTAAAACGAGTCCTATAATCGACATAACCTGAAAGGCTGCTCAGCAAGGAATAAGCCACTGCTCCAAAACTGCCATAAAAAAGCCAGACTATGGTTTGCAACTGCACATGGGGACAAAGATTGTACTTTTTTGATTAATGTCCTCTGGTCTGATGAAACGAAAATATAACTGTTTGGCGATAATGACCATCGTTATGTTTGGAGGAAAAAGGGGGAGGCTTGCAAGCCGAAGAACACCATCCAATCCGTGAAGCACGGGGGTGGCAGCATCATGTTGTGGGGGTGCTTTGCTGCAGGAGGGACTGGTACACTTCACAAAATAGATGGCATTATGAGGAAGGAAAATGATGTGGATATATTGAAGCAACATCTCAAGACATCAGTCAGGAAGTTAAAGCTTGGTGGCAAATGGGTCTTCCAAATGGACAATGACCCCAAGCATACTTCCAATGTTGTGGCAAAATGGCGTAAGGAGAACAAAGTCAAGGTATTGGAGTGGCCATCACAAAGCCCTAACCTCAATCCTATAGAATATTTGTGGCCAGAACTGAAAAAGCGTGTGCGAGCAAGGAGGCCTACAAACCTGACTCAGTTACTCCAGTTCTGTCAGGAGGAATGGGCCATAATTCACCCAACTTATAGTGGGAAGCTTGTGGAAGGCTACCTGAAACGTTTGACCCAAGTTAAACAATTTAAAGGCATTGCTACCAAATACTAATTGAGTGTATGTAAACTTCTGACCCACTGGGAATGTGATGAATGAAATAAAAGCTGAAATAAATCATTCTCTCTACTATTATTCTGACATTTCACATTCTTAAAATAAAGTGGTGATCCTTTACTAGGATTAAATGTCAGGAATTGGAAAAAATTAGTTTAAATGTATTTGGCTAAGGTGTATGTAAACTACAGACTGTATATATGAGAGGAAGCTGACTGAGACTACACTACAGGATCTGGTATTGATATTGAGTGGATGTTATTAGGCTAGTGTCTGTGGAAATACTGTGATTAACACCAAAGCTCCCCTCTGTTTTATCTCACCAATCCTTAAGTCCAGTGTCTCACAGCAACAACCCCGACTGGAGCCCCACTCTAACCCCACAGAGAAAGACAGGAGCCCCACTCTAACCCCACAGAGAAAGACTGGAGCCCCACTCTAACCCCACAGAGAAAGACTGGAGCCCCACTCTAACCCCACAGAGAAAGACTGGAGCCCCACTCTAACCCCACAGAGAAAGACTGGAGCCCCACTCTAACCCCACAGAGAAAGACTGCATGCCCCACTCTAACCACACAGAGAAAGACTGGAGCCCCACTCTAACCCCACAGAGAAAGACTGGAGCCCCACTCTAACCCCACAGAGAAAGACTGGAGCCCCACTCTAACCCCACAGAGAAAGACTGGAGCCCCACTCTAACCCCACAGAGAAAGACCTCCCCTTCTTCACTGCAGTGCATGAAGACTGCATCCCCCCTCTCATATTTGCCGCATCAGATTTGAAGTGGCCCTATTTGTGAGTTTAATCCGCTTTGGCTCCTGCCGAGACAGCAAAAACATTCTTGTCTCTGGGTTTCAGCTGCAGCCCTATGGCACTCTAAGTCCACACTTACTAAAGCTGGGCAGAATATGAGGAGGGGGAGGGTTTGTGTGTGACATGTCTTTACGGAACAATGAAGCGAGATGCAGCAATAGGAAGAGGAACCCAGCATGGAACTCAGCATGGAACTGTCCAAATATAGCCAGGCAAAAGGTTTCATCCCCTCAGAATTCTCTCATTGTATGTATGATCTCGGTAATGTGGAGAGAGAGAGAGAGGAGACAGATTTGTATTATTCTGTTGGCTATACAAAACAAATCCAGCTGAGCAAAGAGGATAAGTTGGAGCAGAAGAACATTTGAGATCAAAAGACCCCTGATCAACTTCACTCTTCAACTTGTCACCTCTTCAGGATTTTGAGGTCAAGTAGAAGAATTGTGGGTTGGTGCTTATCCTACAATTGCTTTGTATCAATAACATGACTTGTGTAGTGGGCTGCACAACAATAACAGTTAACATGACTTGTGTAGTGGGCTGCACAACAATAACAGTTGGTACACAAAATACAGTGGGGGATGTATGAGGGGGCCTAAGGGTGATAGCATTGGCTTTAAAAAAAAATGTAAGGTCAACTTCTGTGGGATGGATGAAAACAATATCTACAAGCTATTCTATACGAATGCTAGGCCTATATACAGTATATTTACTGTGTCTTGGAATATGGTTGTGTTTCTGTCAGCTTAAACATAGGAAAAAGGGTCAGGGTGCCCTCTATAGTATAATAAAATATTTGTTTAAAGTCAACACACTGCAGCGAACATTAATTCTCCCAGCGAGGGTCGGGTTTCAATGACGGACTGTTTTGGCATCTAAGATAACTGGGGAAAATAATTACGGGGTGGGTCCTCTTCAGACAGACAACTCTCCCAACAAATCACGAAGCAGACATGACAGAATGTCGTGATTCGAAACCAATGTTTGCAGGCAAAACATTTGCAGTGGTTTTAGTTAAAGTAGTTAATGCAAACTAGCCACTTGTGAAATGCACTCATAAAAAATAACCTCTGATCTTTATCTTGCTAGCTACTATTTTGTATTTTATTCAAGCGGATAAGGTCTCCACTGGTAGGCAGTGACTTAGTTCCTCTATGCCAAACCAATGCTATTATGTACAGACGCTGTTAATCTGGAGTATTTCAAAACTGTGGGAGGCAACCTGGATGTCTAGAGAGACTAATTTTGACTAGGGTGACCTTAGTAAATGCTGTCAGTTAGCTAAACCATTTCCCCCAAATCAATTAGAAATTTACCTTTTGGAGCCTGGCGTTTCTTCGACTCAGAGGACACTGGGAGCTGAAAAATACCAACAGTTAGTTTAAGAGGGAGATCCATGAGGCAACAAATTGGGATGTGGTCAGGGAGAGATTGTCTCCATTTTGAAGCAACTCCTAAGCCTGCATCCTGCCACCTTCTTCACCATTCCCCTCTGGAGATGCATTATACACTACACCTGGACCATCAGACTCTTTTGGTGACAGAACACCAAGTAGACTATAACACTTATAAGGGAGTTTGATGCAGCTAGCAGGCCCTTTACTAGGAGACGAGCCTGTGTCCTTTTATGTAGGAGCTTTACTTTAATACACTCTACCTCTTTCACCACCTTTTGTTGTGGGGCTTAACTCTGTTTACTGTTGAATATGCTGCATTATTGATTTTGTATTGTAGATATGTTATTGTAGTGTATAATGTGTTGTATTGTAGATATGTTATTGTAGAGTATTGTGTAATGTGTTGTATTGTAGATATGTTATTGTAGAGTAGTGTATGATGTGTTGTATTGTAGATATGTTATTGTAGAGTAGTGTGTAGTATTGTAGATATTTTATTGTAGTGTGTAATGTGTTGTATTGTAGATATGTTATTGTAGAGTAGTGTATAATGTGTTGTATTGTATATATGTTATTGTATTGTGTAATGTGTTGTATTGTAGATATGTTATTGTAGAGTAGTGTGTAATGTGTTGTATTGTAGATATGTTCATGTAGAGTAGTGTGTTGTAATGTGTAATGTGTTGTATTGTAGATATGTTATTGTAGAGTAGTGTGTTGTAATGTGTAATGTGTTGTATTGTAGATGTGTTATTGTAGAGTAGTGTGTTGTAATGGGTAATGTGTTGTATTGTAGATATGTTATTGTAGAGTAGTGTGTTGTAATGTGTAATGTGTTGTATTGTAGATATGTTATTGTAGATATGTTATTGTAATGTGTAATGTGTTGTATTGTAGATATGTTATTGTAGAGTAGTGTATAATGTGTTGTATTGTATATATGTTATTGTATTGTGTAATGTGTTGTATTGTAGATATGTTATTGTAGAGTAGTGTGTAATGTGTTGTATTGTAGATATGTTCATGTAGAGTAGTGTGTTGTAATGTGTAATGTGTTGTATTGTAGATATGTTATTGTAGAGTAGTGTGTTGTAATGTGTAATGTGTTGTATTGTAGATGTGTTATTGTAGAGTAGTGTGTTGTAATGGGTAATGTGTTGTATTGTAGATATGTTATTGTAGAGTAGTGTGTTGTAATGTGTAATGTGTTGTATTGTAGATATGTTATTGTAGATATGTTATTGTAATGTGTAATATGTTGTATTGTAGATATGTTATTGTATTGTGTAATGTGTTGTATTGTAGATATGTTATTGCAGAGTGTAATGTGTTGTATTGTAGATATGTTATTGTAGATATGTTATTGTATTGTGTAATGTGTTTTATTGTAGATATGTTATTGCAGAGTGTAATGTGTTGTATTGTAGATATGTTATTGTAGAGTAGTGTGTTGTAATGTGTAATGTGTTGTATTGTAGATATGTTATTGTAGAGTAGTGTGTTGTAATGGGTAATGTGTTGTATTGTAGATATGTTATTGTAGAGTAGTGTGTTGTAATATGTAATGTGTTGTATTGTAGATATGTTATTGTAGATATGTTATTGTAATGTGTAATGTGTTGTATTGTAGATATGTTATTGTATTGTGTAATGTGTTGTATTGTAGATATGTTATTGCAGAGTGTAATGTGTTGTATTGTAGATATGTTATTGTATTGTGTACTGTGTTGTATTGTAGATATGTTATTGTAGAGTGTAATGTGTTGTATTGTAGATATGTTATTGTAGATATGTTATTGTATTGTGTACTGTGTTGTATTGTAGATATGTTATTGTAGAGTGTAATGTGTTGTATTGTAGATATGTTATTGTAGATATGTTATTGTATTGTGTACTGTGTTGTATTGTAGATATGTTATTGTAGAGTGTAATGTGTTGTATTGTAGATATGTTATTGTAGAGTGTAATGTGTTGTGTAGTGTAACATAGCATTAAAGAACATCTTAAAACGTACTGTGCAAAAGTAAATAGCATTCAAGAAAAAAGTAAGTGTTGCACAGCAAATTCACAACGTTGTTAGAAAATGTTATTTGTTGGCATAGCCACAACTTGAGCAATGCGTTATTTAACACTACGTAAGATAGATAGATAGATAGATAGATAGATAGATAGATAGATAGATAGATAGATAGATAGATAGATAGATAGATAGATAGATAGATAGATAGATAGGTACTTTTCACGGGAAATGATACGTAATCACAAACAACTTGCACCACAAAGCTAAAACATCAGTTCACGGTTATGATGGTGTCCTGTAAAGAGGTTATGATGGTGTCCTGTAAAGAGGTTATGATGGTGTCCTGTAAAGAGGTCATAATGGTATCCTGTAAAGAGGTCATAATGGTGTCCTGTAAAGAGGTCATAATGGTGTCCTGTAAAGAGGTTATGATGGTGTCCTGTAAAGAGGTTATGATGGTGTCCTGTAAAGAGGTTATGATGGTGTCCTGTAAAGAGGTTATGATGGTGTCCTGTAAAGAGGTTATGATGGTGTCCTGTAAAGAGGTCATAATGGTGTCCTGTAAAGAGGTTATGATGGTGTCCTGTAAAGAGGTCATAATGGTATCCTGTAAAGAGGTTATGATGGTGTCCTGTAAAGAGGTTATGATGGTGTCCTGTAAAGAGGTTATGATGGTGTCCTGTAAAGAGGTCATAATGGTGTCCTGTAAAGAGGTTATGATGGTGTCCTGTAAAGAGGTCATAATGGTGTCCTGTAAAGAGGTTATGATGGTGTCCTGTAAAGAGGTCATAATGGTATCCTGTAAAGAGGTTATCATGGTGTCCTGTAAAGAGGTTATGATGGTGTCCTGTAAAGAGGTCATAATGGTATCCTGTAAAGAGGTTATGATGGTGTCCTGTAAAGAGGTTATGATGGTGTCCTGTAAAGAGGTCATGATGGTGTCCTGTAAAGAGGTTATGATGGTGTCCTGTAAAGAGGTTATGATGGTGTCCTGTAAAGAGGTTATGATGGTGTCCTGTAAAGAGGTTATGATGGTGTCCTGTAAAGAGGTTATGATGGTGTCCTGTAAAGAGGTCATAATGGTGTCATGTAAAGAGGTTATTATGGTGTCCTGTAAAGAGGTCATAATGGTGTCCTGTAAAGAGGTTATGATGGTGTCCTGTAAAGAGGTCATAATGGTATCCTGTAAAGAGGTTATGATGGTGTCCTGTAAAGAGGTTATGATGGTGTCCTGTAAAGAGGTCATAATGGTATCCTGTAAAGAGGTTATGATGGTGTCCTGTAAAGAGGTTATGATGGTGTCCTGTAAAGAGGTCATAATGGCGTCCTGGATGGTAGCAACACTTTCCTCCACTGGTCTTGCTCTGTGAGCTCAGCCTCTGTCTGCTGATGATCATTGTGCAGTATACAACACGCTGTTACAATGTCGTTAATTTAATGTTCATACACTTCAGGAAACATCTCCAGAGTCCCTTCCAGCAATAGCCACCCTGGCAGAACTCTGGTGGCCATTAAACTTCTGCCGGTGGTTATTCAGAGCTGTGTCCAGAGGTTGTGATCAGCTACAGCCTGGAAAACAATGGAGTGCTGTTCAAGTAGTCAGTTGGATTTTCTTTAGAGGCAGTGATGGGGATGTGTGTCTCAGCGATTGCACTAGCACATGGTGTCTACGATGCCTTTACCACCGGGTAGCGAAATAAAGCGGTTGTATATTTTCCAGCTGCTGTCACCTGTCGTAGAATGATGCAAACAGTGGAGACGCCGACTCCAAATACATTTGAAATAATGTGGTACTCGCACACCACCACAAAAAGAGAGCAAGCCTTTCACGTTATTCAATTGTGTTTCGTACATTGGTGGTCTGTTTAATTCTCAGTAACTGTGCAAGGTGATCAAATGTGCTCGAAGTCATGCGGAAGTGTTTGCACCATTGGTCATCGTCGAAATCATCCAACTGCAAAAATCTTCACGGCGTCTTCGAACTCGCCTACACACACTTCGAAGGCATGTTGCATCCTCTACTGCTGCTTCTTTCGTCAGTACAGATACTGTGGTTGTAGCGCGTAAACGCAAACACTGTTGGCGTCTGTGCCGTCGTTCAAGGTCAAACCATTGTCTGCTCAGGCGTATATCTCGAGTGAGATTATTTGTACTACTAGAAAGTAGACTCGGCATGCTCTGTTGCAACGTTACCACAGCATTATTTACTAAATGCATTGACTAAAGTACCTTAAGAAGGCTATCTCCAGCAACACTTCCATCCACCATGTTTGCTGTCCAACAACAATAACAACGTGTCGCCGATTAGTAATGATGACTTCGCATTTGCTTGTGACTTCCAGTAATATTGGGCGTCATTAAGAACGCAAGAAAAATAACTACACTAACGGATGGAATAAAGGCATACCCCTTGATTTAGAAAAATAACGGTATGACATTAATTTCGTGAGTTTAGCTAATTAGCTAGCTAATCAAAACGTAGCAATAGGAGGGTCATGGCTAGGATAATTAGGAAAAGGGTTAGCGAAAATGCAAAACATAATTTGACAAAAGCTGGATCCCATTTAGCCATTACCCTATAGGAGCTGAAACGCTTTGCTAGCATTGGCAAGCTAGTCGTTAGCTAGCTGCTATGTTTTTAAGCTAGCTAGAGCTAGATAATGCTCAGTGAAACGTTTGTAGGCATAGTACACTGCTAACAACAAACATCCCAGCTAGTTATCTCCAAGACATGTTATTCGATTTACCAATGTAATCCCAATTTATAGCAAGTAAATGATCCTCACAGTTAGTGTGTTTTCTTCGTCCGCCATCTTGACTACATACACAACAACGCACAGGAGGCTGTTGCCATGGTTACGCTAGAGGAAAGGGGTACTTTAAAAAAAAAACTTACCAGAGATGATGAAGGAGTTCTGTCTCTAACGTCTCTGTCATTGCAGGGTTGGGGAAGTTACTCTGAAAGTATAGTTTACCAAGTTACCAATTACTTCACACTAGAATAAGTTAAACTGCATTAAAGCTACCCTTAAGAAAAATATAGTTTACTAAAGTAGTAGTTGTTCACTACGTCCAAACTACTTCTTGATAAATTACCATAGTTAATATGTAAAACTGAAATGCCATAGACTGCAAAATGCAAAAACAGATCATTTTGGGTCATACGTTAACATAATTAATGTATAGCTTTATGCACCTTTAAGGGAGACACTTAAGATGTTTCCACGGCCATGTTCAGATGTCAGACGTTCTCAAACGTTGCAGATAGAAAACCATGTATAGAGCCAATGTGATCGCTTAGTCTACATTTTAAAGAGTCACGTTTGATCTGCATTACATATCTATATTTGAACGTTCCAAAACGTTGCGTCCTGCGGAACGTGCCCCAGCTTTCATAAATGTTGGTACGCTGTTCATGTTCATGCTCCCTCACCCTTGTCCCCCAACGGGACACACAACAATGCTGGCTGGGAGGTCCGGTAAAAATGAAAAGGGACATTGTTGCCTCCAGTGCATTTAGCTGGAGACGTTGCACTATTAATATTGACTGCAAAACTACAGAGAAGAAGCAATTGTCCAATCAGGAGGGAGTATGACAGTCACAACAAAGACGGACGCTTCCTGTCTGGTCACAATAAACCACATTTTAGCCGCGTTATTTTTTCGTTCTGTTGGATAAAAGTGCTGTCTCAAGACCGATGGCTAGTCTAGATAGTTGCAGAATAACTGCAGCAAAAATGATTCCAGTAAAACAAGGTGTTATTTTAGATACCGTATTCGTAGAATAACGTTACTGCAGTTATAATGCACCCTAACTGCAGTTATACTGCACTCTTGACTGCAATCTTTTTTTCATAAGGGTTTGCAGCATATATAGCTATTGTATATGCTATAATGTAACAAATATAGCCATTGTAAGTTGCTTTGTTTGGCCTTCCATGTATAGATGCGATCTACAAAAGGGAAACAGTAACGTTAATAAATTAGCTGGGACGGCTAAGAACAAGTAGCTAGCTAGTTCTGGGGTGTATTCATTCCACTGATTCTGTTGCAAAAAGCGTCTTAAACGGGATCAAACGAAACGGGGAGGGACTTTCTGGAATTTGTCATTTAATAGAAACTCTGTTTGGACTAATGATTACACACCTGGTTTCATTGTTTTAGTCACGTGGCGTCAGCTGAGCATTGAACCTTGCAGTAACAAATACTTTTTTAATACAGTAATACCACACTGTAACAACGTTTTATTTAACCAGAACATGGTCAAAATAGGTTTTGCTTTTTGTACCCCATACATTTTCACTTGAATGTGCTTGATCTGCTGCCACTGCAAGAGATGCTGCACATTTTACTCACTAGAATTCAGCGGTGTAAAGTACTTAAGTAAAAATACTTTAAAGTACTAATTAAGTCGTTTTTGGGGGTATCTGTACTTTACTTTACTACTTATATTTTTGACTACTTTTATTTTTACCCCACTACATTCCTAGAGAAAAAAATGTACTTTTAACTCCATACATTTCCCCTGACACAAAAAAAGTACTCATTACAAAACTGAGTACTTTTCCCACCACTGCTAGAATTGGATTAATAGGGAGTGGAAGGACTAAAAATATTTTGCTAGGATTAAGAATGACCAAGTATACCACATTTCCTTAGAAATTATAATAAACAGGGCAAAATAGAAATAGGCCTATAACAGTTAGCTTGATCTCCCCCTTTAAATAAAGAACGAACCGTGGCTACCTTCCAAGCAATGGGAACCTCCCCAGAACGGAGAGACAGGTTAAAAAGGTCGGAGATAGGTTTGGCGATGAAATGGGGCAGCAACCTTAAAGAAGAAAGGGTCTAAACCATCTGACCCAGGTGGTTTTTTGGGGTCAAGTTTCAGGAGCTCCTTTAGTACCTCAGACTCAGTAACTGCCTCCAGCAAAACACTTTGTAGCGGGGCAGGGGAAAATGAGGGAGAAGCATCTGGGATAGTTGCATTAGAAGGGGTGGCAGATGAGGAAATGTTGGACGTGCATGGAGGCATGGTTGAGTCAAATAGGAATCCTGACTTAATGAAGTGTTGATTAAAGAGCTCAGCCTTGTGCTTCTTGTCAGTAACAACCACATCATCAACTTTAAGGGACATGAGCAGCTGTGAAGAGGAGGATTTATTCTCCAGGTCTTTAACTGTTTTCCAGAATTTATTGGGGTTAGACCCACAGAGAGAGAACTTTTCCTTAAAATAACTAACTTTGGCCTTCCGGATTGCCTGAGTGCATTTATTTCTCATTTGCCTGAACGAGAGCCAGTTAGCCTGAGTAAGCGTGTGCCGGGCCTTTCTTCGACAGAGGGGATCAAGCGGCCCCTTTTATTAATGTGGGTCACAATAAACAATCAAACATTTATTTTAAAAGCTGTATATTTTATAGAGTTCGCTGTCTTATGTTTTTAAACCTGAGTTGTGCTATCAGATAGCCAGATAACTCCTTTTTTAAAAATGTATATATTTTTTTTTGGGATACATTTTCTGTGCTCTGACTAAATGTGACTGATGGGTTAGCTCAGGGGTATTTAACCGGAGATCCACCGCCCGCGGACAGCAGGGTCAGTGAAAGTATATTTTTTATTTCAATGTTTTTATGAATATTGCTAGCAACAACACAATAAAGATTTTTGAATTACATACATATTGTATAACATAGGAGAATATATTTCTAACGAGGTTAACTTTATTTCTCAACTCCTAATATTGGGTCAATTACACTCATTGGGGTACATAGGCTTTGAAAATGCACCCGCGAATAGGCTACCAGTGCGGCAAGTGTTGCTGGCTGCTGGTAAGCTTTCTTGACTTGGATATGCATTTTTGCCAACTCATGACTAACCTTTGTTTATGCCGCGCTCATGTGCTATTCGGAACTAGGAAACTCTGAAATTTCTGACTTGCTAACTGGTTGTACTTATACACGTGCCAAGTTCAACGAGAAGGGTTTAATTGCAGACTAAAATTAGGGGGCGTTTTCTGATATTTGGCGTTTCTTAATATCAAGTTACACCCATTGATGCTCGCCATTGGTCCGTGGCCGTTTCGTTCGCGTCGGGGATAACAGTTGTTGACAACTGTAGCATTGTAGCTAAGCCTAACCCTGACCTTTTTCCTAACCTTAACCTAAGTCTCCTAACCTGCCACGCTAAATCACCTAACCTGCCATGCTTATTCACCTAACCTACCACATTAATTATCCTAACCTGCCACGTTAATTATCCTTACCTGCAATGTTAGTTATCCTAACCTGCTATCTAATTATCTGTGTCGCGACACCATCAGTCCCATAACACCAAAACTGACAAATGGTTGGTATCACCCACATCAAGAAACACCCCAAATTGCAGTCTGCAATTACACCATATACCGTTCAACAAGTTTCCAAAATTAGGACTAGCACGTGAATGCGGCATGAACCAGCTAAACAGCTGCTCTTAGCAAAACTGGCTTTGGAGGTACCTACGTTAGAGTTTACACTTCCAATTTATAATGTGGGGAGGTCAAAATAATGAAAACCAAATCTATTCATTTTACAAATGTTGATTACTTCTCCTTACCATTATCATTTACCTGATAAGGCAAACATTTTTTTTGCTAATGTATGATGGGGGTCCCTGGGTAGCTGGTTTGCCTCGGAGGGGGGTCCCTGGGCAAGAAAAGGTTGAAGACCCCTGGGTTAGCTCGTTTTCAAGTACGAAGGTGGCGGCAATGCTGCATGATAGAAGCTGCTCTGCATTCTGCTGTAAAACCCCTAACAAGAAGATACAAATGGTCCAATCAGGAGGACCCAAGCGCGCGGACAGACAACATCAACAGTGATTATTGAGGAATTACAGATAACTGCCAAAATAAAGGAAACACCAACATAGTGTTTTAATAGGCATGGGGCCACCAAGAGCTGCCAAAATAGCTTCAATGCGCCTTGGTATAGATTCTGTAAGTGTCTGGAGCTCTATTGGAGGGATACAAACCCATTCTTCCACTAGAAATTCCATAATTTGGTGTTTTGTTGATGGTGGCGGAAAATGCTGTCTCAGGCATCGCTCCAGAATGTCCCATAAGTGTTCAGTTGGGTAACAGATGGCCATGGCACAAGGTTTACATTGTTTTGATGATCATCAAACCATTCAGTGATCACTCATGCCCTGTGGATGGGGAATTGTCATCCTGGAAAAGACCACTTCCATCAGGATAGAAATTATTCACCATGGGTTGAAGGTGATCACTCACAATGGCTGTGTATTTATTGGTGTTTACCTTGCCCTCTAAGGAGTTGAGTGGACCTGAACCAGGGCACTCTAACCTTGTTCCCGGAGAGCTACCCTTCTGTAGGTTTTCGCTCCAACCCCAGTTGTAACCAACCTGATTCAGCTTATCGACCATTATTATCATCAGGTGCGCTAGATTAAGGTTGTAGCATAAACCTACTGGATGGTTGCTCTCCAGGAACCGGGTATGAGAGCCCTGACCTAAACCATGCGAAGAAAATGCGCCCCAACCATAATAGAGCCGCCAGAACCCTCATTTACTCAAGGGTTTGCCTGTATTTAGCAATTGCTTTTACATAAATAACATAAAGGAAGTGAAATATCAGACGATGGCCAACGACATCTTCTCAGTAAAGGACTCAAAAATAACTGAATTAGGGCAGCCCTCCACTGGAGGACAAGTTGAGGACATATAGTGGGGCAAAAAAGTATTTAGTCAGCCACCAATTGTGCAAGTTCTCCCACTTAAAAAGATGAGAGAGGCCTGTAATTTTCATCATAGGTACACTTCAACTATGAGAGACAAACTGAGATTTTTTTTCCATAAAATCACATTGTAGGATTTTTAATGAATTTATTTGCAAATTATGGTGGAAAATAAGTATTTGGTCAATAACAAAAGTTTATCTCAATACTTATATACCCTTTGTTGGCAATGACAGAGGTCAAACGTTTTCTGTAAGTCTTCACAAGGTTTTCACACACTGTTGCTGGTATTTTGGCCCATTCCTCCATGCAGATCTCCTCTAGAGCAGTGATGTTTCGGAGCTGTCGCTGGGCAACACAGACTTTCAACTCCCTCCAAAGATTTTCTATGGGGTTGAGATCTGGAGACTGGCTAGGCCACTCCAGGACCTTGAAATGCTTCTTACGAAGCCACTCCTTCGTTGCCCGGGCGATGTGTTTGGGATCATTGTCATGCTGAATGACCCAGCCACGTTTCATCTTCAATACCCTTGCTGATGGAAGGAGGTTTTCACTCAAAATCTCACGATACATGGCCCCATTCATTCTTTCCTTTACACGGATCAGTCGTCCTGGTCCCTTTGCAGAAAAACAGCTCCAAAGCATGATGTTTCCACCCCCATGCTTCACAGTAGGTATGGTGTTCTTTGGATGCAACTCAGCATTCTTTCTCCTCCAAACACGACGAGTTGAGTTTTTACCAAAAAGTTATATTTGGGTTTCATCTGACCATATGACATTCTCCCAATCCTCTTCTGGATCATCCAAATGCTCTCTAGCAATCTTCAGATGGGCCTGGACATGTACTGGCTTAAGCAGGGGGACACGTCTGGCACTGCAGGATTTGAGTCCCTGGCGGCATAGTGTGTTACTGATGGTAGCCTTTGTTACTTTGGTCCCAGCTCTCTGCAGGTCATTCACTAGGTCCCCCCGTGTGGTTCTGGGATTTTTGCTCACCGTTCTTGTGATCATTTTGACCCCACGGGGTGAGATCTTGCGTGGAGCCCCAGATCGAGGGAGATTATCAGTGGTCTTGTATGTCTTCCATTTCCTAATAATTGCTCCCACAGTTGATTTCTATTGCAGATTCAGTCTTCCCAGCCTGGTGCAGGTCTACAATTTTGTTTCTGGTGTCCTTTGACAGCTCTCTGGTCTTGGCCATAGTGGAGTTTGGAGTGTGACTGTTTGAGGTTGTGGACAGGTGTCTTTTATACTGATAACAAGTTCAAACAGGTGCCATTAATACAGGTAACGAGTGGAGGACAGAGGAGCCTCTTAAAGAAGAAGTTACAGTTCTGTGAGAGCCAGAAATCTTGCTTGTTTGTAGGTGACCAAATACTTATTTTCCACCATAATTTGCAAATAAATTCATAAAAAATCCTACAATGTGATTTTCTGGATTTGTTTTTCTAATTTTGTCTCTCATAGTTGAAGTGTACCTATGATGAAAATTACAGGCCTCTCTCATCTTTTTAAGTGGGAGAACTTGCACAATTGGTGGCTGACTAAATACTTTTTTGCCCCACTGTATACCCCAACTGCAACAAAATAGGTTTAGATTTCCATGTTGGATCTGGAGCAAAACAGAAACTTGACATAGATTCTACTAACTAATGGGGTAATGACTGAGGTTTCACAATTTGCCGTAGAGATGAATAGATCTCACGCACATCTCTACACCCTCTGTAAGGAAATAGGTTTTGACCTTGACGTGAAATCAAAAGATGAGGCAAAATAAAAACTTGACTTCCGTTTATTGACTAGAGTTGTAGTGCTTGAAGTGGCAAAGTTTGCGGCCGAAGTGTGTGGAACCTACAGGTAGATTGTCCATGCTGTTCTCGAGTACAATTTTAATCTTGATTTCCCCAAAAATATAGATCTCCTTGAAAATATAATTCACAACGTAAGATCAGTCAAAAAGAAAAGTCGAAGGTGGAGATTGAAAAGCACGAAAGGTCAAGGTGAATTGCTAGGAGAAAAATTCTCAACGGCGAGTCATTGGAAACGTTCTGGGATTTCAAATGTAACAAAAGAAAGGCCACTGGATTACAAGAGGAAAAAGAAAGACGGATAAGTTTTAATAGCAAGGACGATGCAGGCAGACAAATTTGAAAGAGTCAGACAAGTTCCTCAGAGTATAAAGACTGAGAGCGTCTTTATACTGCAATCTTGTTTGCTGATGAGACAGCAATACTCGGCCATGAGAATAGATCTTCTGACATCTTCATAAAGGAAGAGTCTGATCATTAGTTTGGAGTTATAGAGCAAGCCTCGGACTCTGAGAACAACCATGTAAATATTTGCTGGACATATATCCATAAAATCTTAATGTATAAAAAGGTATATCGGAGGAGAGGGATTTTTTCCAAATTAAACTGTTTTAATGATCAGATTGGTTCCGAAAATAATAATCCTTGCTAAATACAGATCAGATGTCCTACCACTTATAGTTGAGAAATATGATTTCTTTAGCCACGTTGAGAAGACATTGATGTCCCTTGTGAATCAGCTCCTTTGTGGCTTACATTTGATTGACGGCTTGGCTCACCTGGCAAAAACAGCTCTTAATTTCTGGAAAAATAAGATTTTAGGAGAAAATAAAGTAGGAGTCCACAGCTCTCCTGACATTGGACCAACAGAGTTGGAGTCTGGAACAGTGCGTTTGGGGAATACTGTGAGAGATGCTGTCCAAGAACAGTGATGGGGAATGGACAGTTATCTTGTTCCGTTCAAAACCTTTCTGGCCAACAAAGCAGAATTTTATGAAGTGCCTTTGTCTCCATCCAGTGGAAACAGAATTGATAGTCTGTTTCATAATGCTGCTGGGGTGTATTGCATCCATGATGATGTAATTGTGTTTACCAGGGACTATGAAGATGAGAGTAGTATGCTTGCAGCAGTTGCTTCTGGTTTTGAGGTTCAACCATTTAAAGCAGGATGCAGAGCTCTGGGTCTGATTTCTAAGATAATTAGATCCTCTCTGGAGAGCCTTGACTTTGAAGGAAAATGTGTTGGACATGGAAGTAAGATACCAAACCCTTGTTACCAAGCTCAAGCGATGGAAGGAAGATGGAAGATACCTTGTTGAAGGAAATGTACACTTGTTTGATGACATTGAAGTACCCAAGGACCTTGTGTTTGACAGGCTTACCATGTGGACAGACCCAGATTGTTTAGTTACTCCTAGCTAGTTTTTTGAGGGTATGTTGTAAGATACTGCCGGTCGACCTACATCAAGGTTCAAAGATAAATAATCGATGAAGAAAGGATTTGGAATTGCAAAAGGCAAAAGCCAATACAATCAATATTGCAGTTGAAGCCATGGGCATGTGCAAGGAGAATCACACTTGGGAATGGCTGTCCTTTTTGGATGCACCAAAAATAATGTCAGTGATGAAAAGATATTCAGCAGTTTCAACTCCTGTGAAACAGCAGCTGTGTTATTATCATTTATTTTGTTGGGGGGATCAATACGTTATTGTCACGACTCCTTCCGAAGTTGCCTCACCCCCTTTTTCGGGCATGCTTCGGCGAACGTCGTCACCGGCTTTCTAGCCACTGCCGCTCCCTCTTTCATTATCCATTTGTCTTGTCTTGTCATTACGCACACCTGGTTCTCATTTCCCCCAATTACTTCATGTATATATGTTCCCTCTGTTCCCTCATGTCCTTGTCGGTTATTGTTTATTGTGACAGTGTATGTTCATGTTCTATTTCTCATCTGAGTTATATGTTACTCGTGGTTTTGTGCTCGAGGCGGTTGCCTAGTTATAGTAGCACCTTTCGTGGTTTACTGGCACAGTAGTGCCGTTCCTGTTATATTGTGGAATATATCTGTTACGTATTAAATTATACGTTTGTTCCACACCATCTCCTGCGTCTGGCTCTCTTATATCTTCACACTCGTCACAGTTATCAAGTTTTCATCAAGACTATATTTAATATTTTTGACCTAAGGAAGTATACTGCTTTAATCCATGATTTGAAAGTAAAACAGAAGATATTCTTGAAAAGGTTGTGCCGTTGGCATTCCAGTGTTCCTTGGACACAGGCAACAGGATGAGTTTCACTGGATCAAAATGTATGAAGGTAATGCAGTGTGTGTATGCCCCAACTGTGTACTGTTAGTTATTGTAGCTAATAATGTTAATAAAATTCATTTAAATTCTTACAGTAATCTAGGATGTAAATTGAATTTCTTCATGTCATATTCAGACTGAAGTTCCAATGACATCAACTTCAACTTGTAATTAATGTAGGCTAATTGTAATTGTTTGTTTTGATAACATTATACAGGTTTTAACAGGTGTAATGTGTTTCCAGCAGCAGTGCCATGGTCTCATCATCCCTTCTCTATGTTGGACTGAACTGTTTCAACTCTTCACAAGTGAAAACCTCAAAGCCCTAAAGTTTTGTTGTCAATCTTCTTTTTAGTCACAGATTAGTCGAATAATTGATTAAATACATATTGTTTTCCCTTTTGATCCCTGCTTATATTACTGTAATTCCTCATCTAGTGGCGGAGAAGGAGGCCATCCATAGTATGGCAGGAGAAGAGGCTTGTTCCAGGACAGCAACACTTGAGGAGTCTTCTCAGTTCAGATAACGTGTAATACACCCTTTGGATGGACATCATGACATGAGGATGGAGTCATATCACTAGGGAGAATAACCTCAAGCACATACTGTAAATGTCTCTAACATTTGTGTTAACATTGAACAGAAAATTGATTGTAGGTTATTGACAAGTATAACTAATTATTCCTGTTTTTGTAGGATCATGTTTCACTGTGAATGCTCAAAAACGTTAGTTTTGCTACTTATTTTGTTAACAGATTTACTGCGTTGTCTTTCAACTCCACATCATGGGATGATTGACCTGGATCTTTACCAGAACAGACTTCACCAGACACAGTAGAAGTGAGGTCACAAGAAAGACTGATTTGTGAAGAGGGACTGCATCACCCATAAAGCATTGCAGCAGCGTGGGCACAGCTTTATTGGATGTAATACCTTGTTCTTGACCTCTTGGAGTGTTCAGAAATACGACTTGTAAACTCGGTGCATCGAGTTGCATGCATTCACGTACTAAGTACCGAGGTCAACCATAAACGAACAGTACAGCTATTATGCTGGCATGAAAATAGCTTTTCTAGATCAGTCCAAACATTCCTCCTGACTGTTATAATCAACCTGTTTGAATCCTAGAATTATAATGGGACTATGTTTTTCCTATTGCAACGCTTGAATCATGTTATAACTTGCACAACTTCTAAGCGCTTGGTATGTTTGCTTTTAAAAATGGTTTTAGTACTAACTGTTCTGTTCGTTTACATTAGACTACTAGTTTTTGATGTTTCTACCAAGACTTATGTAATTGGCAACAGTGTGTTGTTTTTGGGTGATTTTAACTCACATCAAGATAAACCACTCCAGTTCTTAGACCATGAAAAGAGGTTGACGTAATAGTTATGGCAACTTGATATAGCCACTTGTGGTTCGACATTCATATGATCCCACTGCCTGTATAGGATGGAATCCCGGCCTGTGTAGGATGGAATCCCGGCCTGTGTAGGATGGAATCCCGGCCCCTGTATCTCACTTTTATTCATCTGTCACAATAAAATAAATGTAATAACCCATAGTAAATTGCTCAAATGATCTGTATTTTAGATCGCTGTTGTATTTTTTTATTTTTTCCCCTGCGTTATGTTGTCAGATAACTCATATTAATTGTATAGATGTTTTTTTAATACATTTTCTGTGCACTGACTAAATGTGACTGTTGATGGGTTAGCAAGTTTAAGTACGATAGGTGGCAGTGCTGCTGTAAAACCCCTAAGAAGATACGAATGGTTGAATCAGTACTCAAGCACGGTCCCAAATCGCACAAGAGAGGAGGGTGTGGAGACATCTTCCCCCTACGACATGTAGGCCTGTTGGCACATTCATGACAAGTCGGAAATTTCCCTTCTGGGATCAATACAGTACCTATCTATCTAACGTAAGTTATTTGCGTAGAGCTTCCTATTGGTTGATTCTGATACTTTCCAAGTGGCAAAGTTGGGTAGCATCTTTCTACAATGACTTTCCTAGTTCCAGCAGCACTTGAATGCCCCACAGGCGGACAAAAAGCCTGGGCATTTGCCTTTTTTGTAGAGTTATTTGTTTTTTTTAAATTAAGAAACCCAGAATCATTTGACATTCAAGAGAGAGCAAAGAAATGCATCCATTTATTGAATAATAGCGGTAACAATAAGTCTATAAATTACTTTAGAGATAAGTAGTAAAAATCACTTGTTACAAAGCTGTTACTCTGTCTATGTCAGACATATGTACAGTAAACTGATTTGACCCTTGACCTCCAGGAGGGCAGACATCCTGGAGAGCTACTGGGTGTGCACCGTGAGTAGGGATGGAATGAGGCTTTCATTCCATCCCTACTTGATTTTACTAATCAGCTGCTATCAGCTTATCATGCAAGGTCCTGATGATCAGTTGAGTTGCTGAATCAGGTGTTAGAGCAGAACTAAAAAAAAAGCCTGTACACCCAGTCGCTCTCCAGGAGAAGGGTTGGACACCCCTGTGCTAGATAACACCCAGTCGCTCTCCAGGAGAAGGGTTGGACACCCCTGTGCTAGATAACACCCAGACGCTCTCCAGGAGAAGGGTTGGACACCCCTGTGCTAGATAACACCCAGACGCTCTCCAGGAGAAGGGTTGGACACCCCTGTGCTAGATAACACCCAGTAACAGTACAGTACCCAATATAACAATCAGATAAATATATCTGGACAAACATTCAGAACACGTATGGATCACAATGGTAATTAATAGGCAGAAGGTGAGGTTAATTTAAAGTCATGTTTAAAAAAAAGAAAAAGTGACTAGTTTCAGAGTTAGAGAGAGCTGAAAAACAAGACAAGGCTGACAAAGAAGTCCCAGTGTAACAGAGAGTTGACATACCAGGAACAACCAGTGTCAGCTACATAACATCAGAGAGTTGACATACCAGGAACAACCAGTGTCAGCTACATAACATCTGAGAGTTGACATACCAGGAACAACCAGTGTCAGCTACATAACATCAGAGAGTTGCCATACCAGGAACAACCAGTGTCAGCTACATAACATCAGAGTTGACATACCAGGAACAACCAGTGTCAGCTACATAACAGAGAGTTGACATACCAGTAACAACCAGTGTCAGCTACATAACATCTGAGAGTTGACATACCAGGAACAACCAGTGTCAGCTACATAACATCTGAGAGTTGACATACCAGGAACAACCAGTGTCAGCTACATAACATCAGAGAGTTGCCATACCAGGAACAACCAGTGTCAGCTACATAACATCAGAGTTGACATACCAGGAACAACCAGTGTCAGCTACATAACATCAGAGAGTTGCCATACCAGGAACAACCAGTGTCAGCTACATAACATCAGAGTTGACATACCAGGAACAACCAGTGTCAGCTACATAACAGAGAGTTGACATACCAGTAACAACCAGTGTCAGCTACATAACATCTGAGAGTTGACATACCAGGAACAACCAGTGTCAGCTACATAACATCTGAGAGTTGACATACCAGGAACAACCAGTGTCAGCTACATAACATCAGAGAGTTGCCATACCAGGAACAACCAGTGTCAGCTACATAACATCAGAGAGTTGACATACCAGGAACAACCAGTGTCAGCTACATAACATCAGAGAGTTGACATACCAGTAACAACCAGTGTCAGCTACATAACATCAGAGAGTTGACATACCAGGAACAACCAGTGTCAGCTACATAACATCAGAGAGTTGACATACCAGGAACAACCAGTGTCAGCTACATAACATCAGAGAGTTGACATACCAGGAACAACCAGTGTCAGCTACATAACATCAGAGAGTTGACATACCAGGAACAACCAGTGTCAGCTACATAACATCAGAGAGTTGACATACCAGGAACAACCAGTGTCAGCTACATAACATCAGAGAGTTGACATACCAGGAACAACCAGTGTCAGCTACATAACATCAGAGAGTTGACATACCAGGAACAACCAGTGTCAGCTACATAACATCAGAGAGTTGACATACCAGTAACAACCAGTGTCAGCTACATAACATCAGAGAGTTGACATACCAGGAACAACCAGTGTCAGCTACATAACATCAGAGAGTTGACATACCAGGAACAACCAGTGTCAGCTACATAACATCAGAGAGTTGACATACCAGGAACAACCAGTGTCAGCTACATAACATCTGAGAGTTGACATACCAGGAACAACCAGTGTCAGCTACATAACATCAGAGAGTTGACATACCAGGAACAACCAGTGTCAGCTACATAACATCAGAGAGTTGACATACCAGTAACAACCAGTGTCAGCTACATAACATCAGAGAGTTGACATACCAGGAACAACCAGTGTCAGCTACATAACATCAGAGAGTTGACATACCAGTAACAACCAGTGGTAGTGTAGCAAGACTGCAAATGTCCAGTAGAGAGCACATTGTGACATTTCTGAAAAAGTGTAGAGTAAACATACATAAAACAAATAACAGAAATGCCCAGTGTTGTAACTACTACCCAACAACTACAAATCAAGAATGTAAATCTCTTTTGATCGTTGCTGTATTAGAAGTCGTGACTTGGTTTACTGCAATCTTTAGGGTTATTGTACTGAACTACTATTAGGCACATATCCCCAATCAATAACTAACTATTCATTAATACATTTAGATCTTTATGTAATTAGTCAAATCATGCATTCATTTGTTTGTCCTGTCAGCTCATTCATCCATTCACTCATTCTCACATTGCTGTACCTACAGTATATTACATTCACATGTTCATTCTTGCACTAAATACATTCAATCTTCCAGCAATTTCTATGAACATGCCACAGTACCCACATTGACTGGTCTATATATCATTCATAAAGAAAGAATAATGAAGTGTCAACTTAAGACTAACTAGAGTCCTTTGTCTGATTTATAAGAAAAGATCCCACCTGTCCTGACCTCATAATACCAAAGCCACCAACTCCAAAATGTAGTGGTGACAGCACAACAGTGGTTCTATTTTCATTAAAGTAACTGCCCAGTGTTTCCATAGTTCTATGAAATATGACCTATAATTATTCACAATATGACAAATAGATCTCCTTCTAATAAACAAAACAACAATTAAGTATGTTAAAAAGCAGATTTTCTGTATTAAAATGGGGTGGGTGTACCCCAACAACAGAATAGTGTGGGCGTACACCGGTCATTAAAAATATTACTGCGATTAGACCACCGATTGGCCAGCTCATCATCCTCTAGGAAATAGCAAGCGTTACTGAAACTGATAAGATAAGTTTGAGGTGGGTTTTTATAGTGTTTTTTTCTCCAATTTATGCTTTTGACACATATGAGTCAATAACATTATTTGGGTATGTGTTAACAGAATATGAACTTTTAAAAGTGATATTTTCCCTGGACAGTTACTTTAAACATCGGAGTATACAATAATTCCCATTTAGTTAAACCCAATATCTTCATTACCTTGTCTACAAAAACACAGCAGTTGACTTAATATCATACTTCTACTGAGGGATTGAAGAACAGTAAAATATTAAATAAATAAAACATCTAAAAGGAAAATAAAACCATTCATCCTTTCAATATATTATCATCAGAGCAAAAATAAACCTAAACAATGGAAACTTCACAAAATAAAATACTTCACTATCATACATGCAATTCCTTCAGTAGACATTTTTACATTTCAGTGTTTTTACCACAGATGCCCACTTCGGTACCGTTTTCTTTTATCCAAACCCTATTAATACAAGGGTCTCCAACTTCATTCTTGGACAGCCACTGTGTACGCAGGCATTGTTCCAGCCCAGCACCAACACACCGGATTCAAATAATCAAGGTCGAGACTGAAGACCATGACAAGTTGAGTATTAGAAACGTGTGTGTTAGAATAGAACAGAATCCTGCACTAACACTAACAGTGGCTCTCAACGACTAGAGTTGAAGATCTCTGTGTTAAGGTTCAGTATGTCCTGAGAAAAGGACTCGAGTGTCTGGATAGGGCAGTAGAGTTAGGAGAAAGAGAACATAACGTGGTATAGACTAGAGTATGGGACTGTTGAACAGAGAGCAATTGATATACTGAATAAAATGTGAATCTGAGATAGTGTTTTTTATGACCAGAAGCGCCATGCTGGTACCAAACTATTTCATTCTAGTGAGATTAAAATGACAATGTAAAGTATTCTAGGGAGAACATTCCTCATTCGCTAGGAGCATACTGTAATAGCATTAAAACCTACAGGATACGAGCAAGGCAGATTACGCATTCGCTTTCTTAATGTATCACATTCTACTTAGAATGAAAAGTCACGTTATTGTCATGGAATGTTTGGTACCAAAATGGAGGACACTTTGCCGAACTCTGGTGCCCAATCCCAAACCAACCCTAGCCCCCTACCAGCTAGACACCCCAATCCCAAACCAAACCAACCCCCCCTACCACCTAGACACTTGGATAAGTCTAATCAACATGATAATAGCTCAATTTTACCCTCTGATCAGCTAACTGGAGTTTCCACCACATTGAATTCACAGATCTACTCAACTGCCATGAAGGTAGAGGGTGGGGCTAGAGGTGGAATTGGGTTCAGGTTTATGTATCAATGGCTGTGGTTAGAGAATGTCCATGATATAGCTGTACGTAGTAATGTGCCTGTATACCGGTCTTGTTTCTGCCCTGTCAGCCATTTCTGTTGCCTCTGCAGAGACACTGGGGCCATGGGACAAAACAGGGCTTGGAGTGAGTGAGTGAGAGGTGGATAGGGAGGTTAGGAAGAACCTGGCCCTGTGGCTTTAGGATCCCTAGCGTCCTTGGAAGGCCCCCTGGGCGGCTGAGGAGGCGGCGCTGGCCGCGGCACTCTGAAAGGTCTGGTTGGTGAGGACCCCCAAAGAGAACTCCTGCTGGGCCTTGGCAAAGTTGGCCCCCGTCCGACGGTACTTGGAGTGGACCTGAGAAGGCAGGGGTCAATAAATAGGGGATTATTGAAGGGAATTGAGCAGACTTCTGAACCTTTACAGGCTGCATTGACCTTGGTGGGTGGATGTATTATTCATAATGAACTCAACACTTTGCAATAAAGTTTGAATCGGTTTTGAAGGACTGAGACTAAAAGGACACTTGACTGTACCATTTTGAGTAGGATGATTGCGAGGACAGCGTTCACAGTGAAGCAGCCGGCCACGACCATCATGACCACAGCTACAGCCACGTTGCTTCTTATCATGGTGATGGACGAAATCCATCCACTGGAAAACAAGACAAGACAGCCTCATTTACACCTTAAGAAAATAAATCCATAGCACCGTAACGTCAATGAGGCATACAAAACCCTTTTTGAGCAAAAACGCTCACAAACCCACACGATGACCAACAGACAGGCAAAGCTTATGAGAATGTAACTTAGGACGACATGGGACAAGGACAACACGGGACAGTGAAGCCTACTTCACAAAAGATGAAAGACCAAAGGTTTGAGGAGCCAGAATGAGTTTAACACTACTAAGCCGAACCGAACCAAACCAAGCTGACCAAAGGTGAGGAGCCAGAAGGCGTTTAACACTACTAAGCCAAACCGAACCAAACCAAGCTGACCAAAGATTTGAGGAGCCAGAAGGAGTTTAACACTACTAAGCCGAACCGAACCAAACCAAGATGACCAAAGATTTAAGGACCCAGAAGGAGTTTAACACTACTAAACCAAACCAAACCAAGCTGTACTGAACTGGCCTGGTTACTGGATCTATGTTGAAAATGAAAATAAAATATCTGCACCAAAACAATTTGGTTTGGGTCAACACGATAGTGTGAAAAAGGTAAGAGACATGAGCATTGTGTCACACACTTACAAAGTAGCCCCCAGGACAAAGAGCACACCACCAGATCAGCCAGCAGGAGATCTGTCAAAGAGATGGCAAGAGAGAAGATGCAGGACCGGCTGCACACACTCACCCCCACAAAGATATGAAGGGAGTCACTCTCTCTCTCTCTCTCACACTCACCCCCACAAAGATATGAAGGGAGTCACTCTCTCTCTCTCACTCACAAAGAAGATTCCTTGAGGTGCAATCTTGTTCCACTGACCTGTTCCCCCACTTGGGGATCCCCACACACTGGATGATGTACACAGACACTTGGAAGAAGAAAACGAAGAAGAAGAAGAAGAAACTGAAGGAACTGTCCGACCTGAGGAAGGAAACAAGAACAAAGGGTTAACAAATCACCCGCAAATAGAACCTGGGTTAACAAATCACCCGCAAATAGAACTTGGGACTTCACAAGAAAACTAATGAGGGCATGTGGAATTAGACATTTTACAGTGTTAAGTAGCCGAAGTTCCAGTCTGTTTTGACTTCAGCAACTCCTTCATCGTCGTCATAAGGGACTTTACTCAAACACTTTTATTCAAAAGGAATGTAGAACAATATTTGAGCAAAGAACTTGCCTGAAGGCTTTGTACACTGGCCTGTACCAACAGATGAAAGAGACGGGGGTGAAGAGGGTGAACCAGAGGATGGACAGACCAAAGTCCACCCCCGCGTTTGAATCGGCTATGAAGTAGGCCAGGCAGGCCAGAAGGTTCAGGAAGAGAGTGACACTGTGAACTGGGGAGACAAAACAAATGTGATACTAGAAGAATCTGGGGAGCTTGGGGACTAATATCTTATGACTAGTACTTTGGGGTTTGTTGACTGTTGTCACTGACAAGCATGCATCCAACATCCACCAATGTATAGTGTACATATTCAGCCAACCACCCATACTATGCAATGTCTTTTTATAGCTTTTATTTTTTTTGCACTCCAGATATCTTGTATTTCTATACTTTTTCATACTGCAGCTCTATGTATCATGTATCGTGTATCTGTCTTTTGTGTACTTTCGTTGTGGCATTTTGCACCTGCCCTGTGTTTTGTTGTAGCTGCTTGACAATGAAATTTCCCCCCCGGGGGATCAATAAAGTACCTATCTATCTAAAAAACGTGTACAAAATCCTACTCAATTAAAAGCTACAATTATCTGTAATCTATCACAGTGCCATCCGTTTTGTTACCAAAGCCCCATATACTACCCACCACTGCGACCTGTATGCTCTCATTGGCTGGCCCTCACTACATATTCATCGCCAAACCCACTGGCTCCACGTCTTTACTAGGTAAATCCCTGCCTTATCTCAGCTTGCTGGTCACCACAGCAACACCCACCCGTAGCATGCGCTGCAGCAGGTATATCTCACTGGTCACCCCCAAAGCCAATACCTCCTTTGGCCGCCATTCCTTCCAGTTCTCTGCTGCCAATGACTGGAACAAACTGCAAAAATCCTTGAAGCTAGAGGTTCCTATCTCCCTCACTAACTTTAAGCATCAGCTGTCAGAGCTGCTTATCGATCACTGCACCTGTATATAGCTCTTCTGTAAATAGCCCACCCTACTACCTCATCCCCATATTTATTATTTTAGCTCATTTTGCACTCCATTATCTCTATTTGCACATCATCATTTGCACATCTATCACTCCAGTGTTCATTCTAATTTGTAAATCATCTCGCCACTATGGCCTATTTATTGTCCTACCTTCCTAGCATTTTGCACTACATTTGCACACTCTGTATATAGAGTCTCTATTGTGTTATTGACTGTACGTTTGTTTATTCTCATGTGTAACTCTGTGTTGTTTTTTTTGTGGCACTGCTTTGCTTTGTCTTGGCCAGGTCGCAGTTGTAAATGAGAACTTGTTCTCAACTGGCCTACCTGGTTAAATAAAGGTGAAATAAATAAATAAAAATATATAAAAATATGCAGAAATCGCTCCGCTAATCCCTGGTTGCTAAAATACTAATCGTTCGCCTAATTTCCGTTTGTGACAAAACAAGTATAGTGTAGAGAATCATTGTACTATCTAAAATATATTTTCCATAACCGGAAATATTGTATTTTCAGCTATTGTACAAGACCAAAAGTAAAAGAAGCAAAAACTAAACTTAAGAAACGTAAGGATAGAAATAGTGAACATAGAACAGATCTACCACATAGAACAAATCTACCTCTTCTTAGACTTGCTTGAATGAGAATGACAGATCTATAACTCACATTTCTCTGTGAATTTGGTGGGTCGCCCCAAAAAAGTTACATATTGCAGCTTTAAGATGCGAGGTGTACATACACATCCAAAGGTAGTACATCCTCTTGCAGATCTTCTGGTACTCTTCAGGGATGTCTTCGTTGAAGTCCTGGTAGAAGCAAGGCTTTATGGGTGAAAACTTGGGGAGTGGCGGCCAGTTGTTTTCTCTCGCTGTCAAATAAAAAGAGTCTCACTTGTTTACTGCCATGAAGAGTTACATAATCAGACGAAGCAATACAAGTACAACGTAACTTGTATAAAACACTACAGTAGGGAGTCAATTTAAAGGCAGTTTAATCAACTTTTGTATTAATAATTTGGTCAAGACATAGATTTCAATTTAACATAATCAAGTGACATAATCTGTATCTTACTAATGGGGCCTCCAGGCCTGTTCTGGAGCTCCTGCTCTTTCCGATCCAGTTCAGCAGCTTTCTTCTCCAGCTCCTCCTGTTGCCTGAGCAGGTTAGCCTGGGCAGCAGCCGCAGTCGCCTGGTAGACAATGGGAAAGAGCTGTTACAAACCATCTTGAACCAAGATGGAGTGTTCTGGCACAAAATGGTTGCAATGCATCAAGTTGGTGGGTACAATGCATTGGCATTAGATTTAATAATAAAGAAGTTCCTTCACAATAACACAGCCAATTTGCAGAGATAATTCATACCCATATTCACAACTCTTGCAATTAGTTTATTACACTGTGGCGTTTTCATACGCATTCAATTAAACCTCCCATAACCCTAGAACTATTGGTTTATCTCTGTATTGTGAGGTAATTTGGAAATGGTGCAAGTGAAGTCTCAAAAAACTATTGGAACAATGTGTACATAAACTACACTGTCATTACACAGTACTTGCTTAAGTAAATACTACTTTGTTCACTTAAGGAACAAAACCAAAAAAAACAAAAAAAGGTTGAATAGTATGACCAGGTAAGGATGCTTCTCCAGTTATATCTGACCTTTTTCAAATGTGCCGATTCAGATCAATTCATAGATGGGTTGGTTGTTTAGCAACAAAACCGAGGTGTGCGCAACTATGGGGGAAAACAGACGGTGTTGGCTTAAATATGTAAATGTAAATATGTAAGCTATATTTCGTCTCAAATGTAAATACATTTGAGCAACGACCACTTGTCTCTCAAATAGTGTTACAATTGTTGGTTAACTAGCTAGCGAATTCTAGCCTTATTAGCGTTGACATGAAATCAGTCAAAACACCTCAAGACATGGTCTCAAGAACAAGATTAAACGAGCCACTTACGATTCCCCACATGGCAGTTTCTTGTCATTCTTGCTAGCAATCTGGCCATTCATAATCACAACAACACACTGACTTCTGCCCCCATTGAAGCGTGCACATCGTTTCGCGACGTTGTCAGCTAACCCATCTATTTAAACTCAAAATGATCATCATGTGTTATTGATTTGCATTCATGTGGACTCACTTAACCCCTTAAACAACTCAGGAGTTCAGTGAATCCGAGTGTGTCAAAAGGATGTCCTGTTGTGTCTAAAATTGTCAGTGTACCACCCTGCCAACCCCCCTCCTCCTCATTCATGTTTCTGTCACTCACTTGTGGGGTAGGCTCCACAGCAGAAGCCTGTAGGACAGCTGGTTGGGAGGAGGCAGCAGAGACAGGGATGGTGGTCCCAGTGTGGGTGCCCTGAAACACAAACAAGTTTAATTCTTGTCCAAAATTTAATTAAATTAAGCCTCAAGCACATCATAAGACGCTCCCAAATCAACATTCTTCCTGTCGTGCTAAACATTCTAAATTTAACGAGTACTTTTGGGTGTCATGGAAAATGTATGGTGTAAAAAGTACATTTATTTTCTGTAGGAATGTAATGGATTAAAAATAAAAGTTGTCTAAAATATAAATAGTAAAGTACAGATACCCCAAAAAACGACTTAACACTAACGTATTTTTACACCACTTCTCATGGCTCATCTTACCATAGCACTGGCTGAGAATGGGTTGAATTCCTCAACGGTTTCAATTCCACCGCTGGTGATTTGTGTGACTGAGGTATCCTGTATTAGAGACAACAATATATTGTCTTACAGTAAAGGCACGAAATAACAACTTCCTATAGGTTATTTGACTGATAGGTGGTTCTTTCAGGTATAAAATTCCACGCAAGGACATAGAGGATAGTCAATTAGGCTACAATTAAAATGTGTGAAAATAGAGAATAGCAGGGGGCTATCTTTGTTGGCAGAGTTGCTTCGCTAGTGAACCGATCATTTGACAGGTGTACTTGCTACAGGTGCATAACAATCCTTATTGGTAGGAAATTCGTTCTGACCTTCTTTCAAGTGTAGGCCAATAAATGGCATATACTATTAAAACAATTTGCCCCCAGTAGTCGTTTTAATTGAGGGGGTGAAAGGTCAAGTTGTTGTTAGACAGCCATCTATGGGCCTATACAAGTCTATGGGGCCTATACAAGTCAATGGGGCCTAGCTACCTGCTTAGGTAAAGGCTAATAGAACACCTTACACGTGTCCTTATTGGCCCACCAAATATATTGTTTGAAATAACTGGCACACAACATTGTCAATCATGCTACGTTTTCTCATCTGAACGAGGAAGTAGACCCAGGCCGAACCCAGCAACCAACCAAACAGGTTTCTTTTGCGGCATATCTTTTACAGCGTTTAGAAGGGAACATAAGGCAAACGCAAGTCAGAGGTTGCATTTAGGTCTAAATACATTGCTCACCTGGAAAGGATTGACATCCACTGCATCTACAAAGGGGTTCTTGTCAAATCCCGACATGTTGCGATAATTGTATATTCTTATTTTGGAGGTAAACAAAACGCCAGCTCGTGCTTCCCGTCTGGCTGCTTGTTCCTCAGTCTGTTGATGGTGCCGTTTGACAGTGCTCATGTGCGCAGGCGTTGCAGGATACGCACACTGCGTTAGCTGATCCGGGGCAGTCTCGAGCAGTCATGTATATTCAATTATCTTTATTTTTAGAAAATAGGGTGCAATTGGTTTCAAATGTGTGACATTCTCGTGACTTCCTAAATCCTACTCCCCTGTCTCAGAGCTGGTGAAAGTAGGCGGCAGGTAGCCTAGTGGGTAGAGCATTGGGGCAGTAACAATACACTTAACCCTAATTTTATCCAGGGGCTGAGCCTGTAGGTTGGCCGTCATTGTAAATAAGAATTTGTTCATAACTGACTTGCCTAGTTAAATAAAGGTTAAATTAAAAAAGTACAGTGAAGATTCAATTGTATTTAACCTTTATTTTATCAGGGAGTAATTTACCAAAGCATGTCTTGAAGCCAGTTCAGAAAAGTATTTGTAGGCTTATAACTATACATAATTTATTTTAAAACAAAAAGCATTAGTTTCAACGAAACATGCCTTAATTATATCGCACAGCATACATTATCTGGACTGTAGACTGACATGGAGCCTGATGGTTATATTTAAGTAATGTCAAATGGTTTGATATTGTAGCGAACGGAGGGACTTGGAAGCGAATCTGTGTTGCTGGCGTGAAAAGCAAACACCCTACGCATCATACCGATAGGGTTAACCCATTTGTTTGTAAATGTAATATGGTTTATATTGAGGACCGCTACACTGCCACCTCTAAACGGGAAGGCACGTCCCGTGATTCGACCACATTAGCCCCTCACACGTACGGCCATGCATTCCGGCGGCCACCATCCCACGTTTGACACCAATGTAGAGAACGGAGGGACAGGGAAGCGAAAGGCAAACATCCTATGCATCACGCCAATGAGGTTAACCCACTTGGTGGGAATTGTAAAGTGGCTCATATCTACCTAAAAGAGTAAGGTTTCAAAACTAAATCACATTGTTTAACATGCACCCTTGTACATGGATGAGTTGGTACACAGCTCTGTACATTCATGAATTATCATAGGCTCTTTTAAGTCAGCTCAGGGTTGGACCACCCAAGTCACTCTTCGGACCAGTGGAGAACACCAGTACTATGCAGAGATCAGAGGACCACAGACAGGATACTGTCCCAGACCAGAACACAGCATTGTGGACCACACTGACTGACAGAGGTGCAGTTGAATCAAGGTGCTTAATATTAGTCTGAGCTCATTTTTAATGCAACACATAAGTGTATGTGTGTATGGTAAAATATACTTAGGACATGTGACTTGCTACACATGGAATATGAAAGTGGACAGACACTATTATATGTTTAGTGTACATGTCTATTTGCCTGTCAAACTGACCGATTTGGATCTTTGTCTTAAAGTGTATAGTAGGACATGTACTGTTCACTCCCCTATCATCCAGAAGGCGTGGTCAGTACAGGTGCATCAAAGCTGGGAAAAGAGAGACTGAACAACAGCTTCTATCGCAAGGCCATCAGACTGTAAAATAACCATCACTAGCCGGCTACCATCCGGTTACTCAACCCTGCACCTTAAGAGGCTGCTGCCCTATATACACTACCGATCAAAAGTTTGGGGTAACTTAGAAATGTCCTTATTTTTGAAAGAAAAATATGTCCATTAAAATAACATCAAACTGATCAGAAATACAGTGTAGACATTGTTAATGTTGTAAATGACTATTGTAGCTAGAAATGGCAGATTTTTAATGGAATATCTACATAGGGGTACAGGGGCCCATTATCAGCAACCATCACGCCTGTGTTCCAATGGCACATTGTGTTAGCTAATCCAAGTTTATCATTTTAAAAGGCTAATTGATCATTAGAAAACCCTTTTGCAATTATGTCAGCACAGCTGTTGTGCTGATTAAAGAAGCAATAAAACAGGCCTTCTTAAGACTAGTTGAGTATCTGGAGCATCAGCATTTGTGGGTTTGATTAGAGGCTCAAAATGGCCAGAAACAAATAACTTTCTTCTGAAACTCGTGTTCTGAGAAATGAAGGCTATTCCATGCGAGAAATTGCCAAGAAACTTAGAAGCTGTGTACTACTCCCTTCACAGAACAGCGCAAACTGGCTCTAACCAGAATAGAAAGAGGAGTGGGAGGCCCCGGTGCACAAATGAGCAAGAGGACAAGTACATTAGAGTGTCTAGTTTGAGAAACAGACGCCTCACAAGTCCTCAACTGGCAGCTTCATTAAATAGTACCCGCAAAACACCAGTCTCAACGTCAACAGTGAAGAGGCGACTCCGGGATGCTGGCCTTCTAGGCAGAGTTGAAAAAAAAAAGCCATATTATCTCAGACTGGCCAATAAAAAAAATGATTAAGATGGGCAAAAGAACACAGACACTGGACAGAGGAAGATATGGCTTTTTCTTTGTACATATTATTGCTTTACCCATCTCATATGTATATACTGCATTCTATTCCTCTGTAATTTAGTCAATGCCACTCCAACATTGCTCATCCTAATATTTATATATTTCTTAATTCCATTATCTTTCTCTTAGATTTGTTTTTTGTTAGATATTACTGCACTGTTGGAGCTAGGAGCACAAGCATTTCACTACACCCACAATAACATCTGCTAACTATCTGTATGTGACCAATAAAATGTGATTTGATTTGATGGTTAGAGAGAGAAGAGCAAATAAGATATCTCATCTGGTGGATATATTCCATTCCAACTGATCAATACAGTAACTATTGTAAAGTATCATTATTAATAATAATAATAATTATAGGACAACCCCATACGTAAAATGTATGCATAACCACTTGGCTACCTTCTCCCCTGTTATGTTTTGTGTATGTAATGTGTCAGCTGTGCCAAGGTTTTCCTCAAACAAAACGCAATTCTGAACCTCTGTGAATTGAATACACCCATACAAAAACACAAAATGGTAAGAATAATGACAAAAGACAAGAAAGTTCATGTCCTTGGTTTGGTTGCTATTGTCTATCTCAGGAAGACAAGGGTTTGGGGGTAGCATGTATCCACAGAAAGGAGAAAGACTTTGTCCAATACATATTGTACTGTACATTCTAACTGTTGTGTGGCTGTTAAGCAGTGAGTGCAGTGATTTTATACACATCCAACATTCTTTACAGAGCTGGGATCCCCTTGGCTGGAAGACACACCAGCTAACTTGGTCCCTTTCATGGCGGTATTTCCCTCAGGAGAGGAATAAAGCAGCACAAACTTAAACACATGAAGTGGTCTTCTCACACACACACGCGCACAAATTGACATTCAAGCACGCACACGTACACAGCCTTTGCCCAATACCATAAATCTCTGTCCAATATGCTCAAGAAAAAGATAAATATTTGACTTCAACTACCCAGCAGTTACTGGTGTTATGGCTTTGTACAGTATTAATTCCTTTATAATATAGTTATATAGATTTATACTTTCCATGAAATTAAAATGTATTAAATAGGCTTAAGGGAAAAATATATTTGTAATAGTAGAGGAACCACTGCTTACATTGATTGTTTTGAACTGTAAACTTTAAAGCAGCCAATGATTGAGAACTCAAGTTTGTGGACACGGCAACACTGTCAATGGCTCGATAGACTTCTAGCCTCGTTCCACCTCCTAGTTGGCATTGGGACGTCAGCACGGGAGATATCACGGATGCGGAGTGGTCCTCTCCCAGTGTCCCAGCATTCCCTTTTCTCTGCCCTCCTGCTCCACACGTCCCCTCTCCCCTGGGCTGAGGAAGGCCCAGACCTGCAGAGGGACCATGAGGAGTGTGGTTGGCTGTTAAGGCCACAGGAGATGAGCCCGTCTACTGGTTCCTCCACTCCCACTCCCAGCCTCTCCCTCTCCTGTCTCTTTGAGGTGGACACAAAGTACTGTGTGTACATGGCACTTGGGGGGACAGTTCTGCATCGTTGCGGACATGGACTCGGAAAGGGTGAGCTAGAGTGTTTGACTAAAGGGCATGCTCTTCACCCCTTTTGGTGAGCTTGGGTGCTGGCCGGGGGGTAGGGAGAGTGAGCTGTGAAGTAGGAGGTGTTCCCAGTGTCCGTCATACCATGAACTCATTGCTGCCATACAAAACCAGCTGCTGGGGTAAGTCAGGTGAATCCCTGCTGTGGGAGTGCCTCAGGGGTGAGTTCTTGGACCCTTTCAGTTTCTGTTTGCCCTTCTCTGGGTTGAAGGTGCCTCGGCTGGTGAACTGTGACCTCTCTTCGAACGCCCCCTCCTGTTCGGGAGGGGGGATATAGTCCATGCTGTCGCGGCACGGAGGCTGGTTCAGGTACAAGCCCTGGGCGCCATGGGCGCAGCCAGAGCCAGAGGAGGGCGACTTGGAGCGGTAGCGAAAGTGGCGAGCTGTGGCCGCAGAGGAGGAAGAGGACGGGTGGAAGTGGGAGGAGGAGGAGAGGGAGGAAATGGTGGAACAGGAGTCCACTGAGTCCTGGGAGTCTGGTTGCCTGCGTAGGTTGCGGCGTCGGTGGCTCTTCACCTCCGACCTCTTGGCCCGGGCGACGGCGGCCAGCGTGGGGCCTCTCTCTGAGGGACCTAAAAAGGTCAGAGATCAGACCATAGTGCAATGTTTCAACTAAATCAAACAAATGTTTTACTCATGTCTCTTTTAGCTATACAGAATTGTAGAGAGAAACTTAAAATATAACATGCATTTTCCAAACAGGTTGACCATGGTACTGTTTAATATGGCATACCGGAGAAGTCGGAGATGGCTCCTTCAGAGTCCACGTTGAGGTTCTCGGAGCTGTCGGCCGTGCCGATGGACGCCTCCGAATCCAGGGTCTCATCGTCTGACGCTCGCTGCTCCAAAGTCAGCATCTCAAAGGTTAGCTCCTCCCTGTGGGGACAAACATTGGTGAGGTCAAAGGTTAGCGCCTCCCTGTGGGGACAAACATTGGTGTGTACATTGACTGAGGGAGCCCCCTCCTAAATGCTACTGTAGGTATATAATGCAATAAGGTACTTCTCTTTCTGCAGGCTCTCGATCTGCTCCGTCAGCACCCTCTCCTCCTGCTGTATGGCCAACTGCTGGTGCTCCGATACCTCAGGCTCCAGCCCTGCCCCCACCTCCTCACCGCCGCTCTCCTGCATCACTGCACCCGTCACAGATGGCAGGCGCGGGCTAACCGGGGGCGAGGGCGTGTGGTAGCTGAACCGCTGCGCGTGGCCCTTGCCCTGCGAAGTGCAAAACAGTCAGTCATGGAGAAGTTAGTGTTATCTTATGTTAGCTTAGCCTAATGCCAGCAATAGTCCTGGTGTAGGACTGTCCTCATTCATGACAAGAATAGCAAAGCAGGGGGAAAATGACAGCATCTGGCAGCAAATTCTATTTCAGGTTGTATAGCCAGCAACCGTTAGTCCTACTACAAGGAGGCCCCTTCCACCAAGTTACTTTGACGGTACATGATAGACCATCAATCACCAGCACATGCACATTTTTTAAAACTTTGTAATACACCAAGGTGTTTCATAGTTTTCCTTTTAAACCCACAACGACCCCAATAACCATGCTCCCGACTCACACATGCAGTCTAACAACCAGCAGACGCCCAATCACAAAATCATGTTGGATGCTGTGCGGCATGGGTTACCTTTTTGGCTGCGTTTGGCTGCGTGGTACAAACAATCGAGAAGCAAAAGAGAATATAAAAGTGAAAATGAGGCTAAAGGCACTGGACAGTATATGGTCCCTAACCTCTTTACAAAGCTTCCATAATGCTAACTCATGACGATCCAGCAGGTCTGTTTGTGTTGTGAGGACGTTCATTTTGTCCTGGAATTGCTTTAATACCAAAGAGCTGCAATGGTCTACAGTACATGTAGTTGAGAATATCTTTGATTTAATCATGGCAGGAAGAGGCAGCAAATCTAAGAAATTACATTACATTATAAGTCATCTCGGTTAACCGAAAACTACATAGTCTGTCCACGAGAGATTACAAAATAAGTGGAAGACATAATTTCCCTTATTTTGAACCAAGGTCAGGAGGAAATGGAGTAAACAATCACATTTCTCAAATGTGTATTTTAGGTTGAAACTGATTAAGTGTGATGATACACTTTATACTACTGGTATACTTTCTAAAATATGCTCTATAAACTTACAAAAAATAACAACCCAGAGTGGGTTTAGTAGATAGTAAACATTGAGTAAACTAGACGATGACAAAGACAAAATCTCATGAAAATATGAAACGATAGGTAATGAAGTCATTATAACGTATTTGAGTTGGAACACTGTCAAATGCAGATAGTCTACCATTGGAAAATCCTGTCAGAATGCAGTGTTTGTTTCATATGTCACAGTATAGTCAAAATCGAATGAGCAACAATTGCATGATTACATTACAGTATGTCAATGTCTTGAACTTTCATCCACAAGAGGCCGTTACATTATACAGTCAGGCTCACACAAAGAAATAGATAGAGAGGGAGAGACAGAGAGAGAGAGGGAGAGGGAGTGATAGAGAGGGGGAGAGAGAGAAAGAGAGAGAGAGGGAGTGAGAGAGGAGAAAGAGAGGGGGAGAGAGAGAAAGAGAGAGAGAGAGGGAGTGAGAGAGGAGAAAGAGGGGGGGGGGGGGAGAGAAAGTGAGAAAGAGATAGAAGGTTAGCCAGACATAGACAAAGTGAGGTGGCGCCATGTTGTGAGGATGGAGGACACCGGGCAGACCCTGGCATTAGGACGAGGTGGGCATGGGTGGGCAGTGATCAATGCCACAACAAAATGGCTGACAAGAGGATGACCATGATTAGGCAAGGTTGGGCTGGGTAACAGTGAGTGGATACATACCGGGACAGTACTGCGGGCTATGGTCATAAATCTAACAGCAATTAGTACAGGTGTCTGGATTAGGAAGGAACAAGAGAGAAAGGAAGGGGAATGACAGGATTAAAATGTGAGACAGTAGGGTTAGTGTGAAGAGGAGGAGCTTCAAGGTAGGCTGACTTAAGAACAGTGTTTTAACAAGATAGGTTAGCTAGTTGGGAGGATTAATTTAAGAACTGTTTTAACAGGCTAGGTTAGCTAGTTGGGGGGAGTCCATTTAAGAACAGTGTTTTAACAGAATAAGGTTAGCTAGTTGGGAAGGTCCATTTAAGAACAGTGTTTTAACAGAATAAGGTTAGCTAGTTGGGCGGGTCAATTTAAGAACAGTGTTTTAACAGAATAAGGTTAGCTAGTTGGGCGGGTCAATTTAAGAACAGTGTTTTAACAGGATAGGTTAGCTAGTTGGGAGGGAAAATGTAAGAACTGTGTTTTAACAGGATACGTTAGCTAGTTGGGGGGAGTGCAAGTGTGTGAAAACTACTATTGATGAGAGCTGATGTCTTGTCAAATACAGCCTGTGGATAGTGGTGATGACCAGCTATAACATTAGATTTTACCATTGACCTCCGGATGTGGGTCAGCCTGCACTTGGCTTTGTTCTCGGCAAACTCCAGACTGTTGATGTCCTTTAGCCGGGCGCGGTGCTTATTCATCTGTTCACCAATGATGAGCTCCACACACCTAGAACAGGAAGAGCCATGATCATATTACAGTCTACTACAACTACTACTACTACTTAATCAATGTAATACCATAGTATAAGCAGTAGTACGATACCATAGTAGCAGGATACCATAGTAGCAGCAGTAGTAGGATACCATAGAAGCAGGATACCATAGTAGCAGCAGCAGTAGGATACGATAGTAGCAGCAGTAGTAGGATACCATAGAAGCAGGATACCATAGTAGCAGCAGCAGTAGGATACGATAGTAGCAGCAGTAGTAGGATGCCATAGTAGCAGCAGTAGTAGGATACCATAGTAGCAGCAGTAGGATACCATAGTAGCAGGATACTATAGTAGCAGTAGTAGGATACTATAGTAGCAGCAGTAGGATACTACAGTAGCAGCAGTAGGATACTACAGTAGCAGCAGTAGGATACTACAGTAGCAGCAGTAGGATACTACATTTGCAGCAGTAGAGGAATATTATAGTAGTAGCAGTAGTAGGATACTATAGTAGTAGCAGTAGTAGGATACTATAGTAGTAGCAGCAGTAGGATACTATAGTAGCAGCAGTAGGATACTATAGTAGCAGTAGTAGGATACTATAGTAGCAGTAGTAGGATACTATAGTAGTAGCAGTAGTAGGATACTATAGTAGCAGGAGTAGGATACTATAGTAGCAGCAGTAGGATACTATAATAGCAGTAGTAGGATACTATAGTAGCAGGAGTAGGATACTATAATAGCAGCAGTAGGATACTATAATAGCAGTAGTAGGATACTATAGTAGCAGGAGTAGGATACTATAGTAGCAGCAGTAGGATACTATAATAGCAGTAGTAGGATACTATAGTAGCAGGAGTAGGATACTATAGTAGCAGCAGCAGTAGGATACTATAATAGCAGTAGTAGGATACTATAGTAGCAGGAGTAGGATACTATAGTAGCAGCAGTAGGATACTATAATAGCAGTAGTAGGATACTATAGTAGCAGTAGTAGGATACTATAGTAGCAGTAGTAGGATACTATAATAGCAGTAGTAGGATACTATAGTAGCAGTAGTAGGATACTATAGTAGCAGGAGTAGGATACTATAATAGCAGCAGTAGGATACTATAGTAGCAGTAGTAGGATACTATAGTAGTAGCAGCAGTAGGATACTATAGTAGCAGCAGTAGTAGGATACTATAGTAGCAGTAGTAGGATACTATAGTAGTAGTATGATACTATAGTAGCAGCAGGATACTATAGTTGCAGTAGTAGGATACTATAGTAGTAGCAGGATACTATAGTAGCAGCAGGATACTATAGTTGCAGTAGTAGGATACTATAGTAGTAGCAGGATACTATAGTAGCAGCAGGATACTATAGTAGCAGTAGTATGATACTATAGTAGTAGTATGATACTATAGTAGCAGCAGGATACTATAGTTGCAGTAGTAGGATACTATAGTAGTAGCAGGATACTATAGTAGCAGCAGGATACTATAGTAGCAGTAGTATGATACTATAGTAGCAGCAGGATACTATAGTTGCAGTAGTAGGATACTATAGTAGTAGCAGGATACTATAGTAGCAGCAGGATACTATAGTAGCAGTAGTAGGATACTATAGTAGTAGCAGGAGGATACTATAATAGCAGTAGTAGGATACTATAGTAGTAGCAGCAGGATACTATAATAGCAGTAGTAGGATACTATAGTAGCAGGAGTAGGATACTATAGTAGCAGGAGTAGGATACTATAATAGCAGCAGTAGTAGGATACTATAATAGCAGTAGTAGGATACTATAATAGCAGCAGTAGGATACTATAGTAGCAGGAGTAGGATACTATAGTAGCAGGAGTAGGATACTATAATAGCAGCAGTAGGATACTATAATAGCAGTAGTAGGATACTATAATAGCAGCAGTAGGATACTATAGTAGCAGGAGTAGGATACTATAATAGCAGCAGTACGATACTATAGTAGTAGCAGTAGTAGGATACTATAGTAGCAGGAGTAGGATACTATAATAGCAGCAGTAGGATACTATAATAGCAGTAGTAGGATACTATAATAGCAGCAGTAGGATACTATAATAGCAGTAGTAGATTACTATAATAACAGCAGTAGGATACTATAATAGCAGTAGTAGGATACTATAATAGCAGCAGTAGGATACTATAGTAGCAGCAGTAGGATACTATAGTAGTAGCAGCAGTAGGATACTATAGTAGCAGGAGTAGGATACTATAATAGCAGCAGTAGGATACTATAATAGCAGTAGTAGGATACTATAATAGCAGCAGTAGGATACTATAATAGCAGCAGTAGGATACTATAGTAGCAGCAGTAGGATACTATAGTAGCAGCAGTAGGATACTATAGTAGTAGCAGCAGTAGGATACTATAGTAGCAGGAGTAGGATACTATAATAGCAGCAGTAGGATACTATAATAGCAGCAGTAGGATACTATAGTAGCAGGAGTAGGATACTATAGTAGCAGCAGTAGGATACTACAGTAGCAGCAGTAGGATACTACAGTAGCAGCAGTAGGATACTACATTTGCAGCAGTAGAGGAATATTATAGTAGTAGCAGTAGTAGGATACTATAGTAGTAGCAGCAGTAGGATACTATAGTAGCAGCAGTAGGATACTATAGTAGCAGTAGTAGGACACTATAGTAGCAGGAGTAGGATACTATAGTAGCAGTAGTAGGATACTATAGTAGTAGCAGTAGTAGGATACTATAGTAGCAGGAGTAGGATACTATAGTAGCAGCAGTAGGATACTATAATAGCAGTAGTAGGATACTATAGTAGCAGGAGTAGGATACTATAATAGCAGTAGTAGGATACTATAATAGCAGTAGTAGGATACTATAGTAGCAGGAGTAGGATACTATAGTAGCAGCAGTAGGATACTATAATAGCAGTAGTAGGATACTATAGTAGCAGGAGTAGGATACTATAGTAGCAGCAGTAGGATACTATAATAGCAGTAGTAGGATACTATAGTAGCAGGAGTAGGATACTATAGTAGCAGCAGTAGGATACTATAATAGCAGTAGTAGGATACTATAGTAGCAGTAGTAGGATACTATAATAGCAGCAGTAGGATACTATAATAGCAGTAGTAGGATACTATAGTAGCAGGAGTAGGATACTATAATAGCAGCAGTAGGATACTATAGTAGCAGTAGTAGGATACTATAGTAGTAGCAGCAGTAGGATACTATAGTAGCAGCAGTAGTAGGATACTATAGTAGCAGTAGTAGGATACTATAGTAGTAGTATGATACTATAGTAGCAGCAGGATACTATAGTTGCAGTAGTAGGATACTATAGTAGTAGCAGGATACTATAGTAGCAGCAGGATACTATAGTAGCAGTAGTATGATACTATAGTAGTAGTATGATACTATAGTAGCAGCAGGATACTATAGTTGCAGTAGTAGGATACTATAGTAGTAGCAGGATACTATAGTAGCAGCAGGATACTATAGTAGCAGTAGTATGATACTATAGTAGCAGCAGGATACTATAGTTGCAGTAGTAGGATACTATAGTAGTAGCAGGATACTATAGTAGCAGCAGGATACTATAGTAGCAGTAGTAGGATACTATAGTAGTAGCAGGAGGATACTATAATAGCAGTAGTAGGATACTATAGTAGTAGCAGCAGGATACTATAATAGCAGTAGTAGGATACTATAGTAGCAGGAGTAGGATACTATAGTAGCAGGAGTAGGATACTATAATAGCAGCAGTAGTAGGATACTATAATAGCAGTAGTAGGATACTATAATAGCAGCAGTAGGATACTATAGTAGCAGGAGTAGGATACTATAGTAGCAGGAGTAGGATACTATAATAGCAGCAGTAGGATACTATAATAGCAGTAGTAGGATACTATAATAGCAGCAGTAGGATACTATAGTAGCAGGAGTAGGATACTATAATAGCAGCAGTAGGATACTATAGTAGTAGCAGTAGTAGGATACTATAGTAGCAGGAGTAGGATACTATAATAGCAGCAGTAGGATACTATAATAGCAGTAGTAGGATACTATAATAGCAGCAGTAGGATACTATAATAGCAGTAGTAGGATACTATAATAACAGCAGTAGGATACTATAATAGCAGTAGTAAGATACTATAATAGCAGCAGTAGGATACTATAGTAGCAGCAGTAGGATACTATAGTAGTAGCAGCAGTAGGATACTATAGTAGCAGGAGTAGGATACTATAATAGCAGCAGTAGGATACTATAATAGCAGTAGTAGGATACTATAATAGCAGCAGTAGGATACTATAATAGCAGTAGTAGGATACTATAGTAGCAGCAGTAGGATACTATAGTAGCAGCAGTAGGATACTATAGTAGTAGCAGCAGTAGGATACTATAGTAGCAGGAGTAGGATACTATAATAGCAGCAGTAGGATACTATAATAGCAGCAGTAGAATACTATAGTAGCAGCAGTAGGATACTATAGTAGTAGCAGCAGTAGGATACTATAGTAGCAGGAGTAGGATACTATAATAGCAGGAGTAGGATACTATAATAGCAGCAGTAGGATACTATAGTAGCAGGAGTAGGATACTATAATAGCAGCAGTAGGATACTATAATAGCAGTAGTAGGATACTATAATAGCAGTAGTAGGATACTATAGTAGCAGGAGTAGGATACTATAGTAGTAGCAGCAGTAGGATACTATAGTAGCAGTAGGATTGTGGTCTCACGCTGTGGTTTTGCCGATGTCCTGGACACTCTGCAGGGGGTCGATGGTGTCGGGGCAGCGGAGGATACAGGGGGCGAAGACAATGGCCAGGGCGTTGGCCGACATGCGGTTGGTGTCCTCCTGCCCGGCGACTCTGGAGAATACACCGAACACATACAGTGCCTTCAGAAAGTATTCATAACACTTCTTGACTTTTTCAACAATTTGTTGTGTTACAGCCTGAACTTAAAATGTATTAATTTTGTGTCACTGGTTTACACACAATACCCCATAATGTCAAAGTGGAATTATGTTTTTTTCTTTTACACATTATTAGTCAGTAAGTGTTCAGACCCTTTGTTATAATAAGCCTAAATAATAATAAGTTGCATGGCGTCTGTGTGCAGTAATAGTGTTTAACATTACTTTTAAATGACTACCTCATCTCTGTACACCACACATAGAATTATCTGTAAAGATCCCTCAGTCGAGCAGTGAATTTTAAAAAGATTAAACCACAAAGACCAGGGATGTTTTCCAATGCCTCGCAAAGAAGGGCACCCATTGATAGATGGGTAAAAATAAAAAAAGCAGACATTGAATATCCCTTGGATCTTGGTGAAGTTATAACTTTGTCCTGAATACTAAGCGTTATGTTTTAGGGCAAATCCAACACAATACATCACTGAATACCACTCTTCATATTTCCAAGCATGGTGGTGGCTGCATCATGTTATGGGTATGCTTATTATCAACAATACACAGAATAGAGCTCAGCACAGGCAAAATCCTAGAGGATAACCTGGTACAGTCTGCTTTCCACCAGACACTGAGAGATTAATTAACCTTTTAGCAGGACAATAACCTAAAACATAAATCTACACTGGAGATGCTTACCAAGACGACATTTAATGTTCCTGAGTGGCCAGTTTTGACTTAAATCAGCTTGAAAATATATGGCAATACTTGAAAATGGCTGTCTAGCAATGATCAACAACCAACTTGACAAAGCTTGAAGAATTTAAAAAATAATAATGTGCAAATATAGTACAATCCAGGTGTGCAAAGCTCTTAGAGATTTACCCAGACAGACTCACAGCTGTAATCTCTGCCAAATGTGATTCTAACATGTATTGACTCAGGGGTGTGAATACTTATCTAAATTAGATATTTCTGTATTTCATTTTCAATAAATTTGCAAACATTTCTAAAAACATGTTTTCATTATGGGATATTGTGTGTAGATGGGTGAGAAAAAAATTAATGTAATACATTTTAAATTCAGGCTGTAACCCAACAAAATGTGGAATAGGTCAAGGGGTATGAATACTTTGTGAAGGCACTGTAGGTATAATACATGTGTGGAGTTTGGTTCCAGATTTTACTAAAGGTGATAGGCTTAAGAGTTAGGACATGCTATTATATGAATCTTCTCTCTTGCATTTTCCTTTTGATTTGATGGGACGTACAATTGCTACAGCAGATAGTAGTGTGATAGATAGAGTAGAAAGCCTGTTACCTGACTAGGTGGAAGAAGAGGCGTTCCAGAGTGTTGAGGTGAGTTCTACTGAGCTGGTCGATGATAGAGTAGACCCCTCCAATCACCTCCTTCTTGTCCTGCAAGCCTGCAAACACAAACATACTGATTACATTCTTCATGGTTTTTATAAGTTCAGTTTTATGATATATTCATCTGAAATAAAATCTCCTGTTGTTGGTCAGTGAGAGAAGCTATTTTCAATGTCCAACAATTAAGTTGAACTACATACAGAAATAAAATAAGTAAAGAGTATAAATTTATCAGAAAATAAATGACAGTCAGGATTATTTACACATGGCGCGGAGGAACTCCTCGTATAGTTCAAAGGTCATAAGCGGATTGGGCAGGTCCCGGAGCCACTGCTTGAAGACACTAGCAATAACGTGGATGTTGTAGTCATCCAGGTTCATGCTGTTCACGTCTGTGAATGGGAATGAAAGTTAGCATTAGCCTTTAGCCACAGCATTGACATTTTCATTAGCTAATAGCGTAACTAGGTGCCTCCCCCTGGTCTCTGTTAGCATGTATACAGTACCTGTGTCCAGTCCCTGCTTGAGCTCTTTGATCTTATTGGTGGAGCCAGATTTCCTGTAGATGCCCTCAGTGTAGAGGCCGTGCATCTCAATGTAGTTGATTAGCTTCTCCACCACCAGGGGCACTGTCCTCTCCTCGTTGGTCAGACGGGACACCTCCACCCCAAACTGCCTGGACGACAGCTCTGGGTCGTACTGCGCGTGCGCAAGCACACACACACACAGGCATAAGAGATGTAGGAGCACATGTGGACAAGGACACACACACACACACACACACACACACAGCTTCTAATAAATATCAATGCACGTTGATCTAGTATTAGGTAGCCTTACCTTTTTGCTGCATTTGGTGGTCAACTTTAGGCAGCATTTTCTGTGGCAGGCGTAGCGACACACTGGATAAACACAGCCGGAGAAATGCAAGTCAGCTCCATTTTCCACCGAAAAACAGTGCCTCCGCATTGTTACCAAGGGACGATAAACTAACTGTAATGGCCGCTAACTGACTACAGGGCTAAGAGACAGAGGCAACATTGACCAGGGAGGAGAAAACACCCTTTCTGACTTCTGCGTTGAGAAAACTGTGGATGAGGAGCTGCAGACCACATGAGTCCAGTTGAACACAATCTGATTAGTAGGAGGGGTTAGGAGGGGCCAGGAGGGGCCAAAGGGCCGCTGAGGACGTGCACAGTAATAATGTCTGGGTCTTTGTGTGTGTGTGTGTGTGTGTGTGTGTGTGTGTGTGTGTGTGTGTGTGTGTGTGTGTGTGTGTGTCGTGTGTGTCGTGTGTGCGCGAGTACTCACATTTGCAGACGCAGGCCCTGTCCATCATCCAGATGAGAGAGGAGCAGTACTCGCAGTAGGTGGGGATGCTGTATTGGGTGGCCTTGAAGATGTGGCCATTGTGTTCCTCCACCTGTAGGGGGCAGTGGAGAGGTGGAAGAGGCAAGGAGAGTTTATGTTCTATAGTCTCGGACTCTCCTGTCTATTCTGCTTAATGCCTTATTTACTTTTTCTCTAAACGAAAGAGAAGCAAGGCTGACTGGCAGTTAACATGTTTTGAATTGAGATATGACGTCGCTACGAGCAGCAACGCAGATGTTGCATATTAGTGCGATGCAAGACGATGCACTCACAGAGTAACACAGAGTAACACAGAGTAACTGTGGGCATGTCCACGGATGCGGTTAAATCTGCTACAATGTGATAGCTGCGGGAACAAAACAGCAGAGACCTTTCGCCTCGTGCTTCAATGCTTTTAGCGGTTGCGTAAGTCCTGAGATTGCAGTTTACTGACTATGCCAGTCCTGAGATTGCAGTTTACTGACTATGCCTTTAAGATGAGTCTGGCCTAAGCCTCTAGTTAACGAACAGAAAGAGCAGGCACTCACAATGTCGGCGTCCTTTTTCCTCCTCTTCTTGCGCTCAGGTTTGGGTACCTGCTGGGGAAAGACAACCAAACTAATATAACAGAGCTCTGACAACAACAAATAACCCTCTTCCAACAGTGCTTAGTATAGTTGTCAATGGCTTCATGTGACCCGTACAGGGATTGAATTAGCCACCTGGGTGTTGAAAGCAGTTAGCACCAGAAGCTAACCCTGTTAACCAGGCCACTGTAGCTGTGCTGTGCCCGACAACACACACACCCTGAAGCTACCAACATTACTGTTAGCCCACCTAAACCATGGCTTCAGCTACTAACATTACTGTTAGCCCACCTAAACCATGGCTTCAGCTACTAACATTACTGTTAGCCCACCTAAACCATGGCTTCAGCTACTAACATTACTGTTAGCCCACCTAAACCATGGCTTCAGGTACTAACATTACTGTTAGCCCACCTAAACCATGGCTTCAGCTACTAAAATTACTGCTAGCCCACCTAAACCATGGCTTCAGCTACTAAAATTACTGCTAGCCCACCTAAACCATGGCTTCAGCTCAGACAGCATGCACAGTGTGATGCTTAGCTACATAACCAACGGATACAATAACAATCAACATTGCACCAGATAGAAGGTCAGCGGTGGAGGTGGTACCTTGCTGATGGTGCTGTCCATGGGCTTGTACTCTGTCATGAACTCATCCAGAAAGATCTTGAAGGTGTTGACCCAGACCTTGACGGGCGACTCGCTCCAGTCCCGCTGTTCCAGGCGCATTGTCTTCTCCAGGATCTGCTCAAACAGGGCGTACAGGTCCTTGTAGCGGATACTTTTCCCATCATCCATCTGGAGAGCACAAATAGAGGGTTACATAACATCATGCTGGTAACTCCTGCCATTTAAATACATATGTATTAAGGACACTTTTGTAAATGAGTTAACATGTAACTACTATCAGGTAAATACATAGGTATTAGGGACCCTCAGATTCTAACAGGGTTGTTACTCTACTGTACTAACCGCTAGAGCAGTAGAGTAGGAGTTGAAGATGTTGAGGCGGAACTCCTTCAAGGCCTTTTTGAACACCACATCCACCATTGTGTCTTTCTTACCACCGTCCTCTGCCACCAAGTCACTGATCTAAATAAACAAAAATAACTTGTTGCGTTTCTTCATACGCATGTGTCTATGTATATATGTGTGTATGTTCGAGTGTATGCTTTGTGTCCATGTGTGCAAGTCTACATATGCCTGCATATTTCTGTGTGTGTGTGTGTGTGTGTGTGTGTGTGTGTGGGTGGGTGATTGTGTGTGTGGGTGGGTGATTGTGTGTGTCTGTGTGTGATTGTGTGTGTGTGTGTGTGTGTGTGTGTGTGTGTGTGGGTCTGTGGTTGCCTGTGTGTTGTTGGATGATTGTGTGTGTCTGTGGGTGCGTGTGTCTGTAGGTGGGTGATTTTGTGTGTGTGTGTGTGGGTCTGTGGTTGCCTGTGTGTTGTTGGATGATTGCGTGCGCGTACCTTCTTCATGAGGAAGTCGTTCATGCTCCTGTAGTCGTTGGTGCAGGTGAGGATCTGCAGTGCATCGTTCCTCCACTGGGCGGACTCTAGGGCCACACTGCTGATCTTGACGCTGCGCCGCCTCTTCACTTTGGGCGAGGGCTCCTTGTTCTCCTTGAACTCCTTGGCCCCCCACTCCAGGGTCAGGTCTGGACTACGAGGCGGGGACATGTAATCCTGTCCTGCTGGGAGGGATGGATGGAGAGACAGACAGACAGAGACAGAGACGCAGCATAGTAAGTCTAACTCCTTTCCTTCCAGTCTTCTAGACTCCCTTGGCAAGTGATTTTCACTGTGTCTACTTCTGACAGTTAAACCCCTTCAACCCCCACCCACCTTCTCCCAGCAGTGGCCCTGTGTCTCTGTCGTCTGCATCCATGGAGTCACCTCCACAGAACAGCTTCTCTCTGGATGACTTCTTCTCGCCCTGCTTCGTCTTGCCCCAAAAACGCATCTTACCACGAACCCTGGTGGTAGGAGAGAGAGCACAGCTTCATTAACCCTAACCCTGGTGGGGGAGAGAGAGCACAGCTTCATTAACCCTAACCCTGGTGGGGGAGAGACAGCACAGCTTCATTAACCCTAACCCTGGTGGTGGGAATGACAGGAGATCACAGCTTCATTAACCCTAACCCTGGTGGGGGAGAGAGAGCACAGCTTAATTAACCCTAACCCTGGTGGGAGAGAGAGAGCACAGCTTCATTAACCCTAACCCTGGTGGGGGAGACAGAGCACAGCTTCATTAACCCTAACCCTGGTGGGGGAGAGAGAGCACAGCTTCATTAACCCTAACCCTGGTGGGGGAGAGAGAGCACAGCTTCATTAACCCTAACCCTGGTGGGGGAGAGAGAGCACAGCTTCATTAACCCTAACCCTGGTGGGGGAGAGAGAGCACAGCTTCATTAACCCTAACCCTGGTGGGGGAGAGAGAGCACAGCTTCATTAACCCTAACCCTGGTGGGGGAGAGAGAGCACAGCTTCATTAACCCTAACCCTGGTGGGGGAGAGAGAGCACAGCTTCATTAACCCTAACCCTGGTGGGGGAGAGAGAGCACAGCTTCATTAACCCTAACCTGAACCCTCACAGCTACAGCACATGGCTTGACATCACAGCTTGACAGGGTTGGTGATCCAACCTTCATAATGCTCCAAAAGCCAACCCATGTCCACCATTTCTAATTGCATTGGCTATTTGGAGTATTGACTACTTTTTGATTATTATTGAGTAAGTAACCAAGAAACCATGAGGCTATCAATCCACTCTACCTCATATGCATTGCTATATACACTGAGCGTACCAAACATTAAGGAACACCTGCTCGTTTCATGACATAGACTGACCAGGTGAATCCTCCCTTATTGATGTCACTTGTTAAATCCATTTCAAATCAGTGAAGATGAAGGTACTGGTTAAATACCTTTTTTTAAGCCTTGAGACAATTTAGACATGGATTGTGTATGTGTGGCATTCAGAGGGTGAATTGGCAAGACAAAATATTTATGTGCCTTTGAACGGGGTATGGAAGTAGGTGTCAGACGCACCGGTTTGAGTGTGTCAAGAAACGCTGCTGTGTATCAAGAATGGTTCACCACCCGAAGGACATCCAGCCAACTTGACACAACTATGCAACGCATTGGAGTCAACATGGGCCAGAATCCCTGTGAAACGCTTTCGACACATTGTAGAGTCCATGCCTCGATGAACTGAGGCTGTTCTGAGGCCAAAAGGGAGAAGTGCAACTCAATATTATATTATTCTTAACGTTTTGTAGACTCAGTGTATACTGTATTAAAAGGACTACAATGGACACCATGACGAATAAAGTACCTATCTATCTATCTATCTATCTATCTATCTATCTATCTATCTATCTATCTATCTATCTATCTATCTATCTATCTATCTATCTATCTATCTATCTATCTATCTATCTATCTATCTATCTATCTATCTATCTATCTATCTATCTATCTATCTATCTATCTATCTATCTATCTATCTATCTATCTATCTATCTATCTATCTATCTATCTATCTATCTATCTATGACAGGAACATACCTTCCATCTGACTGGGCGTTCTTGCGTATCGTGTCAACTTTGGCCAGATCTCCAGAAGACATGGCCTTGTGCATATTCTTCTGTTCCTCGGAGCTGGTGGAAGGCTGAAACGCCAATGAATGACACAATGTCAACAACATCATACAGAAACAGATATGACGAAGATTTCAATATCTACAGTACTAATTGTTACTCTACGTCTATGTTTTCGTATCTCACAGGAGACAAGATGACACCAGATGGCAGTACAACAATGGACTCCTTGACAAAATGTAGCACTTCCACAAGCCTGAGTTGTCAGTTGTACTCAAGACTAACATTGTTTAATGCTGTCTATAGCTCACAGTTTTTCACTACCATACCTGACTAGCAATATAGCTAACAAGGATAGCCAGCTATCACAATAAAGACAGTTTATGTTACACTGAAGTAGCGAGGTCAGGAATGTGTTAATGAAGCATAAGGGAGGAAGGTCAAGGTTGAGCTATGACCTTCGACCCAGGATACCAGGGTTCAGTCAGAGACCAGGGCTAATGGTGAGAAGAGAAAGCTAACAGGCTAACAAGCTACAGTAACACATGCCATGATTGATTATGCTGACAGAGGGGAAGAAGAGAAGGAGAGTATCACTTCAGGGCTGTGAAGAAGTGAGGAGAGAGGCTAAGTTAGGCTAGAACCTTGATTGGGTTTTAAGAGAAGAGTGTGTTAGCATTGTTGAAACAGTTTATGCTCGGAGGAAGAGTTAACATCTAGTTAAAGCGTAGGTTGTTTTAGTTGAGTTGGTCGGTAGTGCAGGTCGACCCAGCCAGTGCTGAAGAGGGTTAACAGCATGGGGAAAAAGATGGTAAGATATTAGTTGAATTGGGGTGTAGGCCAAGGTTTAGATATGGGTCTGTTTTCTTTACCATCTCTGAGTCACTGAAACACTCAAAGGACTCCTGTTTAGGGAGGGTTGGGGTGTAGGGGGGAGGGGAGGAGAGGGGGGGCTTTCCGTCATACTCGTCCTCCTCCGACTCGCCCCCCAGCGAGGAGGTCGGCGTACGGGTCAGAAAGTCAGAGCGCGTCCGTGCCATGCGGGCTTTTTTTCTGTGGCCTGCCCTGCTGACCTGGTTGACCAAAAAACGATATAACAACAGTTGAAACAAAGTGAGAAACAGGCCGTTGAACGCTGCTTTCCTCTTTAGGACCTGTGGATACCCCAATGTTTCCTTTTTCGTCTGTGCAACTTCCTTTCTGTGTCGCCATCTTTTTATTACGTCAGTCTCTCTCTCTCTAGGATATGTACACACATGCAAACACTAAAGAACACATACATAAACACTCACACAATATCTCTTTATCAGCCTGACTATTAGATATGGACATGCAAATACACACAAACTTTATGACAAGAAGTGTTACCGGTTCTATGCAGGCCTTGGAGCTTGAGGAGGGGCCCTCTTTTGGGACTGCTACAGGCTTCCCTTGATTGAAAGGCTTCTCCTTGTCAAACCTAAAACACATCAAGTCATTGAGTCAGGGAATGAAGAGGCGACTAAAGCTGCAATATGTAACTTTTTGGGCGACCCGACCAAATTCACATAGAAAAGTGAGTTCTAGATCTGTCATTCTCATTGAAAGCAAGTCTAAGAAGCGGTTGAACTGTTCTATGTGCGCACATTTTTTATTTATATATTTTTAACCCTACCACCCCTCCCCTAATTGGAGTAAACTAATGGACAGCAACACTTAGGCTTCTACTTCCAGCTAATACATACTATATATATATATGGACACAATATATTTTACAATAGTTATCTTTTGTTTGTTTTTAATCCCATCCTTCAACTACCCTCAACCCCTCCCATCTTTCTCTGAACACCATCCATCTTTTATTTCAAATTTTCACATGTGCTGTGATGTTTTACAAAAGTTCTGAACTACAAGCTACATATGGACAGTACCAAATCAAATTATCTAATGATTCTGTCTCTTCGCAGCAAAATCTGCAGAGCTGGGATGGTTGTACCCCCCATATACAGTGGGGAGAACAAGTATTTGATACACTGCCGATTTTGCAGGTTTTCCTACTTACAAAGCATGTAGAAGTTTTTATCATAGGTACACTTCAACTGTGAGAGACGGAATCTAAAACAAAAATCCAGTATGATTTTTAAATAATTAATTTGCATTTTATTGCATGACATAAGTATTTGATCACCTACCAACCAGTAAGAATTCCGGCTCTCACAGACCTGTTAGTTTTTCTTTAAGAAGCCCTGCTGTTCTCCACTGCACCTGTTTGAACTTGTTACCTGTATAAAAGACACCTGTCCACACACTCAATCAAACAGACTCCAACCTCTCCACAATGGCCAAGGCCAGAGAGCTGTGTAAGGACATCAGGGATACAATTGTAGACCTGCACAAGGCTGGGATGGGCTACAGGACAATAGGCAAGCAGCTTGGTGAGAAGGCAACAACTGTTGCCGCAATTATTAGAAAATGGAAGAAGTTCAAGATGACCGTCAATCTCCCTCGGTCTGGGGCACCATGCAAGATCTCACCTCGTGGGGCATCAATGATCATGAGGAAGGTGAGGGATCAGCCCAGAACTACACGGCAGGACCTGGTCAATGACCTGAAGAGAGCTGGGACCACAGTCTCAAAGGAAACCATTAGTAACACACTACGCCGTCATGGATTAAAATCCTGCAGCGCACGCAAGGTCCCCCTGCTCAAGCCAGCGCATGTCCAGGCCCGTCTGAAGTTTGCCAATGACCATCTGGATGATCCAGAGGATGAATGGGAGAAGGTCATGTGGTCTGATGAGACAAAAATAGAGCTTTTTGGTCTAAACTCCACTCGCCGTGTTTGTAGGAAGAAGAAGGATGAGTACAACCCCAAGAACACCATCCCAACCGTGAAGCATGGAGGTGGAAACATCATTCTTTGGGGATGCTTTTCTGCAAAGGGGACAGGACGACTGCACCGTATTGAGGGGAGGATGGATAGGGCCATGTATCGCGAGATCTTGGCCAACAACCTCCTTCCCTCAGTAAGAGCATTGAAGATGGGTCGTGGCTGGGTCTTCCAGCATGACAACAACCCGAAACACACAGCCAGGGCAACTAAGGAGTGGCTCCGTAAGAAGCATCTCAAGGTCCTGGAGTGGCCTAGCCAGTCTCCAGACCTGAACCCAATAGAAAATCTTTGGAGGGAGCTGAAAGTCCGTATTGCCCAGCGACAGCCCCGAAACCTGAAGGATCTGTATGGAGGAGTGGGCCAAAATCCCTGCTGCAGTGTGTGCAAACCTGGTCAAGAACTACAGGAAACGTATGATCTCTGTAATTGCAAACAAAGGTTTCTGTACCAAATATTAAGTTCTGCTTTTCTGATGTATCAAATACTTATGTCATGCAATAAAATGCAAATTAATTACTTAAAAATCATACAATGTGATTTTCTGGATTTTTACAAAGATTATATTAAAAAATTCCCCAAAAGTATGTTTTTTTTATAAATTAGTATATTTGATTAATATATTTAATATATTAATATATTTTCTGGTGGATTAAACTGAAATAGCAACCAACATTCTATGGCTTGTTTTAAAAATAGCTAGATTTAGGAGATTATTTAATTTTCAAATAATCTATGTGTACTATTTCTATGCTTCCCATTCTTAAATTTTGTTTTTGCATCTTTTACTTTTACTTAGTTGGGTGGTAAAGGTACCTACAGTACATGATAACTCAATGTCTAGTTGGGGTAAAGGTACCTACAGTACATGATATCTCAATGTCTAGTTGGGTGGTTAAGGTACCTACAGTACATGATAACTCAATTTCTAGTTGGGTGGTTAAGGTACCTACAGTACATGATAACTCCATAGTTGGATTCAATACTCACTTAGAGAACAAAACCCTGTCTTTGGGCGCAAAGAAGATGTTCCCCGACCTGTCAGTCATGCTGATGCTGTTGCCCTGATTGGCCGGGGCCATCTTGGGGACCCTCCCTCTGGCTCCTCCTCCCCCGCCCTCTCTGGACTCCAGGGTCAAATTTGGCGCCCAGCCATCCGCAACGGGCCTCCCATCCCTGGTCTTTGCTTTGGGGGCTGAGGGAGGTGGAGGGAGCCGGGCCTGGGGCTGAGGCTTGTTGAGCTGGGGCTTGTTGGGCAGGGCCTTGTTGGGCTGGGCCTTGTTGGGCTCAGGATGAGAGAGGTCTGCGGGTGCAGCGGACACAGACTGGGTCCTGGAGGGTGTAGCCAGAGCCGGGGATCTCTCGATGAGAAGGGAGCTTGGTCTAAGGGGCCTAGTAGAGGTAGCTGGGGTTGCACTACTGTCTTGGGGGGGCCCTCCCTGCCGGCTCTGCTGGATCCTGACCAGGGCCTCGCCCCTCTGCTTCTCCAACAGTTCTCTCTCGTACTGGGCGAATTGGCGCCGCTGTTTCTCCAGAACCTCCTTCTGCTGCCGGATCTGGTCCATCATCTCCCGCTCGTTCTGCTGCTGCAGGTTCCGCTGCCGCTCCTCCTTTTCCTCGTTCAGTCGCTCCAGCTTCTCCAGGACCAACTGGTTGGCGGCCGGGACGGGGGCGGGGCCAGAGACCCGGATGACGGGGGCAGGATCTAGTGGTGGAATGGGCGCCGGGACTGGTGGCCGTGATGATGAAGGGGATTCCCCGGTTTGAGATGACCCGTCACAAACCTCTACAGGGGGAAGATGGACGACGGCACCACCTAGATCCTCCTGATACAGGGGGGTTTCCTTCTGCATGCTGATGACCACCACCACGGGTCGCCGGGACGACTCCCGCCTTTGTTTGATTGACTTGAGCGGCTTGGTGACGATGGTGGTGGTAGTGGTGGAGGTATAGTCCTCGAGGGGTCGCAAGGGGTCATCGCCAGGACGACGGGTGATGACCAAGCTGCTATCAATTGATGGGACATAAAAGGTAGGGAGGTAGTTCTCTATCTTGGGCGGAGGTGGAGAGGCAGCAGACGGTTCTGGCTTGGCCTGGCTCTGACTGTCTGGAGGTGGGGAGGTGACATCGGACACATAAGCCCTGGGAGGCTCCTTCGACACAGGGCTAATGGGGATGACCTCCGGGGCCTGCTCCAGCTCCATCTGCGCTTCAGAAGAGAGGGGGGAACCAAGCTCCTCCGCATCCGCCAAAGGTGCCCTCTCGTCAGGTATCTCGTCGTCCATGCTGAGTAGCTCAAAGCTGCCCTTGGAGCTCTGGCTGTCGGGGGTTCCGGGCCCCTGGGGGGAGCGGAGAGGCGGGGTGGTGGCGGGGGCCAGCTCGGCTGACCATCGCCTCTCCTCAGAGGGGGACGAGGCCCCACCACTACCCGTGGCCCGCACCTTGAGCAGCTCCAGGCTGAACTTGGCCTGCTCCAGCTCCCTCATCCTCCGGCTCTCCCTCTTGGCCCTGGTGGTCCTCTGACAGGGCTCGTCCAGGGTCCTGGTCCTCTCTCTCACCACCACCGTGGCAGTGGCGGCTGTCGACGAAACTGGCGGTGGTTCCGACTGGGCCCTACCTGAGCTCTCTGCAGCCCTCGCCACTCCTCTTTTACCTCCTATTTCTACACCTCCTTCTTCAATACTCTCCTCCTGGCTGTTCAGTCTCTGGAGGCTCCTCTCCTCCTGGCTGTTCAGTCTCTGGAGGCTCCTCTCCTCCTGGCTGTTCAGTCTCTGGAGGCTCCTCTCCCGCTCCTTGTATGAGCGGTCCTCCCATGTGCTCAGGTCCAGGCCCATGATCCTCACTGGCTGATCATCTTCTTCTGGCGAGAGGCGCGTCTGTCCATTCTGCAGCAGCTGCTGCTGTTGTTGTTGACTCTCTCTCTCCCTCAGCCTCTGCTCCTTCAGCTGCCCGAAGCTGTCAGTCAAGAAGGCATGGTTACAGCTAAACCAATCACAATGCAACACCACACTATTGAATCAAAACTTCCTTGTTCCTTGACACAAGACAGACTAGACACTTAAAAACATATCACAGTCTCTTCCTGCTGAATGTGTCAACTCAAAGTGGCAGCCTTACGGGAGAATGTCCTCCTCTAGCTCAGCTGACTGTTGCTACTTTGTTCTGGGTGCTTATGTAACGACATTATCTGAACAGGAGACTTTTCAGCTGGCAGGCCATGAATACGAGCACGTCACCAGTTACGACTGGACGAGGAGCCGGATTGGATATAGAATTATGACCAATAAGTACAGTGCAAGAACTTTGCAGTGATTTCTAAATCTTGTTGCAAGAATGTTACTGCTTAAGTTTAAATTATGGTAGTTCAGATGGTCTTCCGTGGCAACATTGCCTTCATAAAATGTTCCATGGCATTTCATACTGCCCATCCATAAACAGTAATGAAGCATAAAGTTTTGAAAGCTCAGTTGCAGATTTTGTAGAACAGACCATTCACTCTCATGTCATGTGGAGAACCACGTCTGCTCTAAAGCTTTCTGAAACACTTCACATTAGTTTACCTCTGTCTGGCCAGGTATCCTTTCCCCGCTGCCTGTAGCAGCACCATGGTGCCACGCAGTCGCAGGTAGGCCTCTCTGGCCATGTGGCAGCGCCAGGCCGCCTGAATGGCGAGTGCCGCCCCCTCCCGTTCTCGCCGCTTCAGCCATGCCCTCCACTCCCTCTGCAGCAGCAGGGCCGCCTCCCGCCACAGCCCAAACCTCCGGCGCTCCCTGTACCCCCGCCAGGCGGTCTGGAGGCACAAGGCCGCCTCCTCCTGGATGCTGGGGTTGTAGTCGTCCTTCTGCTTAGACTGGTAGGCACGCCACCATTGCTGTGTGAGGGAAAGAAGGGGAGATCAGCGCTGTGGATATTACAGCATTACACCTATCCAATCCTCTCAGATTTCCACAAGTGCATAGAGGCTAGGAGTGTTAGAGGGACTTAGGGGTATTAGGAGGGCCTGGAGGGCCTGGAGGACGCTGGGATTGGCCACTACTGTTTTTATTTAATTAATTAATACATTTTTTAATTTTTGGTATTGTCAGGGGAAATGTTGTCAAAACAGGGCACAAAGCTATCCTAACTTGGCTGACTACATGAAGAGCAAAGGCAGGCTCAGAAGAGATCAAATAAATACATGAACTGCTGACAGACCTGTTCTCCTGTTCTGGGAACATTATCACAAAACTTCCATAAGATGGTTTATTTAGTTTTGTGAGCTCTTTCCCTCAGTCTCTCGCGACTAACACTTCTATCCATTGATTGGATTCATTTGTCTTTTCAACTAGGCAAAGCCAAAATATCCGAGTCTCTTTTCAATGGAGCAATTAGGCGGTTCCAGTGTAAACAGATATAATACGAGGCCCTCTCCAAGCAGGGAAGGGAGAAGTGTTTACCAGGGAAACATTAAGGGGGTATGGCAAGGGTAAATGCCCTGATCCATTTTGTTTATTTTTTTGTTTATTTATACTGTTTTTCTCACTGTGTATTCATATACTGTATTGTTCACATAGCTCTTTCTAATATATCTACTATGGAACACTGCATTTTGTTACACTGTTTATTCACATCGTGTATGCATATACTGGATTCCTGACATAGCTCACTGTAATATATCTACTGCTGTACATATCATTCTTAAGTACATATTTTAGGTGTATATATGCATAGATCGCATTTGGATTACTCAGTGTTAACTAGATTAGTTCTGACATTCCTGTTTATAGTTTTTGATTATTACTTGTTTGATAATTTTGCTGCAGGGTTTCATTCCAACCAGGCACCAGTCTACTAATCACCTCACCAATTGTGCTAGTTGATCAATATCAGTGATTGGCTAAATTACACCAAGGTCTCAAAGATCTAAAGCAAAAAAGGCCAACTGAAAAACCTGAAGTACCTATCCTGGTGTTCTATATCCAATACCAGTCATAGCCAACCTCTCTAGTACAACAATGTCCCTGTTTATGAGAGGACTTAGTTTTTGCTTCCTGCTGGATACTGTAACGTAACCGAATCAACAATTGCATAAAGTTCTAGGATCAAATATCTGGTATGAGTCTTAGATTGTGATCGTGAAAGTTGAGGGATGGTCAAGATAAATAGTTTAGCTAATACACTGAATATTCCACAAAAATACATTGTGGGATTTTGTGGCATTACTGAAAGGGCTCCGAATCTAAATGTCCCTCCATAACATATACAATGACATATCTTGCTGGCACAACAAAACCGGGCTGACCAAGATTGCACAGATACGGACTGACACATAACATTGGGATGAGAAGCCTTCCTACATCAGTTCAACAACACAAATATGTACATTATTTCCCACTTAAATCAATTTACTAAATACTAAATAAATATCACAAATACAAACAAACTCCTACTGTATCAAGCCTGGATATACCATAGATAATTTACACAGTTAATATCACCAACTATGGTGCTGAGAGACACAGACCAGGGTGTGCAGACTTTCTACCAGCCTGGCGCTAACACACCTGATTCAACTAATCAACTCATCAAGACCCTGATTTTGTGCAACTGTAATGAAACAAAAGCCTGCATACTCTGTAACAGGACCAGGGTTGGTGCCCTGGGGTGATGAGGCTATAAGAAGGGGACGGTGGTTACCTGGATGGTTGTGGTGATGAGGCTATAAGAAGGGGACGGTGGTTACCTGGATGGTTGTGGTGATGAGGCTATAAGAAGGGGACGGTGATTACCTGGATGGTTGTGGTGATGAGGCTATAAGAAGGGGACGGTGGTTACCTGGATGGTTGTGGTGATGAGGCTATAAGAAGGGGACGGTGGTTACCTGGATGGTTGTGGTGATGAGGCTATAAGAAGGGGACGGTGGTTACCTGGATGGTTGTGGTGATGAGGCTATAAGAAGGGGACGGTGGTTACCTGGATGGTTGTGGTGATGAGGCTATAAGAAGGGGACGGTGGTTACCTGGATGGTTGTGGTGATGAGGCTATAAGAAGGGGACAGTAGTTACCTGGATGGTTGTGGTGATGAGGCTATAAGAAGGGGACGGTGATTACCTGGATGGTTGTGGTGATGAGGCTATAAGAAGGGGACGGTGGTTACCTGGATGGTTGTGGTGATGAGGCTATAAGTAGGGGACGGTGGTTACCTGGATGGTTGTGGTGATGAGGCTATAAGAAGGGGACGGTGGTTACCTGGATGGTTGTGGTGATGAGGCTATAAGAAGGGGACGGTGGTTACCTGGATGGTTGTGGTGATGAGGCTATAAGAAGGGGACGGTGGTTACCTGGATGGTTGTGGTGATGAGGCTATAAGAAGGGGACGGTGGTTACCTGGATGGTTGTGGTGATGAGGCTATAAGAAGGGGACAGTAGTTACCTGGATGGTTGTGGTGATGAGGCTATAAGAAGGGGACAGTAGTTACCTGGATGGTTGTGGCAGCCAGTCTCATCCTGATGAAGTGTTTCCTCTCTAGCAGGGCCCTGAAGCGGCGCTGCAGAGTGACGATCCGGTCCAGGACCTCCTTGTGGAGCAACGCCTGCAGCCGCTGACGCTCCACCTCCCGCAGGAACACCTGACAGTCGACACAATGAGCGGCACATCATACAAACATACATATATACAAACACAAGTACTCACTGTTCAAGTAAGGACATCCGACACCCTGGATGATCAGACACAGGGGCACAATAATTTTGTGTGTGTGTGTGTGTGTGTGTGTGTCAGAGGTACTGTCCATATTTGGGGTATGTTCTTTATAACATCTTGTCTCCCAGAAAGACTACAGTGCTGGTAATATATTGTCACCACTCCTTGTGTTTCTATATTTAACAAAGTGTAATAACCTAAAGCAGCATCTCCACCCCCCACACTGATAAACTGATGGTTAACTACCACTACCACTCATGGAGACAAACATGACGGCCCATTTTTACCTTCTACCTATGAGGACAATGCAAGGCCTGTCTGTTCTAATATAGTTCATTAGCCCAGCACCTGTGTTCTAAGGATGTATTTATGGCCACAAACGTTTCTATAGATAAGTCTACATTTCTAAAATAAAACAGAGATCAGGCAGTAGGGTGAACAGTACCATGGTTTTGCCAACTTGGTATCCATCGGGTGCAAGGTCCACCTGGCACAGGTACTGTCCGATGCCCTCCTGGGTGGCACTGGTGCCCTCGGGAAGCAGCACGCGGAAGTGACAGACGAAATCCTGCCAGGCAAGAAGAGGGAAAAGAAGAAGAGGGTATTAGAAATGTAGGAGGTGGACAGTCCTCAACAGCCACGGTCTCTCCATGGCATTGTACTGATCAACTGACTGGCTTGTCTTCTCTCACTTGGTCTGTATCTGTCCCAGGCAGCACAAAAACACTGCATCCCCCGAGGATTGGAGCTGTGCATCTCTAAGTGATATCACCAGCCAGTCTTTAAAAGGAACATCTCTTAGCTTCACTCTATAGGAGTGACACAGCGGACAATATCCTGTTCGGGCACATGTGGTTTTAGGGATAGTCCATGGTGATATTTACAGGGAGGCTAACTAACAAAATAAAATAAAATATTCACCCTCCCACTCTCCAAATCAGAAGATCAGGAAACCGGTGAAGGCCGTTTCCCGGATGCTGTGTTTATACAATTACCCCACTGGGCCGAGCATTTCATTACAGACTATAGAGGCCCTGTTCTCCACACTGATCTCAGGACAGTCTTCAGAAGGTGACAGACGCTCCAGATATTTTTAATCATCAGGGACGACCGCAGCTCTAATATCAGATAAATGAGAATGTCAGTCTGAGGATAAAACTAGCTAGTGTTGTGAGTCAGTTAATGAGCGGCAGAGTCAGCGCACGGGTGAGGCATTCCATCTCGTTTCATCTTCAAGGTTATGTATTAGGAACGTTCCATCACAGTGGTTTTGCCCGGTGTCCTAATGTTTGGCTTCCACAGCTGTAAACACTAGTTCAACGGTTCCTTACAGGACAAGCAATATACGAAAATAAAGGCGAAGCTACTATAAAACTGAAGGATTCCTTAAAAGAACAAGCTAGACACTAAAAAGTACAGTAACAAGCTGGACACTATAAAGTACAGTAACAAGCTGGACACTAGAAAGTACAGTAACAAGCTGGACACTAGAAAGTACAGTAACAAGCTGGACACTATAACGTACAGTAACAAGCTGGACACTAGAAAGTACAGTAACAAGCTGGACACTAGAAAGTACAGTAACATGCTAAACACTAGAAAGTACAGTAACAAGCTAGGCACTAGAAAGTACAGTAACAAGCTGGACACTAGAAAGTACAGTAACAAGCTGGACACTAGAAAGTACAGTAACAAGCTGGACACTATAAAGTACAGTAACAAGCTGGACACTATAAAGTACAGTAACAAGCTAGACACTAGAAAGTACAGTAACAAGCTAGACACTAGAAAGTACAGTAACAAGCTGGACACTAGAAAGTACAGTAACAAGCTGGACACTAGAAAGTACAGTAACAAGCTGGACACTATAAAGTACAGTAACAAGCTAGACACTAGAAAGTACAGTAACGAGCTGGACACTAGAAAGTACAGTAACAAGCTAGACACTAGAAAGTACAGTAACAAGCTGGACACTAGAAAGTACAGTAACAAGCTGGACACTAGAAAGTACAGTAACAAGCTGGACACTAGAAAGTACAGTAACAAGCTGGACACTAGATAGTACAGTAACAAGCTGGACACTATGAAGTACAGTAACAAGCTGGACACTATAAAGTACAGTAACAAGCTGGACACTATAAAGTACAGTAACAAGCTGGACACTATAAAGTACAGTAACAAGCTAGACACTATAAAATACAGTAAAAAGCTGGACACTAGAAAGTACAGTAAAAAGTTGGACACTATAAAGTACAGTAACAAGCTGGACACTATAAAGTACAGATTGGAAAGCTGCTGCGGTCATCCCCCTATTCAAAGGAGGAGACACTCTAGACCCAAACTGTTATAGACCAATATCCATCCTGCCCTGCCTTTCTAAAGTTTTCGAAAGCCAAGTTAACAAACAGATAACTGACCACTTCGAATCCCACCGTACCTTCTCTGCTATGCAATCTGGCTTCCGAGCTGGTCATGGGTGCACCTCAGCTACGCTCAAGGTACTGAACGATATCATAACCGCCATCGATAAAAGACAGTACTGTGCAGCCGTTTTCATCGACCTGGCCAAGGCTTTCGACTCTGTCAATCACCGCATTCTTATTGGCAGACTCAACAGCCTTGGTTTCTCAAGTGACTGCCTTGCCTGGTTCGCTAACTACTTTGCAGACAGAGTTCAGTGTGTCAAATCGGAGGGCCTATTGTCCGATCCTCTGGCAGTCTCTATGGGGGTGCCACAGGGTTCAATTCTTGGGCCAACCCTTTTCTCTATATACATCAACGATGTCGCTCTCGCTGCTGGTGACTCTGATCCATCTCTACGCAGATGACACCATTCTGTATACATCTGGCCCCTCTTTGGACACTGTGTTTACTAACCTTCAATCAAGCTTCAATGCCATACAACACTCCTTCCGTGGCCTCCAACTGCTTTTAAACGCTAGTAAAACTAAGTGCATGCTTTTCTATCGAACGCTGCCAGCACCCGCCCACCGGACTATCATCACTACTCTCGACGGATCCGTATTAGAATACGTGGACACCTACAAATACCTAGGCATCTGGTTAGACTATAAACTCAACTTCCAGACTCACATCAACCATCTCCAATCCAAAATTAAATCCAGAATTGGCTTCCTATTTCGCAACAAAGCCTCCTTCACTCATGCTGCCAAACATGCCCTTGTAAAACTGACTATCCTACCGATCCTTGATTTCGGCGATGTCATTTACAAACTAGCCTCCAATACTCTACTTAGCAAATTGGATGTAGTCTATCACAGTGCCATCCGTTTTGTCACCAAAGCCCCATACACTACCCACCACTGCGACCTGTATGCTCTCGTTGGCTGGCCTTCATTATATATTCGCCGCCAAACTCACTGGCTCCAGGTCATCTATAAGTCTTTATTAGGTAAATCCCCGCCCTATCTCAGCTCACTGGTCACTATAGCTACACCCACCCGTAGCATGCGCTCCAGCAGGTATATCTCACTGGTCACCCCCAAAGCCAACACCTCCTTTGGTCGCCATTCCTTCCAGTTTGCTGCTGCCAATGACTGGAACGAATTGCAAAAATCATTGAAGCTAGAGGTTCCTATCTCCCTCAATAACTTTAAGCATCAGCTGTCAAAGCTGCTTATCGATCACTGCACCTGTATATAGCCCTTCTGTAAATAGCCCACACTACTACCTCATCCCCATATTTATTTTTTTGTTTATTCTCACTAATCTTGCACTCCAGTATCTCTATTTGCACATCATAATTTGCACACTTTTCATTCCTGTGTTAATAATGATAATTCTGTAATTTGTCACCACTATAGTCTATTTATTGTTCTACCTCTTAACCTTACTGCATTTTTGCACTACATTTTGCACTCTGTATATAGATTTTTCTATTGTGTTTTTGACTGTTTGTTTAATGTGTAACTCTGTGTTGTTATTTGTCACACTGCTTTGCTTTGTCTTGGCCAGGTCGCAGTTGCAAATGAGAACTTGTTCTCAACTGACCTACCTGGTTAAATAAAGGTGAAATAAAAAATAAATAAAAAAAAAACAAGCTAGACACTATAAAGTACAGTAAAAAGCTGGACACTAGAAAGTACAGTAAAAAGCTGGACACTAGAAAGTACAGTAACAAGCTGGACACTAGAAAGTACAGTAAAAAGCTGGACACTAGAAAGTACAGTAACAAGCTAGACACTAGAAAGTACAGTAACAAGCTGGATACTAGAAAGTACAGTAACAAGCTGGACACTAGAAAGTACAGTAACAAGCTGGACACTAGAAAGTACAGTAACAAGCTGGATACTAGACATCTATAGCACTATTGTGACTTCTTCTGGACCCACCTAGTCATTTTCAAATGACACTTAAGAGCACTGTCCTAATAGTCCAACAATACTTTCATACGAACAACATCAAACTTATGTTGTCTTCGAGACAATATTGCCGCCACTTCAAATCGCTAGCAATTAATTTATTACAAACAGATACAGCAGACACCTTTGTTTGCTCAATAAACAGCACACCAAGAATCACCAAGAAAATAAATGGAAATGATGATTCAGACGTTAGACTTGACTCGGAAGTTACTGAGGAACAGAGGACTTGACTCAGAGGTTACTGAGGAACAGAGGACATGACTCTGAGGTTACTGAGGAACAGAGGACTTGACTCTGAGGTTACTGAGGAACAGAGGACTTGACTCTGAGGTTACTGAGGAACAGAGGACTTGACTCGGAGGTTACTGAGGAACAGAGGACTTGACTCTGAGGTTACTGAGGAACAGAGGACTTGACTCTGAGGTTACTGAGGAACAGAGGACTTGACTCTGAGGTTACTAAGGAACAGAGGACTTGACTCGGAGGTTACTGAGGAACAGAGGACTTGACTCGGAGGTTACTGAGGAACAGAGGACTTGACTCTGAGGTTACTGAGGAACAGAGGACTTGACTCTGAGGTTACTGAGGAACAGAGGACTTGACTCGGAGGTTACTGAGGAACAGAGGACATTGTGTCAGGGCTCGAGTCCACACCCTTGGACAGAAGGAAGATGTTAATGAGTGACAAACTAGTTTCACTCTGTTTCAAGCTTCCAGGAGAGAAGACAGGCAGATTAACACTGACTAATGTCTACGATGTGAGACAGACTGGTAGACGGGGTAAATTAGGGATGAGAGTGTGTGTGTGTATGTGTGTGTGTGTGTGTGTACGTGTCTGTGCATCTGTATGAAACCACTTACCTGGAAGGTGTACTTGATACTGTAGCCTGACTGGCGGATGCGCACGGTCTCCAGCATACCCGTGTATCGTAGCTGCCTGAGCACCAGGCCATCAACGAAGCGCAGAGGCAGCTTCTCTGCGTTGGAACGGATGCATTTGACAAAGTAGGGCTCTGATTGGCCCAGAGTCTCCATCAGTTTATTGAGAGAGGCCTGTGGTAGGACAGATCAGGGATGTCATCATTAGTCAAAAACGTTTTGCAAAAACCCTGTTTACTCCAAACAGAAAACATTTTGCTAAAACAAGAGTTTCTATTGGACAAATTAATGTAGGCCCCTCCTTGTTTCGTTTGCTTCAGTTTGGTTTTGTTTGGTTCCTAGCGAATAACCGCCAGGGCATTGATCACCAAAAACATAACAAACATCGTATAAACATATATAGTGCCTTTGGAAAGCATTTTGTTACGTTACAGCCTTATTCTAAAATTGATTCAATTGTATTTTTTCCTCATCTAAACATAATACCCATAATGACAAAGCAAAAACTGAGTGGTTTTGTTAGTGTACTACAGTATGGCTTGTTTCATAGTAGGGAGTAGTGGTTTTGTCTGGTGTGAATAATTTGGCCACATAATAAAAGACTGTGTCTAGGATAATAAAGGATAGCTGCTGTGGTTAGCTGCCGTGGCTAGCTTCTGTAGCATGGAGGGTTGGGGTGAGCAGAGAGGCCGTTCCTCTTGGCTTCTCTTCCTCCGGACAACAAGAAACAGACACTGGGTGAGGTCCATACGTGCCAAAGCTGTGTGTGTGTGTGTGTGTGTGTGTGTGTGTGTGTGTGTGTGTGTGTGTGTGTGTGTGTGTGTGTGTGTGTGTGTGTGTGTGAGAGAGAGATGGAAAGTGAGGGAATGTGTTTGTATCGGAGTGTGTGTATGAGAGGCTATTATGGTGGCCAGGAATGCACTCCCCCCCCCCCCGCCTTTGCTCAGAAGATGAAAGCAATCAGCCACACAACAGGATGTGGGAAGTGATGTCACCACTACATGCCTTCTGCCCACACTTCCTGCCAGCCAGATGGGTTAGAGTACAGCCAGTCTTCCTGCCAGCCAGATGGGTTAGAGTACAGCCAGTCTTCCTGCCAGCCAGAGAGGGTCAGAGTACAGGCCATGGATAGGGGATTGTTGTTGTGGGGGCGGTCACACCTCTTTACGCTCATCTGCGTCCCAAATGCCCCCCTACTCCAGGTCAAAAGTAGTGCATGTAGGGAATGGGGTGCCATTTTGGACTCACCCTCACACTCTTTGAGCCAGGAACAATAGAGACAGCCAGGCATGAGAAAAGACAGAGGAGTAAAGAAAGACAAGATGGTAGGAGGGGAGGGAGAAATGATTACGGCTGTGATAAGGTGATGATCATAACTGAGATGAGATGACAACGTCCCCTTCTGTTTCATCGGCGACTACTTTAAGTATTTTTTAAACCTAGTTTGAAAGCAACTGTTTTTCTGAAAGCTGTGTTGCGCCATTTTCCCTAAATTTCTCCCCAACATGGCCCAGCCTCCTAGCAATTTCAACCAATGAGATTCAGCCCCTTGCCATATGAGACATCTAGCAAGATGCACATGATGTAGTACGCGATTTTCTGGGACCACTTTTGGCTGGTGAGCGCTACTTTCAGAACTATTGGCTAAAAAGTATAGAAAAGTACCAGATAATCTCTTTAATATAAAATAGGATTTGTGGGTTTTATTCTTTTTTTTATTATTGATACGATCAAATCTGCTCAACTGTGATTAAAATTCATCATCAGGGATCATACTAGTTTCCAAAGTGACAGAGAAATGGGAATGTTCTAGGGACTTCCAATACACATCCCAGATAAGTGGAGTAGAGTGAAGTTACACCTAACCACTGATCTGAAGTCAGTTTTGTATTTTGTCCCCTGATACACTGATTAGTTAGGAACTCCCCTCACCATGTTGTCTAGGTCTTAATGGTCGTAATTGGACATGAATTGAAAAGATAACAAAAACCAGCAGACACATGGCCTGCCAGGAGTTCAGTTTGACACCCTTGCCATAATAGTTAAGGGCATGATTTGGGAGAGATACACTGATCCTAGATCTGTGCCTACGGGCGACTGACCTGGAACTGAGCGCTGATGCTGGGTGGTTTCTTCTTCTTGTGGAGGTGGAGGAGGGACTTGGTGATGCGGTCGTGCAGCGTCAGGTTGCTGAGGTACTTGAGGGACTTGACATCAAGCAGGTGCTGTGGTAAAAGATAAGAACACGACCAGTAAGATCCAGCACTAGTACCATCACTAGAGGTTTAAAGACAAGGTGGCTTAACCAAGGTGGCTTAACAAGGTGGCTTAACAAGGTGGCTTAACAAGGTGGCTTAACAAGGTGGCTTAACAAGGTGGCTTAACCAAGGTGGCTTAACCAAGGTGGCTTAACCAAGGTGGCTTACCTTTGGAAGACTGGGCTTTGATTTGTAGTTTTTGTTTCTCCTGGCAAAAGAGAGCAGATGGTTTTAGGGACATAGGAACAATATCTAAATTATGCATATCTACACTTTTTCTTCTCTACCAGGCCAAAATAGGTCTTAAAGAGGAGCGTTGTAGGAGGTTTGAGACAGAAACTGTCAGTGTTGAAAGTCACTTAAGGAGCGTTGTAGGAGGTTTGAGACAGAAACAGTCAGTGTTGAAAGTCACTTAAGGAGCATTGTAGGAGGTTTGAGACAGAAACAGTCAGTGTTGAAAGTCACTTAAGGAGCGTTGTAGGAGGTTTGAGACAGAAACGGTCAGTGCTGAGAGTAATTTAAGGAGCGTTGTAGGAGGTTTGAGACAGAAACAGTCAGTGCTGAGAGTAATTTAAGGAGTGGTGGTTGTGGGTGGGTGGGTGACCGGTGGCAAACAAAGATGTTGAGTCACTCACATGAGGATGCCGTGGGCTCTCTCCAGGAGCTTGCTGCTGGTTGAGTTGACAAAGATTCCTCCGTCCTCTTCCGCGTTGGATCCGCTGGATGACAGTTGGCCCTGCCGTCCGCCACGTCCATTCCAGCCCACACCCTTCCTGGTTAGAAACACACACACAGATCAGTTTCAAATGATCCACAGTTATAAGTATGCCTTTAGGAATTATTGAAAGTTCATTTCAGCTGGACAACTAGGAAAAAGCTTAAATAGGAAAATGTTTGCGTGACATTGACTGTATTTCACAGCCTGCAGAAAGGGGCTTTTCCATGTTAAACACCACTACAAATGCGATATGCTATCCTAGCCCTAGGTTCTGCAGTGTAAAGCCTCAGGCCTCAAGGTAAACCTTGGTCATCCTAGCCAAGCGCCTGAACAAACAGCAGGTTTTTCTATCAACACAGGGGCTCTGGTCGGTTAACGGTCAACCCCTTAACCCAACAGCAAACCTCCCAACAGCAAACCATCATGGATTCCACCCAGCTAGTCATCGTAGCAGCCAGGGAGGGAGGTTTGTTTTCACACTCTGACCCATAATGATTTATACGCCACCCCCTACTGGGTCTGTGGCCACACACAGCGACACGTTAAACACTGTATCCATGTGGGAGTACATATAGAACATATATAATGTTACTAATGGGTGGGCTCCATCTTTCCTACAAGCAGGACGGGGGTCAGAGGTTAGACACGGGTCCATGGGTAGGCGTCATGGGTGACAAGACAAGGCAAACAGGTGAAGAATTACAGTACAGTAGTCTTGTTGGGTGTCAGGCCAAATTTTGGAATATATACTATTTTTATTTACACCTCTAGAGACGTAAGACTGAGGGGGAAGAACACAGCAAGCCATTTGTCTTCGGATTGTACCTTTTGATGTTGGCACCCAAACTAAAATGGTTACTCATTGTCTTAGGGTCCTATTGGTATAAAAAGCAATAAACACCAAAGTAATTATTTGCTAAGGAAGAGGCAGTCATAGTAAAACAACACTGAGGTCTCAAAGTATTTCGTTTTTACGACCTAATCTAGGATCCCATGGTTTTTGCAATATTTTCTTTTGTGGTTAAACCGATGGGGAAAAACATGGCTTACATTTCAAACATATTTTGCTCTGTTTCGTGCATTCACAGTTTGGACAGCGGAGACAGGTAGAAAATAGACTCTGGGCGTAAATGGCTGAGTCTCTTTGTTTGGTCTTAGAAGGACCTGTTTAGATTTCTCTCCATAGAGGTCATGGAAGAGACCCTAAAGACCTATTTTAGCCAACCTACAGGAAGCAATCAGGTTCAATATTCATATAAAAAAACAGTAAATCCCCAAACCCAGTGGTGAGATATATTTACAATTTAAACAGGCCTCCCAAAAAGTTTTGATGATTTAAACTGGAGACCTATAACTCCATTGCTTAGGGAATATAAATTATATCACTAAAGCAATATAAACAAAATGCCATGGTGGAAATAAATTAGGTTTCCTCCCTGATCACACTTGAATCCTATGAATATGAAAACGGGTAAGAAATGTTTCCCTTAACATTTCTGAAACATGGAGACTTGTCCCTTTAAAACAATGTTCCTTTAATGCTGTGTATGCCACAAGGAGGGACGGCTCCAGAATATGTTTGTTTTCAGAGTACACCTCTGGATCCCAGACAGTACTGTACTGTCCACTGTAGCGTCCATCTGAGAAGACCCCTGCCAAGAGCCAGTATTTATCCGTCCCTGGGTCGTCTCCTCAAACACATAACTCTGACCTGACATCACGCAGGAAGCAGCTGCATGTGGGCTTTAGCACTAACTTAGTATCCTCAAGTCTCTGTGTGTGTGTGCGTCAGTCTCCTCCTAAATCACATTAGGAGGACTTTAACAGTCCAATACTTGCCCTCTTGTAACAAAAGCACTGTTGTAAGGGTGGCTTTTTGTCACTTGCTGGGGCTCTAGGGGCAGTGGAGGGTGTTATGGGGCTAATTAGGGGGTATGGGGCTCTAGGGGCAGTGGAGGGTGTTATGGGGCTAATTAGGGGGTATGGGGCTCTAGGGGCAGTGGAGGGTGTTATGGGGCTAATTAGGGTGTATGGGGCTCTAGGGGCAGTGGAGGGTGTCATGGGGCTAATTAGGGTGTATGGGGCTCTAGGGGCAGTGGAGGGTGTCATGGGGCTAATTAGGGGGTATGGGGCTCTAGGGGCAGTGGAGGGTGTTATGGGGCTAATTAGGGGGTATGAGGCTCTAGTGGCAGTGGAGGGTGTTATGGGGCTAATTAGGGGGTATGGGGCTCTAGTGGCAGTGGAGGGTGTTATGGGGCTAATTAGGGTGTATGGGGCTCTAGGGGCAGTGGAGGGTGTCATGGGGCTAATTAGGGTGTATGGGGCTCTAGGGGCAGTGGAGGGTGTTATGGGGCTAATTAGGGGGTATGGGGCTCTAGGGGCAGTGGAGGGTGTTATGGGGCTAATTAGGGGGTATGAGGCTCTAGTGGCAGTGGAGGGTGTTATGGGGCTAATTAGGGTGTATGGGGCTCTAGGGGCAGTGGAAGGAGTTATGGGGGTCAGTGCACAGTCATTATTCATTATTTTAAAGCTTTGTCAGCCTTTTCACCAACCCATTGTTGAACAACCCTCCTCTTCTATACTAGGGAGCGTCATTGTTGAACAACCCTTCTCTTCTATACTAGGGAGCGTCATTGTTGAACAACCCTCCTCTTCTATGCTAGGGAGCATCATTGTTGAACAACCATCCTCTTCTATACTAGGGAGCGTCATTGTTGAACAACCCTCCTCTTCTATACTAGGGATTATCATTGTTGAACAACCATCCTCTTCTATACTAGGGAGCGTCATTGTTGAACAACCATCCTCTTCTATACTAGGGAGCGTCATTGTTGAACAACCCTCCTCTTCTATACTAGGGAGCATCATTGTTGAACAACCCTCCCCTTCTATACTAGGGAGCGTCATTGTTGAACAACCATCCTCTTCTATACTAGGGATTATCATTGTTGAACAACCATCCTCTTCTATACTAGGGATTATCATTGTTGAACAACCATCCTCTTCTATACTAGGGAGCGTCATTGTTGAACAACCCTCCTCTTCTATACTAGGGAGCATCATTGTTGAACAACCCTCCCCTTCTATACTAGGGAGCGTCATTGTTGAACAACCCTCCTCTTCTATACTAGGGATTATCATTGTTGAACAACCATCCTCTTCTATACTAGGGAGCGTCATTGTTGAACAACCATCCTCTTCTATACTAGGGAGCGTCATTGGGTATTGTGTGTAGATTTATGTAAAAAAAAATTATTTAAATCAATTTTAGAATAAGGCTGTAAAGTAAAGGGGTCTGAAAACTTTCCGAATGCACTATATCTCAGCTTACACCGTATAGTAGATAGGTGGTCTTACCATGGAGTTTTCTCGTTGAGCGTGTTGCTGCCCTGCAGGTCCGACAGCGGTGTGCGTAGACTCTTCCTGACCACACCTGAGTCGGGAGAGACAGGGGAGGAGGAGGACACAACAATGTGAGAGGACACATACAGATGGACCAGGCCAAACCCAGACCAATGCTAGACCACCTCAGACACCAGGACAATACCAGTTCCAACCCAGTGGACAGAACTGGGCTGTTTCTGGTTGTAACTATGTCATAACGAAAGTTCTATGTATCCAAATGTCAGATTGAACGGAGTTACATAGTGCTAAAGAGAATGGAGGTTAACGGTGAGTTTGTCTGCTGCTGTTAGCGTGGTTGTGAGAATTCCAGAAAGTCTGGAAAATCCATTTTGGAAGTGTTACTCAGTTTAGTTTGGACTAATGATTAACAAGGGGTTTCATTCACTGTACGGACAGACACTGTTAAAAACACAGTTATTGGAAACCTGCCTTTTATAATTGGGAAGGTACAACACTAAGGACCACGATTCTAACTCCCCAAAAACCAAATGTTTATATAAACCCATGACTAATGAATCATCCTGATATTCCAAGAAACATCTCTTTTCTCAGAAGATTATATTATATGAAGAATTGTATGATGAAATACATGAAGACAGAGAGGAGAATCTATAACTTTCTGGTCAAAAATCTAAATATGGAAAATATAATTAAGCTGAATTGTTGCATTTAAAAGAGTAATGGGTGCTTCTGGATCATTTTTAAATGAACCATTGTAGCTCTGAAGCCAAAATATACACACTCTCAATACAGAGGCACGTACTTGAGTGAGATATTGTTGGCCTCCAATTGGAGAAAACAAACCGGCTTGGTCAGGAAAGCCTTTTTCAATAACTGTGATAGCTGTGTTTTTGGCGGCGGTGAGGTTTCCCTCAATCTGATTGGCTTATGACAGTTGGCAGAGGAAATGATGTAATCCATACACCAACATTCCATCTTAAAGTCGTGAAACCTCTGGCAATCAGACAGTGAGAGAAAACAGAACATCTAGAAAGCACACCATCACTGAGAAAGTGATTTTAAGTGAACTATAGTCTAGCAACTTATTTCAGACTGGTTCAAGGCTGTATGCTATAACGTTTACAGTTTCATCAGTATTTTCTGCTATATCCGGCGCTGTTGAAGGGTAAAATGAGAGGGCAAAAAACAGAACAGTTGGCTACAAGCTCTCAAAAACTGTGCTTGGTGTGGACTTGATGTTGAAAAACCCTGAACAATGTGTTATTTTTTTCTAGAACACTTGAAGAGTGATATTATTGGTGTCTGTGTGAATAGGTAAGTTAGATTTACATGAGGAAGAGATGGAGGGAAGGGAGAAAACCCCTCCAATCCAACCCCCATATGGAAACCATACCCTTCCAAATGGTCCTGTGGACACTTCAAGTAGATCTGAGATGATTGGATTATGGTAATTAGATAAGCATAAGCAATAATTAATAAGGTAATAGCACAACCATGCCCTCTGATAGGCTAGATGGAGTTCTCCATCTCTTACACCTGCCAAATCCTTTCAGATCTAAAAACATGCAGAGCGGGGAGGTTAGAGGGTGAGTTGGGATTGGTTGTAGGTCTATCAGACCCCCTATCCCTCACCACCACCCCAAATAAGTGCCTTCATGTGGAGGTGTGTGTGTGTTGGGTGGGGGTGGGGGTGCAGACTAGTGACATGGCTCCCAGGCCAGGGCCACCAAGGCAATATGGTGACAACAATGCATGTGTCTGTGATGGTGGTGGAGACTAGTGGTGTTATTGTGCCTTACCTCAGACCACAGTGTGGATTAAACAGGAGGTTAGAGTGCCTGTCACCATGCTAACAGGACCGTTCAGTGATGGGTCGCCCCACAATCACAGAGTTAGTGGGGGGGGGGGGCAAGCATAGGCAAATACTAGATCACATGCAAGAATGGCTGTTAATACACATACAGGTGCATGCAGAGATTGAGGGAGGGGGAAGGTGTAGATGGAGAGGAGACCAACAAGCATCTAATTTAGAGGAAGGTTGGATAGAAACATTATGCCTTCTTGGTTCACCTGTTAAACATCTAGACAGTACAGATGGATGACACACACTGTAGAACTAAACTATAGAGTTTAATAAACAGTTAACAGCAGATCTTGGGGTTCTAAATTAGTTCCCCGCCACAAAAATTATATCTAAAGAATGTAATAATTAAACTTGATGCTGTTGGTCTACCTCACCCCTATGGTTCCCCCTCACCGTTGCATGAAAGTGAGGAGAGAAGGGTATTGTGGGAAATGCAGTCTTACTGTACTTCTCCTCTTTGCACCTCTGCAGGATCTCTAAACTTCTCTGATGCACAGGGTGATGCAGAAAGCTAAAACTATCCACACTGCACAAAACTGCACAGGGAGCAGCGGCATCATGGCCTTGGGAAGCAAAACAAAAGAGAAGGAAAAACAAAAACAAAAACAAGAAGAAAGAGAGAAAAGACAGATTAGACAGCGGAAGAATGAAGAGCAGCAGACTACCGGACGTTCAGGACAGAGATATACACTACATTCAAACTGCAGTTGGTGTCGGAGGTGGGATCCGTTGTGGTTCTAAGAGTGTGAGTTTGACTAACGGTGACAGAGTTAACCCGCACGTCGTCAGCTTTAGGAAACCAGTGATCCGTTTCATAACTCCATGTCCCCTTTGGTCCCTTTGACAGTGTTACATGTACATTTATGAATGAGTGATCAAGAATTTTAACATTGAGTCAGTTATCTGACACACATTTCTGTCGATTGGTATAAGGCCCCAGCAGTTGGTATTGGTGCTCACACAAGGAAATTGATCAATGTCTTTACTGCTTTGTCAGCATGGAAGCTAGGAGCTACACTATGTGATAGTGTGTTTAGGAATCAAAAAGGCTATAGTTGGCTATCTAGGAGTGCACAGAGCATAAGACTGAATCACAATGTCAATGTGTCTGTATGTTCAGTGCAGGCAGACAATAGGTAGCACCACTGTAGACTAAAGGGTTGAAGGATAGAAGGCACCACTGTAGACTAAATTGTTGAGGGATAGAAAACCCCACTGTAGACTAAAGAGTTGAGGGATAGAAGGCCCCACTGTAGACTAAAGGGTTGAGGGATAGAAGGCCCCACTGTAGACTAAAGGGTTGAGGGATAGAAAACCCCACTGTAGACTAAAGAGTTGAGGGATAGAAGGCCCCACTGTAGACTAAAGGGTTGAGGGATAGAAGGCCCCACTGTAGACTAAATTGTTGAGGGATAGAAAACCCCACTGTAGACTAAAGAGTTGAGGGATAGAAGGCCCCACTGTAGACTAAAGGGTTGAGGGATAGAAGGCCCCACTGTAGACTAAAGAGTTGAGGGATAGAAGGCCCCACTGTAGACTAAAGGGTTGAGGGATAGAAGGCCCCACTGTAGACTAAAGAGTTGAGGGATAGAAGGCCCCACTGTAGACTAAAGAGTTGAGGGATAGAAGGCCCCACTGTAGACTAAAGGGTTGAGGGATAGAAGGCCCCACTGTAGACTAAAGGGTTGAGGGATAGAAGGCACCACTGTAGACTAAAGGGTTGAGGGATAGAAGGCCCCACTGTAGACTAAAGGGTTGAGGGATAGACTAAAGGATTGATGGATAGAGGGCCCCACTGTAGACTAAAGGGTTGATGGATAGAAGGCCCCACTGTAGACTAAAGGGTTGAGGGATAGAAGGCCCCACTGTAGACTAAAGGGTTGAGGGATAGACTAAAGGATTGATGGATAGAGGGCCCCACTGTAGACTAAAGGGTTGATGGATAGAAGGCCCCACTGTAGACTAAAGGGTTGAGGGATAGAAGGCACCACTGTAGACTAAAGGGTTGAGGGATAGAAGGCACCACTGTAGACTAAAGGGTTGAGGGATAGACTAAAGGATTGATGGATAGAGGGCCCCACTGTAGACTAAAGGGTTGAGGCATAGAAGGCCCCCGCACATACACACAACTTCTGTATGCCTTATGACTGGTGTACTTGAATTAAAGGGACATTACAAAAGGTTTCAAGTCCATATTCATCACCTCCAGCACCACCCCAACATCAACATATGTGAAAATGGAGCGTGACATCATTGGTGTGCGTCGTGATTTTAACCAATTATGAGTAGGCATTGTCTACTAATTGCTTACTAATGTCTTGATTGAAAATAACAACCAATTAGTAGACAATTAGTAGTTGGTTAAAATCCAAATGATGCACACCACTGACACATCTCCCTCTAAATAATTTTTCCATGAGAGGAAGGGAAATGCACCATTTTCACATATGTTGATGTTGGGGTAGTGCTAGAGAATATGATGTTGATGTTGACATTTTTTTTTCATGTCCCTTTAACGGAGCCTAAAGGGAGAAATGGACCCAGCAGCCTAAAGGGGGAAATGGACCCAGGAGCCTAAAGGGGGAAATGGACCCAGGAGCCTAAAGGGGGAAATGGACCCAGGAGCCTAAAGGGGAAATGGACCCAGGAGCCTAAAGGGAAAATGGACCCAGGAGCCTAAAGGGGGAAATGGACCCAGGAGCCTAAAGGGGGAAATGGACCCAGGAGCCTAAAGGGGGAAATGGACCCAGGAGCCTTAAGGGGGAAATGGACCCAGGAGCCTAAAGGGGAAATGGACCCAGGAGCCTAAAGGGGGAAATGGACCCAGGAGCCTAAAGGGGAAATGGACCCAGGAGCCTAAAGGGAGAAAAAGACTACAGTGTGCAGCTCACTCACCACTCGTCCTGTTTACGTGTCTCTTCCCTGCCTCCCTGAAGGCCACCATGGCCCTGAAGTAGGCTCTGAGGACGGCCCAGCGGAAAGTGGCTGGGGGGTCGATGCCCATCAGGCCACAGATGAAGGCGTTTTTGCTGCTCTTCAGCAGGGCCACGATGTCTGGACGCATATGGTCTGTATTCTTCTCCCTGAAGTCCTGTGTGGGGATGCATGAGTGTGTGAGAGTGATAGAGAGACAGAGATAAAAAGAGAGAGAGAGAGTGTGTGTGTGTGTGTGTGTGTGTGTGTGTGTGTGTGTGTGTGTGAGAGAGAGAGAGAGAAAAAGGGAGAGCAAGAGAGACAGAGAGAGAGCGAGATTCAACGAGAGAGAGCGGGGGAGAAAAAAAGGAGTGTGTGTGTGAGAGAGAGAGAGAGAGAGAGAGAGAGAGAGAGAGAGAGAGAGAGAGAGAGAGAGAGAGAGAGAGAGAGAGAGAGAGAGAGAGAGAGAGAGAGAGAAAGGAGTGTGTGAGAGAGAGAGAGAGAGAGAGAGAGAGAGAGAGAGAGAGAGAGACTAAGGCTAAGCATTGCACTCAGTTCACCCTCAGTTTAACATACACATAAGCTCAGTTTAGCTTCAATACATCTTTCAGCTTTTAATTTCCTCTCTAGTGAGACTTTCATTGGAACAGGTACGCAGCTTCTTGTAAGGAATGGCAGAAGAACTCCTGAGGTTTCCAAAACCATGTCACTAAAGAAGCCGTGTCATGGAGGATGGACTCAGTTTGAACTGGACTGCAACACCGCTAATTCAAACCTTTCTTCACTTCAACACTATTGACAGATAGTTACCCAATTTAAAAAATCACACACAAACAAAAAAAGCTGAAAATGTTATGCAATTAAAATAAACAAAATGCCTTTTCCTTATGGGGAAAAAGTTAGTACACCCCTACCTTTACCATCACATAACATGGATAAAATTAGAATTAGGTACCAAAACAAGTGCAAATGATTAGAAAACATTAGAGAGAAACTTAAGAGGGTCCAGCCTTCCATAAGATAAGAAAATTGGTCTGGTTTGGTCTTAACCATATGGGTGTGTGGCAACACATCTATCAGAAAGAGACTGCACAAACTTGGCCTACATGGTAGGTCAGGAAGGAAGAAGCCTCTGCTCTCAGAGATATGAGACGACCCGTATAACCATAACACTACCACAGAGATATGAGATGACCCCGATAACCTTAACACTACCGTGCTAACCTGAACCATGCTGACTCCGATATTCTCCAGCATGATTCCAACCAGAGTAAACAGCAGTTTGTCCTTCAGATATTTAAATTCCACTCAATGGAATGATTTAAGCTAGGACGCTATGACACAAACATGAAGCTCTTGTTGAACCCAGACAGGCAGACACTGACCTTGACCCCGTATTTGACCTTCCCGGCGTAGTGGCGGATGATGAATGCGGGCTCCATGACGGCAGGGAACTCGATGTAGCTGTTGCCCTCATGCTGCCGCTTGAACTTGTCCAGCAGAGTCTGGTTAGAGGCCTGGGGGAAGCTGGAACAAGGATGGCAGGGGGGTTGGTGTCATCATGTCTCAGAGAGGATCACAACGTACACACATGCAGAGACACAGAGACAGACAGACACAGAGACAGACAGACAGACACAGACACAGACACAGAGACAGAGACAGAGACAGTCACAGAGACAGACAGACAGACACAGAGACAGACAGACACAGAGGCAGACAGACACAGAGACAAAGACAGTCACAGAGACAGACAGTCACAGAGACAGACAGACACAGACACAGAGACAGACACAGACAGAGACAGACACACAGACACAGACACAGTGACAGACAGACACAGAGACAGACAGACACAGAGACAGACAGACACAGAGACACAGAGACACAGACGACACAGACGACACAGACGACACAGACGACAGACACAGAGACACAGACAGAGACACAGACAGACACAGAGACACAGAGACACACACTCCTATTAATTCCGCTCCCCTCCTCTAGTCCCTAAATAATAATTATTCTGATTATACAGTAGCACAAAGAGTTATGGGTGGTTCCAAATTCCACAACTCCTCCTTGGAATTGTCATCCATAGAATGAAGTCACACATGAACACTGATGTAAGGTCAGTTTTATATTTCCCCTCTAAGAGCTAAGGCAAGGATTAATGGAGGGTGAGCTGATCCTAGATTTACACCTACGAGTCAAACTCTCCCCATAGCGAGAAGGTGGTCGAGGAGGACCTCAAGCCTTTAGAGGCGCTGCACAGCAAATCAAATCAAATTGTATTTGTCACATGCCCCTTACAGTGAAACGCTTACTTACAAGCCCTTAACCAACAATGCAGTTAAGAAAAATAAGTGTTAAGAAAGTATTTACTAAATACAAGAAAATTGAAAAATAAACAATAAAATAACAGTAGCGAGGCTTTATACAGGGGGAACTGGTACAGAGTCAATGTGCGGGGGCACAGGTTAGTCGAGGGAATTGAGGTAATACAGTGGTGCAAAAAAGTATTTAGTCAATTGTGCAAGTTCTCCCACTTAAAAAGATGAGAGAGGCCTGTAATTTTCATCATAGGTACACTTCAACTATGAGAGACAAAATGAGGAAAAGAAATCCAGAAAATCACATTGTAGGATTTTTTATTAATTTATTTGCAAATTATGTTGACTAAATACTTTTTTGCCCCACTGTATGTACATGTACTGTAGGTAGAGGTAAAGTGACTATGCATAGATGCATAGATAATAAACAGAGTAGCAGCAGCGTAAAAATGGGGTTGGGGGAAGAATGGCAATACAAATAGTCCATGTAGCCATTTGATTAGCTGTTCAGGAGTCTTATGGCTTGGGGGTTAGAAGCAGTTAAGAAGCCTTTTGGACCTAGACATGGCGCTCCGGTACCACTTGCCATGCGGTAGCAGGGAGAACAGTCTATGACTTGGGTGTCTGGAGTCTTTTGCAATTTTTAGGGCAGCCCTCTGACACCGCTTGGTATAGAGGTCCTGGATGGCAGCAACCAGTCAGGATGCTCTCGATGGTGCAGCTGTAGAATGTTTTGAGGATCTGAGGACCCATGCCAAATTCTTTCAGTCTCCTGAGGGGAAATAGGCATTGTCGTGCCCTCTTCATGACTCCTGAGGGGCCGCGTGTTGAGGATCAGCGTGGCAGATGTGTTGTTACCAACCCTTACCACCTGGGGGCGGCCCGTCAAGAAGTCCAGGATCCAGTTGCAGAGGGAGGTGTTTAGTCCCAGGGTCCTTAGCTTAGTGATGAGCTTTGAGGGCACTACGCTGAGCTGTAGTCAATGAACAGCATTCTCACATAGGTGTTCATTTTGTCCAGGTGGGAAAGGGCAGTGTGGAGTGCAATAGAGATTGCGGCATCTGTGGATCTGTTTGAGCGGTATGCAAATTGGAGTGGGACTAGGGTTTCTGGGATAATGGCGTTAATGTGAGCCATGACCAGCCTTTCAAAGCACTTCATGCCTACAGACGTGAGTGCTACGGGTCGGTAGTCATTTAGGAAGGCCCCTGCCAGAAGTATTCACAGTAAACCAACAGCTTACAGGAAGAGGAGAGAAAGAGTGGGGCAGGGGGTAGCAAAGGGGAACTTAAGCTATGAAAAACACAGCGCGCCAAGGACTCGATTTCCAGCTATTTCAAGTGGGAGGAATTCAGTGCGTCGGTGTCCGAATCAAGAAGAAGCACACCATTTAGTTACAGCACATGGAGAGGGAATGACGAGGACGTTGTATTGAAACAAACCATTTCAGCCATGTTTATGAATTCATTAAAACATGCTTATTAAAACTGTCTGTTATCAGAAGATGACTGTTAGGATACCAGGTTCTTTATATTGTAAGATTTCATAGAGTATGCAGTATGATGCAAACTGAATATCTCCCATTACAGAGTATCATTGGTCTCCCCTACAACATCACTAGTCACAGTCACTTCCTTTCCAGTCTTATGGAGTGGAATCATGCAAATCGTATTTTGACCCAGGTCTGACAGAGCGAGAGAGAACCTGAGAAAGAGAGAGGTCTGATGGACTCACTTGGACTCTTCATCCAGCAGATGGAGCAGCGCTGTGGGCTTCTTGCTGATGAGGTTGATGCAGCCTGTGTTGTCGATGTAGTCAATGTTGTGCCAGCTGATGCCCTCCGCCCTGTACTCCTCCTATACAAACAAACAATAGAAACATGAAGATGTGATCTTACTACTCTTTTACAATGCTATGGTTCAACACTCAAGGTTTGGTCCTAGTAAGTCTAGTAAGAATCTTATCAACTTGCACAGAATACCACTGAGACCCATAACATTGTATGGGACATCCCTCTCCTCCTATATGCTGTCTAAGTTCTACAGAGGTTTGGATTGTCTACAACTGCAAAGCCAGAAAACTATGCATGTGATGGTGGGAGTAAGGGAAACTGATTGCCCTGACAAACATCAATCACATAACCGTAATTCACAGCCCAAACACATCACACATTTAACCCAGAGGACAGGTAAAATACTGTGGCCTGTACTCTGTAAGGTGTTTCTATCACTCTTGGCACAGGAGGTTGGTGGCACATTAATTTGGGAAGACTGGCTCTTGGTAAGGGCTGGAGTGGAAAAGGTGGAATCCTATCAAATACATCAAACACAGGGTTTCCAGGTGTTTGATGCCATTCCATTGCTCCGTTCCAGACATTATTACGAGCCGTCCTCCCCTCAGAAGCCTCCACTGACACTTGGCCTGAACAAACAAAACAACAGTGTTCCAGTAGTGTTGATTTCCTGTTGGGCTACAACACAGCACTGTGCCTGCCTGCCAGGACCATTGTGCTGTCCCTGCCTGCCTGGACCACTGTGCTGTGCCTGCCTGGACCATTGTGCTGTGCTTGCACCACTGTGCCTGCCTGCCTGGACCACTGTTCCTGCCTGCCTGGACCACCGTTCCTGCCTGCCTGGACCACTGTGCCGTGCCTGCCTGGACCACTGTGCCGTGCCTGCCTGCCTGGACCACTGTGCCGTGCCTGCCTGGACCACTGTGCCGTGCCTGCCTGCCTGGACCACTGTGCCGTGCCTGCCTGCCTGGACCACTGTGCCGTGCCTGCCTGCCTGGACCACTGTGCCGTGCCTGCCTGGACCACTGTGCCGTGCCTGCCTGCCTGGACCACTGTGCCGTGCCTGCCTGGACCACTGTGCCGTGCCTGCCTGGACCACTGTGCTGTGCCTGCCTGCCTGGACCACTGTGCTGTGCCTGCCTACCTGGACCACTGTGCTGTGCCTGCCTGCCTGGACCACTGTGCTGTGCCTGCCTGCCTGGACCACTGTGCTGTGCCTGCCTGCCTGGACCACTGTGCTGTGCCTGCCTGGACCACTGTGCTGTGCCTGCCTGGACCACTGTGCTGTGCCTGCCTGGACCACTGTGCTGTGCCTGCCTGGAACACTGTGCTGTGCCTGTGACTCTTTGGGAAAAAGAATAGAGCAATAAAGGGCTATAATCCAGCCAGGGTTTAATCAAATCAATGTAATCTCCTTTGCCAACCTTTGACCCCTCCCCTCTTTTAGCCAAAAGTCCCACAAGTCAGCTGAACAAACCAATTCATCGGTTATCCCAATGTCCTCGCAAATAAGGACGGGGAAATCTGAGAACAAACCTCATTGGTGCGTTAACCTAACGGTTTATGTTCCCAGTCTGTAGAACGGAATGAACCAACGGCCCGGTCCTTCAATGCTAGGCTCAAATTAAAATATTTGCCCGCCTGAATATTGAACTTCGTACAAGCTGACAGTATTCATGGTTAGAATTTGGAAAGGGTGACCTGATCCTAGATCTGTGACTAAAAGGGAGCATATATACAGTATATATATACACGTATTGTGTTCACCCCACAAACACTGTACAAGGTCCTACAACATGTTGTTAGGTAAGATATGGTAGGCTCAGGCTGATGTGTCACTGAATACCATAGTGCATTCAGACTAACATAGCAGATATAAGATTTTTATTTATTGAACCTTCATTTAACTAGGCAAGTCAGTTATGAACAAATTCTTATTTACAATGATGGCCTACTGGGGAACAGTGGGTTAACTGCCTTGTTCAGGGGAAGATTCAGCTTGGGGACAAGGTAAAAATCTGTCGTTCTGCCCCTGAACAAGGCAGTTATAACCCACTGTTTCCCAGTAGGCCGTCAAGATGGTCCACAATAGAGATGAAGGTTAACAGACAAACATAGCAGATTTAAGATGGTCCACAATAGAGATGGAGGTTAACAGACCAGCAGCAGATGCTATATGTAAATCAAATTCTATTGGTCACATACACATGGTTAGCAGATGCTACACTCGCAATAACATCTGCTAACCATGTGTATGTGACCAATAGAATTGTATTTTATTTGATTTACATACAGCATCTGATGGTGTTGTCTGTTAACCTCCATCTCTATTGTGGACCATCTTAAATGTGTTTGTCTGTTAACCTCCATCTCTAATCTGCTTCCCTCTCTTGACGCCATCACGGCTCCTTCAGTGAGCCTAAATCTGGCCAACAACATGAATGAACCCTAGTAGCACATGGAAACACCATAAAACTAAATTGACAAGATCTCTATAAATGGTTTGGTAAAAACACATACCGAACCACATACCATTGACCATATAATGAGCGCTCGTGTGTGTCTGTGCATGTCTGTGTGTGAGCATGTCAGAGTGTGCGAGCGTGTCTGTGTGTATGTCTGTTAGCGTGTCTGTGTGTATGTCTGTTAGCGTGTCTGTGTGTGAGTGTGTGTGTGTGTGTTTGTGTATATGAGTATTCCAAGAATCCCTACAGTGTGTAGCGATTTATGACGACGACGTCATGCCTGCCAGACATAGCTGGAGATGAGCCAACATGGAAGTCTCAACTTTATACCACTGCTGCTGCTTGTTCCGGCACGCACGCACACACGCACACACGCACACACACACACACACGCATACACACACACACAGGGGCAAATAGCACCTCCCCTCGCTCACTGTCAGAGTTACCCAATACAAAGGAAACGTCTCACTGTCCAGCAATATTCAAAGGAGTTGGCAAATGCAAAAACAGGCTAGCTGAATAGCTCTTTAGACAGAATAATAAAAAAAACTCCTTGATGCCACCTTGATATTTTCTACATGCTGATTTCTACTGTTAGGGCCACCACTAGGCTTTCACAATGTCTATCTCTACTCTGTTAGGGCCACCACTAGGCTTTCAAATACTTTACTTCAGAACTATACCGGAGTATTGTCTTGATTGAGCTCTAACAGTTCACTTCAGTTCAGAACTATACCGGAGTATTGTCTTGATTGAGCTCAAACACATTTCAGTTCAGTGGTCTTCTATGACCATTCATTTCATAAGCCATTTGTTCTGTTGAGGAGACAGACTTATTAGTAGCACAACGCAATGGCCCAACCTCACCAAAGCTTGAAGCAAACAAACCCTCTCTGAAGTTGAGTGAATGCTGTACATGTTCAAAAGCTGTGGCTAATTTTTAACATGGAAGTTAATGACAGCAGTGGCTTTATGGATGGGTGCCTTTGTACAGGAGGCCTCCTTGAGCAAATACAGTATGTGTCATTGTGTCACGCATTGGGGTTTGGAGAGACCAAGACGCAGCGCAGGGATAGTAGTTCAACATTTATTTTATTTATTTTACTATGTATAATACTACAAATGACCGAACTACCACAATTAACAAACACTATCAACAAGAAAACGTCACGTTCCTAAACAACACAAACACGAATAAACGGACGTAATTGAAAACACAATTTACTACACCCTGACTGCGACATACATCGATATGTAACGATAACAACCCACCCCAACGTGAAAGACAGACTCCACATATATTGGATCCCTAATTAGAGACAATGCCGTGCAGCTGCCTCTAATTAGGGATCCAACCTAAACCCCACACAGAAACAGAAAAGAACGACACTGTCAGACTCTGACCATAGCTACATAGAGAAGCAATTGGGCTTCTCTATGGCCAGAGCCTGACACATTGCCAAGATGGCGCTGTAAAAGGAACTCTCCAATCAGTTTCAGTTGTACTTACTAAGGCTGCGTTTAGACAGGCAGCCAAATGATATTTTTTCACAAATTCTGACCAATCAGATCAGCTTTGAAACAGATCTGATGTCATTGGTCAAAAGACCAATTAGTGGAAAAATATCAGAATTGGGCTGCCTGTCTAAACGCAGCCTAAATGTACTAAAGGAAAAGTGACTCAGTCAATTGTGGTTAAACATGTTTACCTACAAATCTGATCATGACCAAAACAACCTTCCTCTCCAATCCAGTCAGTTAACACCAACACACATCCATCATAATGAGGGTTGAGGAGGTAACAGACATCCATCATAATGAGGGTTGAGGAGGTAACACACATCCATCATAATGAGGGTTGAGGAGGTAACACACATCCATCATAATGAGGGTTGAGGAGGTCACAGACATCCATCATAATGAGGGTTGAGGAGGTAACACACATCCATCATAATGAGGGTTGAGGAGGTAACAGACATCCATCATAATGAGGGTTGAGGACGTAACAGACATCCATCATAATGAGGGTTGAGGACGTAACAGACATCCATCATAATGAGGGTTGAGGAGGTAACACACATCCATCATAATGAGGGTTGAGGAGGTAACACACATCCATCATAATGAGGGTTGAGGAGGTAACAGACATCCATCATAATGAGGGTTGAGGAGGTAACAGACATCCATCATAAATAATGAGGGTTGAGGAGGTAACAGACATCCATCATAAATAATGAGGGTTGAGGAGGTAACACACATCCATCATAAATAATGAGGGTTGAGGAGGTAACACACATCCATCATAAATAATGAGGGTTGAGGAGGTAACAGACATCCATCATAAATAATGAGGGTTGAGGAGGTAACAGACATCCATCATAAATAATGAGGGTTGAGGAGGTAACAGACATCCATCATAAATAATGAGGGTTGAGGAGGTAACAGACATCCATCATAATGAGGGTTGAGGAGGTAACACACATCCATCATAATGAGGGTTGAGGAGGTAACACACATCCATCATAATGAGGGTTGAGGAGGTAACACACATCCATCATAATGAGGATTGAGGAGGTAACAGACATCCATCATAATGAGGGTTGAGGAGGTAACAGACATCCATCATAATGAGGGTTGAGGAGGTAACACACATCCATCATAATGAGGGTTGAGGAGGTAACACACATCCATCATAATGAGGGTTGAGGAGGTAACAGACATCCATCATAATGAGGGTTGAGGAGGTAACAGACATCCATCATAATGAGGATGAGGAGGTAACACACATCCATCATAATGAGGATTGAGGAGGTAACACACATCCATCATAATGAGGATTGAGGAGTCAACCCTCATTATAATGGATGTGTGTTACCTCCTCAACCCTCATTATGATGGATGCAAGTGCATTTTGCACTTACAGTTCAGTACTGGAAAGGTGCAGAAATGTAAAAAGCCTTACCTGCTCAAGCTTAAAGATGTGCTGATTGAAGTAGTGTTGGAGCCTCTCGTTGGCGAAGTTGATGCAGAACTGCTCAAAGCTGTTGTTTTCGTAGTCCTCAAAGCCAAAGATGTCCAGCACGCCGATGGAAAATATCTGAGGGATACGTGAGGTGAAATCTCAATTGACGATATGCGCTTTGACAAAAAAAACAACCTCAACAACCTCAACCAAAGGTTAAAGCCATTCAAACAAAACCACTGATGTCACTCTTTTCCGAAGGTGGTTCATACCATGATTTATTAAATCAATAAAACAGCATTGTCATATCACAGCACGTTTCTGCCAAGGTGCTCATGCTCCATTTGAACACCTGTAACAGAAGCATGAAGCCGGTGTGTTTCCAGTACTTCCACTATGACCGGGGACACCGTTATTCTGGGTGGAGACATGAGCAGCAGGTAGCCTAGCCGTTAGAGAGGTGAGACAGTAACCGGAGGGTTGACAGTTCGAATTCCAGGTCCAATGGAAAACAATCTGGCAGGAGGTGAGCTGGCAAATAAGAGGGTAAACGTTATGCCCTTGAGCAAGGCACTTAAACGCTCCAACAACAGCTCCCCGAGCACCCAGTGTGCCACACCTCTCCAAAACGTATGTATGTATGCAGTGGTGAAAGTACTTAGGTTAAAGTACTACTTAAGTTGTTTTTTGTGGTATCTGTACTTTACTATTTACATTTGACAACTTTTACTTCACTATATTCCTAAAGAAAATAATGTACTTTTTACTTCATACATTTTCCCTGACAACCAAAAGAACTTGTTACATTTTGAATGATTAGCAGGACAGGAAAATGGTGCTATTGACGCACTTATAAAGAGAACATCCCTGGTCATCCCTACTGCCTAAGATCTGGTGGACTCACTAGACACAAATGCTTTCTTTGTAAATTATGTCTGAGTGTTGGAGTGCCGTCTGGTTTGCTTAATATAAGGAATGTGAAATTATTTATACTTGTACTTTTGACACTTTTGTATATTTTAGCAATTCCATTTACTTTTGATACTTAAGTATATTTAAAAACAAGTAGTATGTTACTGAGTAACTTTCCCTTTTACTTGAGTTATTTTCTATTAAGGTATCTTTACTTTTACTCAAGTAGGACGATTGAGTACTTTTTCCACCACTGTATGTATGCGTGTCTTTCGGAGGGGTAAGGTTAAAAGTGGAAGTAACATTTTGGTTGGACCTTGAAAGTGATCTTAATCTTAATGAAGCGGAGATGTGAGCATGTCATAGGTATGTTATAAGCAGACATAAGCAAGCATGATAGCGGTCATGTCTTACCTTGGCACTTTCCTCCAAGTCCCGGTTGTTGAGCAGTGCGTGGTTGATCCGGAACACAATCCAGTCAAACAGTGCGCTGTACAGGGACTTGGCCATGGAGTCCCTCACCGTGCCCGCCTGGAGGAATACACCAAAAAACATCCATGTTACTACTGACCTACTGCACCTCACTATTCATCCATGTTACTACTGACCTACTGCACCTCACTATTCTTCCATGTTACTACTGACCTACTGCACCTCACTATTCATCCATGTTACTACTGACCTACTGCACCTCACTATTCATCCATGTTACTACTGACCTACTGCACCTCACTATTCCTCCATGTAACTACTGACCTCAAAAATGTTGAATGTGAAAGACCAGGCCCGTGTTCACAAAGCGTCTCAAAGTAGCAGTGCTGATACGGGATCAGAACCTCCTCTAATTCATGTTGATCTAAAAGGCAGAACTGATCCTAGATCAGCACTCCTACTTTGAGACGGGCCCTGGTGCCATGGGTGATCAGTTTGGTACGCATAGAATACCCAAAACACTTCCATCAGACAATGGAATCAACTTCACTTGTGTGGATTTCCTGCTTTAAGAATACAATGTTCCAAACATATGGGCTCCATCGGGTTTGGCTTCAAACAAATAACTAATAAACATCTAGAAATCAAAATGGATTTTTTGCTAGTTTTTCTACAATGCAATCAAACAAGGCTAAATCTCTTGCAATATATACTGAACAAAAATATAAAACTCAACATGAAACGATTTCAACAATTTTACTGAGTTACAGTTCATATAAGGAAACCAGTCAATTGAAATAAATTCATTAGGCCCTAATCTATGGATTTCACATGACTGGGCAGGGGCGCAGCCATGGCCCACTCACTTGGGAAAAAGCCCACCAACTGGGGAGCCAGGCCCAGTCAATCAGAATAAGTTTTTCCCCACAAAAGGGCTTTATTATAGACAGAAATACCCCTGTCTTGGTGGCTGGTCTCAGAGGATCCCACAGGTGAAGAACCCGGATGTGGAGGTCCTGGGTTGCCGTTGTGAGGCCGGTTGGAAGTACTGCCAAATTCTCTAAAACGACGTTGGAGGTGGCTTATGGTAGACAAATTAACATTAAAATCTCTGGCAACAGCTCTAGTGGACATTCCTGCAGTCAGCATGCCAATTGGTGGTGGTCCTTTGTAGCTCAGTTGGTAGAGCATGGCGCTTGCAACACCAGGCAAAAAGGACCTCCTGTAGCAGAGCCCCGGAGTTACCAGCCCATTCCAGCCTGTTGTCCATATGACTCCCAGGAACTTGTATGACCCAACCATTTCCACATCCATCCCCTGTATAGGGACTGCAGTCAGTTGGACCTTAGTTCTCCTGAAGTCCACCACCATCTCCTTTGTTTTGCTGATGTTGAGCTGAAGGTGGTTCTGCTCACACCTCAACACAAAGTAATTGATTGCGCTCCTGTACTCCTCCTCCTGCCCACCCCTGATGCACCCTACAATTGCAGAGTCATCCGAGAACTTCTGTGGGTGGCATGTTTCAGAGTTATATCTGAAGTCCGAGGTGTAGAGGGTGAACAGGAAGGGGGACAGGACCGTTCCCTGGGGGGCCCCTGTGTTGCTCACTCTCCGTTCTGACACACAGCTCTGTAGTCACACAAATTGTGGCCAACCGGTGAGGTTATCCGTGACCCAGAAGACTAAGGGTGCTTCCACTTTCATCCTCTCACCCAGTAGCAGGGGCTGAATGGTGTTGAAGGCACTGGAGAAGTCATCTTTTGATTAGCCTGGCTTTATTAGTTAACAACAGATTGTGTAATCCGAGCCATATTACTCTTAAGGAAGAGTTTTGTAAAATGTATACACACATGACTGTAAATCACTTTGTATTAATTGCACACTCCCTCAAAACATAAGAAATATGTGGCATTGTGTCGTGTGACAAAACATTTGCACATTTTAGAGTGGCCTTTTATTGTCCCTAGCACAAGGTGCACCTGTGTAATGATCATGCTGTTTAATCAGCTTTTTGATATGCCACACCTGTCAGGTGGATGGATTAACTTGACAAAGTAGAAATGCTCACTACACAGGGGTGTAAATATTGTGCACAATATTTGAGAGAAATATGTTTTTTGTGCGTATGGAATATTTCTGGGATCTTTTATTTCACCTCATGAAACATGGGACCAACACCTTACATGTTGCATTTATATTGTTGTTCAGTATAGTTTGTGTCAGAGATGATTATCCTCATATAAATAAACAAGCACGGTACTCAACAGAATATGCGAGACACACAATATTAGACATATGACTAGGTCTGTGAGACTAAAGACTTGTCATTTTCCCAGTCCTCTGTCCCTGTCAGTCCTCTGTCCCTGTCTTAAGTCGAACTACGAAATGAAAACACAAAATCTGGATACGCTCAGGTAGTGCCCTCCCCGCTCCATGTGCCTAATGAACATGACACAGGAGATTGGTCCGTTGAGATCCGTGAGCAGAGCAGGGCCATAGTCATTAAGCGTCTAAGATCAGTGTTGCGGTTTTGATCAGAATTAATATGATTACCTGGACAAGAGAGACCTGATCCTAGATCAGCGCTCCTAGTCTGGTCAATATTTTTCAAGCACAGCGTTGTGACTCCTGGCAGGTCAGCAGTACCTCTCCTGGTCATGATTAATGACATTAGTCTGCCTAATGCACATCAGAGTGACAGAGGCACTACCAATCCAATCTACTGTAGGACAGACACCAATGAAAACATGACCCTCTGAGGGTCGGTAGCTGATAGCACAGAGTATTACTGATCTAAGTAGGATGTGGAAAATGGGCAATTTCACAATTGACTACAGGTCATTGACTACAGTACATTGACTACACACACGAAACATGCAACACAAGTTTCAATAACATAAAGCCATTCTAAAGAGAAACTTGGTTATGTTTATAGCTGGGTTCCTTGGTGGCTTTGTCCCTTGTAGTGTCAGCTGGGTTCCTTGGTGTCCTTGTCCCTTGTAGTGTCAGCTGGGTTCCTTGGTGTCCTTGTCCCTTGTAGTGTCAGCTGGGTTCCTTGGTGTCCTTGTCCCTTGTAGTGTCAGCTGCGTGCCTTGGTGTCCTTGTCCCTTGTAGTGTCAGCTGGATCCTTGGTGTCCTTGTCCCTTGTAGTGTCAGCTGGGTTCCTTGGTGTCCTTGTCCCTTGTAGTGTCATCTGGGTTCCTTGGTGTCCTTGTCCCTTGTAGTGTCAGCTGGGTTCCTTGGTGTCGTTGTCCCTTGTAGTGACAGCTAGGTGCCTTGGTGTCTTTGTCCCTTGTAGTGTCAGCTAGGTGCCTTGGTGTCTTTGTACCTTGTTGTGTCAGCTAGGTGCCTTGGTGTCCTTGTCCCTTGTAGTGTCAGCTGGGTTCCTTGAGTCAATTATACTGTCTAGTTGTGTCAATTTGTTTCACTTCAAGATTATTCCTTATAATGAAAAAAGCGTTTTAATAATGTAATAAATAATAATCATACTTATTATAAGTCCCTCATTCATACCATCACAGACAGTGAAGGGCTGTTTGTCATCTTCTGTTGCCATGCCTGGATGTCCATAAATCAACAAGGTGAGATAGATTTCCCACACACAGAAATGTGACGCAACTGTGTGGGAGATCAGTTTAGTGCATTTCCAATACAACTGCCTGCAAAGCATCAGATGTCTACTGTTGCTCAAAACATGCCATTATGGTACCGCAAAAGTTCAAATTACTGTCTTTTACATCATTTACTAGTTTACTTTTAGCGACAACAGACTGATCTGCCTAGCAACTACCACGGGTCATACAAAATGCTATTTATATTGCTTGCAAGAGTCTTCAAAAGTGAGAGGCCTTTTTATTATTTAAAGGAAGTTGGATTCAAACATTCCGGTGAGCATTAATCTTTTAAATATCTCAATAACAAATGGACAATTAGAGAGAAGAAAATCAATGGTACTCATGTTTTCAAGTAGTAAAAATACCAGTTTAGAGCAAATGATTAACAGTTCCCTGTTGCAACCATTATAACAATGTTTACAGAAAGGACCACCCAAAGACCTGCCAGAACAATCAGCACTGTTTGTTTATATAAAATGGCCCCTAAACCACTAATGGCTGGAATGAGGGCGTAGCTGTGTTTCTGATAATACGGTTGATAAAGTAGCTGTGTTGTGGATTATAAAAGGTTTGTGTAGTGAGGATGTTTGTTGCATGCTGTGATATGGCATAGACACATGCTAGTTGGGGGATGGGAGGTAGGAGTGAGGAGCGATCTTGTGGAAAGGATAAAATACCCATCCAACATGTGGACACACTGTAGGTGTAAACAACCAACAACAATATGCAGTTATACTTCAAATAATAATTATACTTTAGAATTACACATAAAAATAGGCCTTTGATTTCTACTTTGTGAGCTGGTTGGTCATTCATTCAGCTGGGTCTAGTGTGTTTGTTTTCAGAGAAACCCTCTCTGGTTTCAGCTGGGTCTAGTGTGTTTGTTTTCAGAGAAACCCTCTCTGGTTTCAGCTGGGTCTAGTGTGTTTGTTTTCAGAGAAACCCTCTCTGGTTTCAGCTGGGTCTAGTGTGTTTGTTTTCAGAGAAACCCTCTCTGGTTTCAGCTGGGTCTAGTGTGTTTGTTTTCAGAGAAACCCCCTCTGGTTTCAGCTGGGTCTAGTGTGTTTGTTTTCAGAGAAACCCTCTGGTTTCAGCTGTGTCTAGTGTGTTTGTTTTCAGAGAAACCCTCTCTGGTTTCAGCTGGGACTAGTGTGTTTGTTTTCAGAGAAACCCTCTGGTTTCAGCTGTGTCTAGTGTGTTTGTTTTCAGAGAAACCCTCTCTGGTTTCAGCTGGGTCTAGTGTGTTTGTTTTCAGAGAAACCCTCTAGTTTCAGCTGGGTCTAGTGTGTTTGTTTTCAGAGAAAACCTCTCTGGTTTCTGTAAACACACTAAGCAGCTTTCTGGTGCCGCAGCCTTAGTGGACTAGCATTAAGGAAAATGAGCTTGTGCCTTTGGAAGGAGAGCTGTGGCAGTCTTTCTTAAAAGGGACTTTTTCATTAGCTTGGTGTAAGGCTGAATGCGGATGCACATTTCAAGGATACTTCACCAACAAGCTCATTTGTTTGCTTAACTTAAAACCATATCTAGGTGTTTGCATGGCTACAAGCACTCACGTTAAAGGGGGTCAGCTCAGTAGGGCCAGCGGAACATAAAGCTCCACACACAGCCACTTTCCACTCCGATTTCCTAGTCAGTGTTTCCAAGGCCAAAGTTACAGACGTGGTGTATGCGTGCATGTGTGTGTATATGTGTATGTATATATATACACTGTATGTGTGTATATGTGTATGTATATATATACTATATGTGTGTGTATATGTGTATGTATATATATACTGTATGTGTGTGTACAGTCGTGGCCAAAAGTTTTGAGAATGACACAAGTATTGGTCTCCACAAAGTTTGCTGCTTCAGTGTTCTTAGATCTTTATGTCAGTAGTTACTATGGTACACTGAAGTATAATTACAAGTACTCCATATGTGTCAAAGGCTTTCATTGACAATGACATTCAGTTTATGCGAAGAGTCAATATTTGCAGTGTTGACCCTTCTTTTTCAAGACCTCTGCAATCCACCCTGGCATGGGGTCAATTAACTTCTGGGCCACATTCTGACTGATTGCAGGCCATTCTTGCATAATCAATGCTTGGAGTTTGTCAGAAGTTGTGGGTTTTTGTTTGTCCGCCCGCCTCTTGAGGATCGACCACAAGTTCTCAATGGGATTAAGGTCTGGGGAGTTTCCTGGCCATGGACCCAAAATAACAATGTTTTGTTCCCCGTGCCACTTAGTTATCACTTTTGCCTTATGGCAAGGTGCTCCATCATGCTGGAAAAGGCATTGGTCGTCACCAAACTGTTCTTGGATGGTTGGGAGAAGTTGCTCTCGGAGGATGTGTTGGTACCATTCTTTATTCATGGCTGTGTTCTTAGGCTAAATTGTGAATGAGCCCACTCCCTTGGCTGAGAAGCAACCCCACACATGAATGGTCTCAGGATGCTTTACTGTTGGCATGACACAGGACTGATGGTAGCGCTCACCTTGTCTTCTCCGGACAAGGTGTTTTCCGGATGGCCCAAACAATCGGAAAGGGGATTCATCAGAGAAAATGACTCTACCCCAGTCCTCAGCAGTCCAATCCCTGTACCTTTTGCAGAATATCAGTCTGTCCCTAATGATTTTCCTGGAGAGAAGTGGCTTCTTTGCTGCCCTTCTTGACACCAGGCCATCCTCCAAAAGTCTTCGCCTCACTGTGCGTGCAGATGCACTCACACCTGCCTGCTGCCATTCCTGAGCAAGCTCTGCACTGGTGGTGCCCCGATCCCGCAGCTGAATCATCTTTAGGAGACGGTCCTGGCGCTTGCTGGACTTTCTTGGGCGCCCTGACGCCTTCTTCACAATAATAGAACCTCTCTCCTTGAAGTTCTTGATGATCCGATAAATGGTTGATTTAGGTGCAATCTTACCATCAAAAATATCCTTGCCTGTGAAGCCCTTTTTGTGCAAAGCAATGATGATGGCACGTGTTTCCTTGCAGGTAACCATGGTTGACAGAGGAAGAACAATGATTTCAAGCACCACCCTCCTTTTAAAGCTTCCAGTCTGTTATTCTGATTCAATCAGCATGCCAGAGTGATCTCCAGCCTTGTCCTCGTCAACACTCACCTGTGTTAACAAGACAATCACTGACATGATGGCAGCTGGTCCTTTTGTGGCAGGGCTGAAATGCAGTGGAAATGTTTTTTGGGGATTAAGTTCATTTTCAAGGCAGAGGGACTTTGCAATTAATTGCAATTCATCTGATCACTCTTCATGACATTCTGGAGTATATGCAAATTGCCATCATCAACAATGAGGCAGCAAACTTTGTGTTGTGGAGACCAATACTTGTGTCATTCTCAAAACTTTTGGCCACAACTGTATATGTGTATGTATATACAGTCGTATGCAAAAGTTTGGGCACCCCTGACAATTTCCATGATTTCCATTTATAAATAATTGGGTGTTTGGATCAGCAATTTCATTTTGATCTATCAAATAACTGATGGACACAGTAATATTTCAGTAGTGAAATTAGGTTTATTGGATTAACAGAAAATGTGCAATATGCATGAAAACTAAATTAGACAGGTGCATAAATTTGGGCCCCAACAGAAAAATCACATCAATATTTAGTAGAGCCTCCTTTTGCTAAAATAACAGCCTCTAGACGCTTCCTATAGCCTCTAATGAGTGTCTGGATTCTGGATGAAGGTATTTTGGACCATTCCTCCTTACAAAACATCTCCAGTTCAGTTAGGTTTGATGGTTGCCGAGCATGGACAGCCCGCTTCAAATCATCCCACAGATTCTCAATGGTATTCAGGTCTGGGGACTGGGATGGCCATTCCAGAACATTGTACTTGTTCCTCTGCATAAATGCCCAGGTAGATTTTGAGCAGTGTTTTGGTCGTTGTCTTGTTGAAATATCTAACCCCGGCGTAACTTCAACTTTGTGACTGATTCTTCAACATTATTCCCAAGAATCTGCTGATATTGAGTGGAATCCATGCGACCCTCAACTTTAACTAGATTCCCAGTACCGGCACTGGCCACACAGCCCCACAGCATGATGGAACCCCCACCAAATTTTACTGTGGGTAGCAAGTGTTTTTCTTGGAACGCTGTGTTCTTTTGCCGCCATGCATAACGTCCCTTGTTATGACCAAATAACTCAATCTTTGTTTCATCAGTCCACAGCACCTTATTCCAAAATGAAGCTGGCTTGTCCAAATGTGCGTTTGTGGCATGTGTGCAGAAAAGGCTTCTTCCGCATCACTCTCCCGTACAGCTTCTCCTTGTGAAAAGTGTGCTGAATTGTTGAACGATGCACAGTGACACCATCTGCAGCAAGATGATGTTGTAGGTCTTTGGAGGTGGTCTGTGGGCTGTTTTTGACCGTTCTCACCATCCTTCGCCTTTGCCTCTCCGATATTTTACTTGGCCTGCCACTTCTGGCCTTAACAAGAACTGTGCCTGTGGTCTTCCATTTCCTCACTATGTTCCTCACAGTGGACACTGACAGCTTACATCTCTGCGATAGCTTTTTGTAGCCTTCCCCTAAACCATAATGTTGAACAATCTTTGTTTTCAGGTAATTTGAGAGTTGTTTTGAGGCCCCCATGTTGCCACTCTTCAGAGGAGAGTCAAAGAGAACATCAACTTGAATTGGCCACCTTAAATACCTTTTCTCATGATTGGATGCACTTGTCTATGAAGTTCAAGGCTTAATGAGCTCACCAAACCAATTGTGTGTTCCAATTAATCAGTGCTAAGTAGTTACAGGTATTCAGATCAACAGAATAACAAGGGTGCCCAAATTTTTGCATAGCCTATTTTTCACATCTGATTTAATTTCATAAAACTTAATATTGCTACACTAAAAATCTTTGTCTGGACAATACCCCAGTACTCAGCTTTTATTAGAAAATGAATGGCATGCCACTGTGATCATTTTCTGTGACGAGAGAGTAAATTATTATGCAGCCTCAGAGGGGTGCCCAAACTTTTGCATACGACTGTATATACTGTGTGTGTGTATATGTGTATGTATATATACAGTGGGGAGAACAAGTATTTGATACACTGCCGATTTTGAAGGTTTTCCTACTTACAAAGCATGTAGAGGTCTGTAATTTTTATCATAGGTACACTTCAACTGTGAGAGACGGAATCCAGAAAATCACATTGTATGATTTTTAAATAATTAATTTTCATTTTATTGCATGACATAAGTATTTGATCACCTACCAACCAGTAAGAATTCCGTCTCTCACAGACCTGTTAGTTTTTCTTTAAGAAGCCCTCCTGTTCTCCACTCATTACCTGTATTAACTGCACCTGTTTGATCTCGTTACCTGTATAAAAGACACCTGTCCACACACTCAATCAAACAGACTCCAACCTCTCCACAATGGCCAAGACCAGAGAGCTGTGTAAGGAAATCAGGGATAAAATTGTAGACCTGCACAAGGCTGGGATGGGCTACAGGACAATAGGCAAGCAGCTTAGTGAGAAGGCAACAACTGTTGGCGCAATTATTAGAAAATGGAAGAAGTTCAAGATGACGGTCAATCTCCCTCGGTCTGGGGCACCATGCAAGATCTCACCTCATGGGGCATCAATGATCATGAGGAAGGTGAGGGATCAGCCCAGAACTACACGGCAGGACCTGGTCAATGACCTGAAGAGAGCTGGGACCACAGTCTCAAAGAAAACCATTAGTAACACACTACGCCGTCATGGATCCTGCAGCGTACGCAAGGTCCCCCTGCTCAAGCCAGCGCATGTCCAGGCCCGTCTGAAGTTTGCCAATGACCATCTGGATGATCCAGAGGAGGAATGGGAGAAGGTCATGTGGTCTGATGAGACAAAAATAGAGCTTTTTGTTCTAAACTCCACTCGCCGTGTTTGGAGGAAGAAGAAGGATGAGTACAACCCCAAGAACACCATCCCAACCGTGAAGCATGGAGGTGGAAACATCATTCTTTGAGGATGCTTTTCTGCAAAGGGGACAGGATGACTGCACCGTATTGAGGGGAGGATGGATGGGGCCATGTATCGCGAGATCTTGGCCAACAACCTCCTTCCCTCAGTAAGAGCATTGAAGATGGGTCGTGGCTGGGTCTTCCAGCATGACAACGACCCGAAACACACAGCCAGGGCAACTAAGGAGTGGCTCCGTAAGAAGCATCTCAAGGTCCTGGAGTGGCCTAGCCAGTCTCCAGACCTGAACCCAATAGAAAATCTTTGGAGGGAGCTGAAAGTCTGTATTGCCCAGCGACAGCCCCGAAACCTGAAGGATCTGGAGAAGGTCTGTATGGAGGAGTGGGCCAAAATCCCTGCTGCAGTGTGTGCAAACCTGGTCAAGAACTACAGGAAACGTATGATCTCTGTAATTGCAAACAAAGGTTTCTGTACCAAATATTAAGTTCTGCTTTTCTGATGTATCAAATACTTATGTCATGCAATAAAATGCAAATTAATTACTTAAAAATCATACAATGTGATTTTCTGGATTCCGTCACTCACAGTTGAAGAGTACCTATGATAAAAATTACAGACTTCTACATGCTTTGTAAGTGGGAAAACCTGCAAAATCGGCAGTGTATCAAATACTTGTTCTCCCCACTGTATACTGTATGTGTGTGTAGTTCCGCTGGTCCTGCAGAGCAGACTCCTTTTAACGGCCCTGACATCTGCTTTGGCGTACCCCACTGTACACATCCATCTTATCCCTCAACTATCCACACCCAAGACAGTATTCAGACAGACAGACCCAACCAGACAGACAGAGACAGACAGACAGACCCAACCAGACAGACAGACAGACCCAACTGGACAGACAGACAGACAGAGAGACAGACAGACCCAACCAGACAGACAGATCCAACCAGACAGACAGACAGACAGACCCAACCAGACAGACAGATCCAACCAGACAGACAGTCAGATCCAACCAGACAGACAGATCCAACCAGACAGACAGACAGACCCAACCACAGACAGACCCAACCAGACAGACAGACCCAACCAGACAGACAGACAGACCCAACCGGACAGACGGCAGACCCAACCGGACAGACAGACAGACCCAACCAGACAGAGAGACAGACAGACCCAACCAGACAGACAGACAGACAGACCCAACCAGACAGAGAGACAGACAGACCCAACCAGACAGAGAGACAGACAGACCCAACCAGACAGACAGACAGACCCAACCAGACAGACAGACCCAACCAGACAGACAGACAGACAGACCCAACCAGACAGACAGACAGACAGACTCAACCAGACAGACAGACAGACAGACAGACTCAACCAGACAGACAGACAGACAGACAGACAGACAGACAGACAGACAGACAGACAGACAGGACAGACCCAACCAGACAGACAGACCCAACCAGACAGACAGACCCAACCAGACAGACAGACAGACAGACAGACAGACAGACAGACAGACCCAACCAGACAGACAGACAGACCCAACCAGACAGACAAACCCAACCAGACATACACAGACCCAACCAGATAGACAGACGCAACTGAATAGACAGAGAGACAGACAGTCTGACAAACAGACCAGCTGACTCCAGCTGACACAGTGTTTCCACTATATTGTTATTTAGATAGGCAGGGTGCCTACTACTCCTTAGCATTTATCAATGCAGAATAAATGCGTCTTGATGATCATATTTTCAAGAATACTTTGGGACTGTGTTGAGGAATGGTTTGTCTTGAGGTAAGGTGGAGTATTTAACGGTGCCTCTTCTTTGCACTAATGGTTTAAGGGTTGAGAATGTTTGGGATGAGTTTCAGGTTTGGGCTGTTGACTTGGTCTCACCTCAGCCAGTTTGTAGGGCATGATCAGCCTCTCTCCCACTGTCACGGTCTTCCTCGTCGTCAGGGCTTCAAATAGCATCTCCTCCTTGACCTGTTCAGAAAAGACAAGAGACCACGATTCATTTCACAGTTGAAAGTAATTTCTGTTTCAGAAACACAAAGGACATCCTGAGACTGTACACACATCAAGCACTACAACAGCTTTATTCAGCCAAATTGTTAAGTAATGAGGGTGGATATGAGCCCTGCTATGTTTAGTTTGGAATGAGAAATACTTATTCCTATTTATTGACACAAGGGGGCCAGCGGCCTGCACTATCCTATAAACATCCTGTAACTAGAGAGGAACACAGAGTGTAGATGTCCCAAAACAGTGCACTCCTCTTAGATGCAGACTATGTCCCAACTAGGGTTGCAAAATTCTTGGAACGTTCAATAAATTCCCTGGTTCCGGAATTCCTGCCTATTCCCTCCTGATTCCGGGAATCCTCCAACCGGGATATCAGGAAAGCCAGGGAATTTACTGAAACGTCCAGGAATTTTGCAACCCTAGTGGAGGAATCACAGCTCGATTGACTCTGACCTAACCCATTTGGGGAGCATATGTTCTTTCACATGAGCATAAGCCATGTTCCTTCTGCTGCTTTCTGCAAACCTCAATGATGGTTGGATCAGTATTCTGAAAATACATCTGCCCTATTACTGCAAGTCCTGACTTCTGTCTCTTCGCAACACATGTTCAATGGAAAAACTATAATTCATAAACTGAGACAAAGAGAGACAGCCAGAGAGAGAGAGAAATAGTCTTATGCCTACAGAATATTTGTAGACGGATAACAGAATTAGAAATTATGTAATTATACGCTGCATGCAAACCAAATTCCTGACCGAGGAATTGCATTTTCCACCGAGTGGATTGGTACTGAAAAGCCTTGCGCACAGTATGTCACTGTAAATGCATCTGAAAACATTCTGACAATGAGTAACAAAGTGCTTGTGTGAATAGGAACACATTTGAGGAATAGATTTCCACACTACGCCTTCCCCAAAGGTCTTATTTCTGACTGTATGTCTCATTCCATCAACTTCTGTTGTGTCCATTATAAAACAATAAAATAAAATAAAATAATATAAAACCATCCCTTTCTTGAACTTAAACAGGTCTTTTCTTACTACAGACTTTGTTGATAGCTCCTTTATTGAGAAAACATGGCTGTGATGTGTTGTTGTCTCACCTGTCTATCCATGAATGCACTCTAAGTGTCTCTGTAGAAGAGCGTCTGCTAAATGACTCACTACTGTAAATCTCTCTGTAGAAGAGCGTCTGCTAAATGACTCCCTACTGTAAGTGTCTCTGTAGAAGAGTGTCTGCTAAATGACTCACTACTGTAAGTGTTTCTGTAGAAGAGCGTCTGCTAAATGACTCACTACTGTAAGTGTCTCTGCAGAAGAGCGTCTGCTAAATGACTCACTACTGTAAATCTCTCTGTAGAAGAGCGTCTGCTAAATGACTCACTACTGTAAATCTCTCTGGATAAGAGCGTCTGCTAAATGACTCACTACTGTAAATCTCTCTGGATAAGAGCGTCTGCTAAATGACTCCCTACTGTAAATCTCTCTGGATAAGAGCGTCTGCTAAATGACTCCCTACTGTAAGTGTCTCTGGATAAGAGCATCTGCTAAATGACTCCCTACTGTAAATCTCTCTGGATAAGAGCGTCTGCAGAATGACTCCCTACTGTAAGTGTCTCTGGATAAGAGCATCTGCTAAATGACTCACTACTGTAAATCTCTCTGGATAAGAGCGTCTGTTAAATGACTCCCTACTGTAAGTGTCTCAGGATAAGAGCGTCTGCAGAATGACTAACATGTCAGATGTAAATGTAATAAGGAAACATTTCAACAGTAACATGCTTACCTCTAACAGTTCTGAGACAGTAGGTAGGACTTCTGGATTACAGATGTCAATGGAGTCATCTCGGTACGTCTTCTTCTTATAGCGGATGTTCCCCAGGTGAAGAATGGCCGACAACAGAGAAAAGATCCTCCGGGACAGAAACAATGTCTCGTTTCAACACAAAAACGTGTCTTGTTTCAACACAGAAACATGGCTCGTTTCAACACAGAAACATGGCTTGTTTCATTAGCGAAACATGTGTATCCTGGTAATCCACCTGTGTGCGCTTGCGTGTGTGTGTACTCACTGTTTGCGCGTGGCAGGCAGGAATCCCACCATCTCCATGGCCAGCTGCAATCTCTCAAAGTCATGCTTCAGGTCCTCCCCTTCCACTGTGAAGCAGTCCTGCACGGACAGATCGACAGGAGACCATAGCTATGTTTGAATACCCATACTAAAATACTGTATATGTGTACGAATACCCATACTAACATACTGTATATTACATACTTAATGAGTATATACTACATACTATATAAAATTGAAGTCGGAAGTTTACATACACTTAGGTTGAAGTCATTAAAACTCATTTTTCAAACACTCCACAGATTTCATGTTAACAAACTATAGTTTTGGCAAGTCGGTTAGGACATCTACTTCGTGCATGACACAAGTAATTCTTCCAACAATTGTTTACAGACAGATTATTTCACTATATCACAATTCCAGTGGGTCAGAAGTTTACATACACTAAGTTGACTGTGCCTTTAAAAAGCTTGGAAAATTATGTCATGGCTTTAGAAAAATCTGATAGGTTAATTGACATCATTTGAGTCAATTGGAGGTGTACATGTGGATGTATTTCAAGGCCTAGCTTCAAACTCAGTGCCTCTTTGCTCGACATCATGGGAAAATCAAAAGAAATCAGCCAAGACCTCAGAAAAGTAATTGTTGACCTCCACAAGTCTGGTTCATCCTTGGGAGCAATTTCCAAACGCCTCAAGGTACCACGTTCATCTGTATAAACAATAGTGCGCAAGTATAAACACCATGGGACCACTCAGCCGTCATACCGCTCAGGAAGGAGACGCGTTCTGTCTCCTAGAGATGAACGTACTTTGGTGCGAAAAGTGCACATCAATCCCAGAACAACCGCAAAGGACCTTGTGAAGATGCTGGAGGAAACAGGTACAAAAGTATCTATATCCACAGTAAAACGAGTCCTATATCGACATAACCTGAAAGGCCGCTCAGCAAGGAAGAAGCCACTGCTCAAAAACCGCCATCAAAAAGCCAGACTACGGTTTGCAGCTGCACATGGGGACAAAGATCGTACTTTTTGGAGAAATGTCCTCTGGTCTGATGAAACAAAAATAGAACTGTTTGGCCATAATGACCATCGTTATGTTTGGAGGAAAAAGGGGGAGGCTTGCAAGCCAAAGAACACCATCCCAACCGTGAAGCACGAGGTTGGCAGCATCATGTTGTGCTTTGCTGCAGGAGTGACTGGTACACTTCACAAAATAGACGGCATCGTGAGGAAGGAAAATGATGTGGATATATTGAAGCAACATCTCAAGACATCAGTCATGTGTTACCAAGTTAAAGCTTGGTCACAAATTGGTCTTCCAAATAGACAATGACCCCAAGCATACAAAATGGCTTAAGGACAACAAAGTCAAGGTATTGGAGTGGCCATCACAAAGCCCTGACCTCAATCCTATGGAAAAAGCGTGTGCGAGCAAGGAGGCCTACAAACCTGACTCAGTTACAGCAGTTCTGTCAGGAGGAATGGGCCATATTCACCAGCCATATTCAACGAGTGTTGAGCGCTCGTAAATTCCTCGGTTATTCTGCGTCTGGTACACTCAGAGTGCTCTGAAATCGTAGCAGATAACCAGAGTGAATTTACAAAAGCACCCGAATGTCCATTGAGAACGCACATTTGTCATAATTAGTTAAAGCAATGAATTTGCATACGCTCTCATTTGAATATTTTCCGTCATTTTCTTCAAATCTGAAAAAGTGTGAAGCCCATTTTCTAAAGTATTGCATTATGGGCCCTAAAAGCACGGAAATAGTGTCCACTCCTTGTATACCTCGTATTTTCGCGAATTGTAGTGCGACATCCGGGAACTTTTGGCATACTAACTATATCCATACTATGACCAATAAGCATACTATATACTCAATTTACGCCACAAATAGTACGGTTAGTGAGGTTAGTATGAGTATTGGAACACAGCTCAGTTATCAGTGTCCCTATGGCAGCCATTTTGGCTTTACCACATCATGGCCTACCACAGGGTGTCTCAAACAACACTGCAACAGTAGCACAAAAACAGTGTGACTGCCAAACAGTACGTCAGCGCAGTGTGCTCAGCTGAGCAGATACAGTAGGTGCTGTACTAGCCAGTGCTGTGCCATCAACAACACTACATTCTGTATCAGTGACTAATTAACTTAGAGAAAATGTCCACCCAAGATGTGAAGATGACTTTTAGTGACAGGCTTCTACTAAGACAGCTCAGTGGTATGACACACAGAGACAAGCTTAGTGACTTATAAGAGTATGTCATTAGGAAGTTTAGTCTAACAAACCGGAGACAAGAGAGACACATTTCTGGTCAGATTTTAGGGGCCTGGTGAACGATAGAATATGCATGTTCTGCTCATGTAGTGGAAAATTCTGCTACGCTTTCCATGGAAATTTGGCATGCTGGCAAAGACAAGTAGCAATTTATGACCGCCTTTGGTATAAGGTCTGCTGGGGTAAGTGCCTTTATAGTGGTAAGTGTCTTTATAAGGTCTGCTGGGGTAAGTGGATTTATAGAGTCTGTTGGGGTGAGTGCCTTTATAGGGTCTGTTGGGGGTAAGTGCCTTTATAGGGTCTGTTGGGGGTAAGCGCCTTTATGGCGTCTTCACGGAGGAGTGCCTTTACAGGGTCTTCAAGGACGAGTGCCTTTATAGGGTCTTCAAGGAGGAGTGCCTTTACAGGGTCTTCAAGGAGGAGTGCCTTTACAGGGTCTTCAAGGAGGAGTGCCTTTACAGGGTCTTCAAGGAGGAGTGCCTTTATAGGGTCTTCAAGGACGAGTGCCTTTCAGGGTCTTCAAGGACGAGTGCCTTTACAGGGTCTTCAAGGACGAGTGCCTTTACAGGGTCTTCAAGGACGAGTGCCTTTATAGGGTCTTCAAGGAGGAGTACCTTTACAGGGTCTTCAAGGAGGAGTGCCTTTACAGGGTCTTCAAGGAGGAGTGCCTTTACAGGGTCTTCAAGGAGGAGTGCCTTTACAGGGTCTTCAAGGAGGAGTGCCTTTACAGGGTCTTCAAGGAGGAGTGCCTTTACAGGGTCTTCAAGGAGTAGTGCCTTTACAGGGTCTTCAAGGACGAGTGCCTTTACAGGGTCTTCAAGGACGAGAGCCTTTACAGGGTCTTCAAGGAGGAGGGCCTTTACAGGGTCTGTTGGGGTAAGGTCCTTTACAGGGTCTGTTGCGGTAAGGGCCTTTACAGGGTCTGTTGGGGTAAGGGCCTTTACAGGGTCTGTTGGGGTAAGGGCCTTTACAGGGTCTGTTGGGGTAAGGGCCTTTACAGGGTCTGTTGGGGTAAGGGCCTTTACAGGGTCTGTTGGGGTAAGTGCTCAAAAGAAGGCTGTGGAGAGTGAAAACAATATGTAAAAGGAGGAAGGGAGTTTGTGTTTACAGGTAGAATGAGGGATATGGCACATACACACACCTCTCTCTGGTGTGCAGCCCTGCAGGAAGCATGTATTAAATACTGAGACATGGTGCACTGTATTATAAAATGGTTGTACAGTATAAAGCCACATGTAACTGTATCATTCATTTGTTTGTTTGTCCATTGGCCAGCAGATAGAAGAGTTATGATAGCAGCTAAATTGCAGCATTTTAATGGGATACTTTGGGATTTTGGCAATGAGGCCCATTATCTAAATCCCCAGAGTCAGATTAACTAGTGGATACCATTCGGATGTCTCGGTGTCCAGTAAGAAGGAGGTAGTTTTGTGAGACAATGCTAACTAGCGTTAGCACAATGCTATCAGAGAAAGAAAAATGGTATCCACAAGTTCTGCTAGCAGAAAAATAAAAATGGTATCCCGAAGTTCTGCTAGCAGAAACATTTTGTGCATGGAAATCATGTGTTTGATACCATTACATTTCTTCTGTTCCAGCCATTAAAAGTGAGCCTGTCCTCCCCAATGAAGGTACCACCAGCCACCTGTGATACACACACACATACACACACACACGAGGGGGGCGGGCCAGCTACTTCAAGGCTATGTAAACAAGTCCCGGGGTAAACAGGGGAATGTTTGGACGGCTGCTTATCGCTGTGCGCTTATTCAATCTGCCCAAAGTGTTTGTTGGCTGATTCTGACCGAGATACTCCGGGTTCACTGTATTAATAGTAATCCTAGTTTATGGCTGAGTGAGTGGAGACCTAGGCACCAGTGTGTGTGTGTGTGTATATGTGTGTGTGTGTTAGACATACTGTACCAGTAGCTTCCTCACTAAGGCGGGAGAGTACAGTAGGCATAGATAAGGAGTTTCCAACTCCAGGTACAGGAGATACTGACTGTGTTGGTTTTCTTTCCATCCCAGCACATCTGTTTTAAATCATTAACTAATCATGGTCTTCCATCTGAACCATGTCTTGCTGAGTCAGGTGTGTCAGGGCTGGTCGTCCATCTGAACCACGTCTTGCGGAGTCAGGTGTTAGAGCTGGTCTCCCATCTGAACCACGTCTTGCTGAGTCAGGTGTGTTAGGGCTGGTCTTCCATCTGAACCACGTCTTGTTGAGTCAGGTGTGTTAGAGCTGGTCTTCCATCTGAATCACGTCTTGATGAGTCAGGTGTGTTAGGGCTGGTCGTCCATCTGAACCACGTCTTGCTGAGTCAGGTGAGTTAGGGCTGGCCTTACATCTGAACCACGTCTTGATGAGTCAGGTGTGTTAGGGCTGGTCTGGAGCAAAAGCCTGCATAGCCAGTAGCTCTCCAGGACTGAAGTTACAGGCCCCTGGTATACACTATATATGCATATACAGTGCAATATGTAAACACCAAGACTATCCTTCCATCTAGTCAATGACCAAATAAGCCAATCAGAAGATCATTCCATCTAGTCAATGACCAAACAAGCCAATCAGAAGATCCTTCCATCTAATCAATGACTAAATAAGCCAATGAGAAGATCTTTCCATCTAATCAATCTAGTCAACGACCAAATAAGCTGATCAGAAGAACAGAGATCTAACGTACAGGCTACACACAATTGAGGAAGTGGACACAACCCAAACCAAGAAGAAGAACAAAACAAAAACAAACCGGGAAAGCAAGTAGAATGGTGTGTACTGTAGTAGCGCACAGAATATAGATAGATAGATAGATAGATAGATAGATAGATAGATAGATAGATAGATAGATAGATAGATAGATAGATAGATAGATAGATAGATAGATAGATAGATAGATAGATAGATAGATAGATAGATAGATAGATAGATAGATAGATAGATAGATAGATAGATAGATAGATAGATAGATAGATAGATAGATAGATAGATAGATAGATAGATAGATAGATAGATAGATAGATAGGTACTTTATGTGGCAGGGGCACAAGCACTTGAGGACAATGTGGTTGTGAGGGGGAAGCCAGTGATTATTAACACAACACACTCTCGTTGAAAGAGAGAGATGTATACTGACCGGTTCGCTCTCATAGTAATTCTCCCAGTGCAGTCTCAGGACTTTCTTTGTCATCTGGAAAAGGTTAAAAAGGTAGAGTAGATGCGGGTTAGGGTTAGGGTTAGGGTTAGGGTTAGGCAGCGCAGCATTCCATACACAACACACACACTCTACACATGGAACTGGAAGGGACATGGAGTTAGTAGAGGGAATGAACACACACACACACACACAAACACTCTCTCAATGAAGACACACACACACTCTCTCAATGCACACAAACACACACACACAAGCATTGGACATAAAACGCATGGTCAGAAACCAATGGGGATGAAACATGCTTTAATCCTGTCACCATGCATACAGTATGCTAAGCTAATAGAACCACTAAAGTTAGCCATAGCATTATTCTAATGTGTGGTGACTGCATTATGATGAATAAGTGCAAGAAATGTGGATTGAGAGCTATTATATGCTATAGCTAGGAGAACAAATTGGCCTGCAAATTGCTTAGTAAAAATAAAAAAATCATAATATTGGCTTATTTTGCCTGTAAACAGACCTGTCTGAACCCCTTAGAATGTGAAGTTGTGAAATACTCTAAGCTATTCTGAAGGACTGGGTTACAATATACACTTTGGAGAAGAGAGAGAGAGAGAGAGACAAAGACAGAGAGAGTGTGTGTCATAGTGACCGCACACCGGAGAAACTCACAGGAAAGCAACAAGAGAGAGAGGTAGACAGAGAGGTACACCAGTCAGCATCATGTTTCAAAGTGAGTGTGTTCTTTTGTGATTGGTTAGACTGGGTTGCATCCTCTTGGGATTAGAGTAGTGGGGATAACAGAGATGGTAGAGTGTAGTGAGAGCATATTGACAACAGTCATAGGGAGGGTGTGAGACAAGTGTGTGCGTGACAGACACGGAGAGGGACCCTGTCGTGCTGCCTGCCAGATGTCTAACAGGGCTGAGTGAGTCACACATCCACGCGGTCAAAAGCACTAATTAAAAGCTAAAGCCCCCCCCCCCCCCCTCCCTCCCCCTCCCCTCTCCCCTCCCCCATGGTGAGGGGCTACAGATCTGTCTTGGCTACAGTGTTGAAGTCCTACTGTATCTCACCTGATTGAGGTAATGATATTGTTCAGGCTTTTTGAGGTGAAAGGCGCTCCTCTCCTCCTCACTGGCTCCTGCCAGCAGGTAGTAAAACACATGGTAGTTCCTGAAAGGCAAGCAGGTCAGAAGTCATTAACACCACTTGACACCATTTGTTTTTACTAACAAGACAAACAAACACTGGATTGTCCATTAGGGACAAGTTCTCTCATTGAGTGTGTGTGTGTGTGTGTGTACAGCCTATGAGGTCAGAGGGCAAAACCGTTTTGCAGCTGGTCCTCTCGTGGTTACACGCACACACACACTTTGTGCAGCTGTAGTGGGAGCCTGGAGTCAGAAATCTATCTCAATAAGAGCCCCCTGACCCCCATTTTAGCCTCCCACAGTGAGGTTACCCTGGCAACACCATCCAGCCTGCACAACATATTAGTGTCAACCCCTACTTAGGACATACTGCACACAGCCTGAGCTAGGCTGGGTAATTCCCCATCATCTAAACTGATTCTGTTGAACACTTGTTGATGTCAAACTGTACTCGATACTTGGCGCTAACTTCTTTAGGACAAAATCATGAACTGTGAAGGACCACAGAATTACAGTGGAAAAGAGAAGTCCATATTTGTTAGAGTTTTCAGGATAGGGTGAATTGTGAGATGGCTACTACAGTATTGGACCATTAACTACAGGAGGCTCCAGTCCTGGTCCACACTGGTGTCAGGATCAATCTGGCACCACATTTACTACAGGAGGCTCCAGTCCTGGTCCACACTGGTGTCAGGATCAATCTGGCACCACATTTCTCTCACTGACCCTGCTGTAACCAACTGAAACACAAACCTACTGTAAGAAAGGGCTTTCTAGCACAAATTAACTATTACATTCCTCATCGAAAGTGTCAACGTCTAAACGCATTGGTGGCAGCAGTAGGATCCAATCATGATTGATTTCACCCTCTGTTTTGAGGGTGCGTGGGTGTGTGTGGGGGTTGGTGTGTGTGTGGGTTGGTGTGTGTGTGTGTATGTGTATGTGTGGGTTGGGTGTGTGGGTGTCTAGAGACACTCAATATCATGTGGCGCAATCATTCCCACATGATCCCTTTTATATAGAATGGAGTGCTTATTCACACTGAGTTGAAGTTCTCTCAGCAAAGACAACCTCATTGGAAGGAGATGTGATTTCTGGATTCTAGCTTATCAATCAGTTTCTATATAAAAACTGCGAGGTCAGAGATTGTCACTTTTTTAACACAGTGGTGAAAATAAATGATTCTCCAACTAGTCATTCATTGTGTATTTGTTTGCCCAGTGGGGTTTACTGTGTAAGTGATCCAACAACACAACATGCACTTAATGTCTGATTATTAATGTAATGATTATATGTGAATACAACGCTATTTCCTTGTTCTGCACTAATATGATACTACAGTGCAAAACTGTAGAATGATGATTGTGTGTGTGGCAGTAGGATAATTAAGAGGCTGTGAGGGCTTACCGTTCATTGTGCTCCTGGTAGACCAGTCTTGATTTCTCCAGAAGGTACTTCTCCACATAGGCTCTGGAACAAACAGCACAGACCCGGCGTCAATCTCAACATGGAGGTGAACGGGAGTCGGGACCAACTTGATCAGATATTGGCATTTGACAATGCACTCTAAGCTGCCACCAAATTCACTATGATGTTGGGTAGGACTATAAAAAGTATGATTATAGATATAGAATTGAAGGACTATAGACATGTAGGACTATAAAAAGTATGAGCATAGAATTGGAGGAGGACTATAGACTGGTAGGACTAAAGATATGTTAGCAGGGGACATAGAATAGACAGGGAACATACAATAGACAGGGAACATAGAATAGACAGGGAACATACAATAGACAGGGGACATAGAATAGACAGGGAACATAGAATAGACAGGGGACATAGAATAGACAGGGAACATAGAATAGACAGGGAACATAGAATAGACAGGGAACATAGAATAGACAGGGAACATACAATGGACAGGGAACATACAATGGACAGGGGACGCCATTAAGCAACGTACACGTTATTGGTGCCCAAATATAAACAAGGACACAACCAGGTGACACAACCAGGTGACACAAACAGTCAACTAGGATGTATGACCTGCAGGTAAACCAAGATAAACGATGACTTGAAATGTAATATCTGGGTCTCTTTCTCACCCTCGGACAGTGCCACTCTCCTGGTAATTCACTTGGATGAACTTGCCGAAGCGACTCGAGTTGTTGTTGTGGGCAGTTTTTGCATTCCCAAATGCCTGCAGAGGAGATAGAAGACAGAGGGGATGAGAGCAAATCCATGCAGGAGAATGTTAGACAAGGAAACTATACTGAACGAAAATATAAAACGCAACATGCAACAATTTCTACGATTTTACTGAGTAAAAGGTGGCTTATGGTAGAGAAATGAACATTAAATTATCTGGCAACAGCTCTGGTGGACATTACTACAGTCAGCATGCCAATTGTACGCTCCCTCAACACCTGGGGCATTGTGTTGTGTGACAAAACTGCACATTTTAGAGTGGCCTTTTATTGTCCCCAGCACAAGGTGCCCCTGTGTAATGATAATGCTGTTTAATCAGCTCCTTTATATGCCAGACCTGTCAGGTCGATGGATTATCTTGGAGAAATACTTATTAACAGGGAAGTAAACAAATGTGTGCACAAAATTTTAGCGAAATAAGCGTTTTGTGCGTATGGAACATTTTGGGGATTTGTTTTTGTTTCAGCTCATGAAACATGAGACCAACACTTTAAATGTTGCGTTTATATTTTTGTTCAGTGTAGGTTATATGTCCATGTTGCAAAAGACTGGTAGGTGTGGGCATGTTTGTGGGTCAACCAATATGGGATATCAACCACTGTGAGCCAACCTCAAGACATTTCTTTGATCAAGTACACCTCAGAGCCATATTTCATTCAGTTTAATAACATAGAATAGATCTTTATTTATGCATTATACAGGAAATGTATCATTTTGTTGACACAGGAGCCTCACCACACAACAGACACACAACAGGCTGGGGCCAGCACAGAAACCAACATGTCTTCAGAACACTCCAAATCTCTTCAGTTTAAAGTCAGACACATTCCCCCAAAATGATGGAGCTGCAGCAAGAAGCCCTGATGAAAAAAAATCCATGTGGACCTGCTGGAACATGTGTAGTGGTGTGCTTTAATAAGAGTCCAGTAATTCGCCCTCTAGTTATTCACCCTATATAAACCCTGCAGTTATTTGTAGCCTCCACCGCAAGTAAACAAATTCCTCAGTGAGTCACTTTTTGAGATGCACCTTGTGCGTCTGGAATGGGGAGAAAACAACAGCGCCACCTGGTCCACAACAGCGCCGCCCGGTCCACTCCTCCACTCCACACGCACGCTATTAAAAGAGTGGTTAGCGTGCTAACGCTAGGCTAGCTGGAGGGACACCAGGACGGGTTGAGCCAGAGCAGCCTGATGGGCAGAGAGAGAGTAAATAGGCAAGAGAACGCAGGAACACACCTCCCTGCTCTTATTCACAGATCACTGGAGGACGCTACACTGGCGGCAAAACCCAGGACACTTGGCCGATTTGCTACTGGCAGGGCTGGGCCACACGAACACGCAGGCAGCATCTGTGACCTCACAGCTCTATTTCTGACTCGCCCGCCGACAAATTGTCCACAGGCAGACAGAGGAAAAGTTAATACACCATGTTCCCATATTGAGCATATTGAGGTGAAACTGCATTGAAAGTGACAAGTCAATACTATTGCAGTACTGGATAGGAGTTGATGATGTGGAAGCCAGTAAGGGTGAGATGTTGAAAGGCTAGATGATTGAGATATGCACCAGGGAGCTTTAAGACAGAATTAACCAAGCAGGTTAGGATAATTAGGTTAGGGTTAGGAAAAGGGTCAGGGTTAGCTAAAATGCAAAAAATATATACAGTGGGGAGAACAAGTATTTGATACACTGCCGATTTTGCAGGTTTTCCCAAAGCATGTAGAAGTCTGTAATTTTTATCATAGGTACTCTTCAATTGTGAGTGACGGAATCTAAAACAAAAATCCAGAAAATCACATTGTATGATTTTTAAGTAATTCATTTGCATTTTATTGCATGACATAAGTATTTGATACATCAGAAAAGCAGAACTTAATATTTGGTACAGAACCTGTTTGCAATTACAGAGATCACACGTTTCCTGTAGTTCTTGACCAGGTTTGCACACACTGTAGCAGGGATTTTGGCCCACTCCTCCATACAGACCTTCTCCAGATCCTTCAGGTTTCGGGGCTGTCGCTGGGCAATACAGACTTTCAGCTCCCTAAAAAGATTTTCTATTGGGTTCAGGTCTGGAGACTGGCTAGGCCACTCCAGGACCTTGAGATGCTTCTTACGGAGCCAATCCTTAGTTGCCCTGGCTGTGTGTTTCGTGTCGTTGTCATGCTGGAAGACCCAGCCACGACCCATCTTCAATGCTCTTACTGAGGGAAGGAGGTTGTTGGCCAAGATCTTGCGATACATGGCCCCATCCATCCTCCCCTCAATACGGTGCAGTCGTCCTGTCCCCTTTGCAGAAAAGCATCCCCAAAGAATGATGTTTCCACCTCCATGCTTCACGGTTGGGATGGTGGTTCTTGGGGTTGTACTCATCCTTCTTCTTCCCCCAAACACGGCGAGTGGAGTTTAGACCAAAAAGCTCTATTTTTGTCTCATCAGACCACATGACCTTCTCCCATTCCTCCTCTGGATCATCCAGATGGTCATTGGCAAACTTCAGACGGGCCTGGACATGCGCTGGCTTGAGCAGGGGGACCTTGCGTGCGCTGCAGGATTATAATCCATGACGGCGTACTGTGTTACTAATGGTTTTCTTTGAGACTGTGGTCCCAGCTCTCTTCAGATCATTGACCAGGTCCTGCCGTGTAGTTCTGGCCTGATCCCTCACCTTCCTCATGATCATTGATGCCCCACGAGGTGAGATCTTGCATGGTGCCCCAGACCGAGGGAGATTGACTGTCATCTTGAACTTCTTCCATTTTCTAATAATTGCGCCAACAGTTGTTGCCTTCTCACCAAGCTGCTTGCCTATTGTCCTGTAGCCCATCCCAGCATTGTGCAGGTCTACAATTTTATCCCTGATGTCCTTACACAGCTCTCTGGTCTTGGCCATTGTGGAGAGGTTGGAGTCTGTTTGATTGAGTGTGTGGACAGGTGTCTTTTATACAGGTAACGAGTTCAAACAGGTGCAGTTAAAAAAAGGTAATGAGTGGAGAACAGGAGGGCTTCTTAAAGAAAAACTAACAGGTCTGTGAGAGCCGGAATTCTTACTGGTTTGTAGGTGATCAAATACTTATGTCATGCAATAAAATGCAAATTAATTATAAAAAAATCATACAATGGGATTTTTACAGACCTCTAAATGCTTTGTAAGTAGGAAAACCTGCAAAATCGGCAGTGTATCAAATACTTGTTCTCCCCACTGTATATATATTTACTTTGACGTTAACTTGACAAAACCTGTACCCCTTCTAGCCATATCCTATCTAACCTGCCCCATCCATAAAGTACAGGTCAGACGAGACAGCCAACAAGGAACCAGTATCCCTTCTTAACTTCCTGCTCTCTAGAGGAAGAAGTGCATCTTGGAGCCACGCACGAATCTAACACACATTATTCACGATGAAGGCAGCAAACCCAGGTCACAAACAGCAAATCGTGGAACATTCCATGTATTCTTCGATGCTAAAAACTCCACGTTATACAGGAAACCGGAGTGGGAACCATTAAAAACTCTGAATGATTTACTTGGGTGTACCATGTGTACATCCACCTGGTCTGTGTAAAACCCTCCCTATTTAGAGTGGACACATTTACGGCCGACAACATATTTATTGTTCCCCAAGCTTGGCTAGCTCCATATCTGCCACAGTAAATCTTCCTCCGATAATATTGGGAGGAGCAGGACCATGGCTAGCATCCAGCATGCAACAAGAGAGACTTGGTGTTGGTCCTTTAAGAAGCAGGTGGACAAGTGATCAAGAGCAAACTCACAATGCCATTGGTTCCCATGTAGAAGTCTGACAACTACAACAGGGGCGTGGTCAGAAACAAAAACAGCAATGCCAAACTGCATTTTATCAGAGCAGAAATATGCGCTTCATAACTTTTTTCGATAGGAACCATGAGGAACTGATTAGCTGACATTTCCAGAGGGCTTCAGAGGAGTGGAGCCAGAGTAGAGAGAGTGCAGGGAGGGACTGTTTAGCGGACATTTCTGGAGGGCTTCATTAGAGTTGAGCTAGAGTGGAGAGCGTGCAGGAAGGGTGGGCTGCTGTGTTATAAAGGTTAGTTTCCTGCCACTGATAGGGACGCACCCCTGACTGCAGCAACTGCTGTGTGATGTCATGGACTGTAACTGGGCATGGGACCAGAGAGTGAGGAGGACAGTCATAGCACTGTTGTTGTTGTAATCAGTCTCAAGATGCACAGTTCTACTTTCCATAGAATATATTAGCTGTGGTAACCTAGTACAGAGCTAACATGACATGCATCAACACACTTTGGATGCAGGGTTAATTAAAAAAGGCAGCATGCTGATAAGTGCAAGGGCACAGTAAAGAAGTCATCCTAATTAAGAATATAATTCCATCTACAAAGCAGAAGAGCACATAGACAGATTAGCCACATTGAGTCACATTTACTTTTTGGGAGCTCCCAAGTGGCGCAGTGGTCTACGACACTGCATCTCAGTGCTAGAGGCGTCACTACAGACAACCTGGTTTGAATCCATGCTGTATCACAACCGGCCGTGCTTGGGAGTCCCACAGGGCAGCGCACAATTGGCCCAATGTTGTCCGAGTTTGACCAGTGTAGGTTGTCATTGTAAACAAGAATTTGTTCTTAACTGACTTGCCTAGTTAAATAAAGGTGAAATTAAATTTAAAACAGGAAAAATGAGATATCCTCTTCCTTTTCAACAACAGGGTAAATAACGACAGTTCCAGTCAGATCTTAGAGACATTCTGTAGGAATTCCATTAGTGCCTCCCATCTGTGGTGGATAATTAGCTTTGTGTGTCGGGGACACTACGATGTCATGCATCGACAAGCGGAGACACAGACCTTAAATCTTATAGGATGAGTTCATTAGTGAACAGAGCCATTGTGTGTGTGTGTGTGTGTGTGTGCGCGTGTGCATGTTTAAAAGAGTCCTTAGGGTCACACTGGGCCCTCAGAGAAGATAATAAAAGCTGGGCTGAGTTGACAGACAGTGGAGAGACTATTTTAGCCCAGCTCTGGTGGGTTGCAGCTATAAGCTCATTTTCCATGCTGGGTTGTATTGGGAGTTTCCTGGCCCCATGTGATGCTGATAAGTGAACACAGCAACAACATCCCCATACATGGACTATACATAGTTTATGCACATTTTGAGGCCCAATACTGCTTCAGTCATGTATGCTCCTGCCTAGCATCCAGCTGTCTTGTATAGGGTTACAGTAAAATCAGTCTGATGATGAAGGCTACTTACTGTACTTCCCTACATGTTCCTCGATGTCTCGTCTCTGGCTACGATTACACTAATTGGTCACTTAATGGTCTTCTGACCACTCACATCAGATCTTTTCACATCAGATATTTTTGACATGCAAGGTCACACTTCTGCTCACTGACTCACACAGCTTCCCTGAACACATCCTACCAGTATCCAGAGCTATGTCTACGACTCACCTAATGCAATATGAGGGTTCAACAACTTTTACAATGGGATAAAACAGTCAATGACTAGACTCCGCTTGTATCACAATTATGGCACAGCGTGTGTGTGTGGGCAGATCAGTTTTTTATGCCACAGTGTGTGTGTTGGCAGATACCTTTTAAAAAATAAACACTGACGAAGGCTGTTGCCAAAATGCATCCGTTTGCTTTGACCTCTGCTGCTAAAAAATACATTAAAACTTAAAGAACATTCCAGTGAGTGCCACCCAAATACTTTTTTCTACTACAAACTATTGAGTTGATCACGCCAATCCCTCTTCCCAGATAGTGTTATACCAAGGCTAATTGCTAACAGTTTCCCCTGTAATCCCACACCTTCTTAGGTAATTCTGGCTAAAGTGGCTGTGGTCACTGTGGTTTGGTTAATCATAGTGTTATTTTGAGTCATGTTTCCCAGACTGTTTATTAAAGGGAAAGACAAGAAGGCAATGGGTTTTAATGGTAGCAGTCGCTCACAGACAAGATCCTAGAGATCCATGATACCTTCATATATAATCTGTACTCATTTGATAGACATTGAGGGATTACAGGTCCTGCTTAAGAAACAGTGAACATTGACAAAGCTAGTCAACACTACATTCAGGTGCTCTTCTGTGACAAACAAAACACGCTGGTCTCCATTATTATGAAATTACAAAGCAATTAGGCCAACTAATTTACTACATAACATCATTTTAAAACAATGTTATTAAGACTAGTTAGAGCATTACTTTACCAGGTGTTACTTAATTAAAAGTGAACAAAATGTAGATCTTCAAATAGGGAATGTTAGCTATGCCAAGAATGCTGGAGGTGATCTAGCTTTGAGTGAGTGAGTGAGTGAGTGAGTGAGTGAGTGAGTGAGTGAGTGAGTGAGTGAGTGAGTGAGTGAGTGAGTGAGTGAGTGAGTGAGTGAGTGAGTGAGTGAGTGATAGAGAAAGACTGAGAAATTCAACTAACGAGATGAATTGAAAAGCCACAACGTGATCCCAAAAACCCCTTGAAACAAAATACTATTGACCCTTTATATAGAAAAGAATGGTTTAAATCTCTCCAAGGGAAATTCCCCACAATGAATCTTGCTCTGTGCTTCTTTGTTCCCAAATCGGTTCAAACTCAGCAGGAGGAAAAGAGAACAATGTAAATTGTGGGCCTCAGGGAATTATCAGCAACACTAACGCTAGCATGGACTGTGGTAATTTAGGAGAAATGCTGAAAGTCAAGCTGCATCCTCCGGGTGCAATTAAACATCTCCACCCAAGTGTCACAGGATCTTACACTGGAACAAACTAAGTCTTTATGAGGATCTCTTGGCACGCAAAATGAGTCTGCACTCAAATTAGTAATCTACTGACCCTGGCCAATGCAGGAAATTGTGACTTGACTTTGACGTGTTAATAACAGTTTCTGCTTTATTCAAAATTGCCAAAGTATGCAGAGGCACCACCGTTGACACAAGTGTTGGTCGAGTCCAAAGGTCCGTTTGAACAACCAAGCTCTTCAGACATAGCACATAAGATGCCATTGTTGGAGAAGCTCTTCCACATATGCAATTCTACGAAGACTTCCGCCCACAACACCCTCTCCCTACGCCCCACAACCACCATGCCTGGGAACTGAACTGAGACAAATAAGGGCTGCAAGATAGGGGGTCTGAGGGCCATACTCTGTCCCAAGTCTTGCTTTAAAACAAACAAAAGACTTGAGAACCTTTAACCATTACTTCCTACATTCAGTTTAAGTGGTGGTGTTACCCTTGGTATAATATCTTGTTATGAACTATATAAGAACAGAGACACTGAATTGGTGTGCTGGACACTGGGTTTGAAACTGAAACCACAGAAGAGTCTGACAAACTCTCTCATAGAGAACCACAACAGGTAGTCACATGATTACTCAACCCAGATACAGTGGGGAGAACAAGTATTTGATACACTGCTGATTTTGCAGGTTTTCCTACTTACAAAGCATGTAGTGGTCTGTAATTTTTATCATAGGTACACTGTGAGAGACGGAATCTAAAACAAAAATCCAGAAAATCACATTGTATGATTTTTAAATAATTAATTTGCATTTTATTGCATGACATAAGTATTTGATCACCTACCAACCAGTAAGAATTCCGGCACTCACAGACCTGTTAGTTTTTCTTTAAGAAGCCCTCCTGTTCTCCACTCATTACCTGTATTAACTGCACCTGTTTGAACTCCAACCTCTCCACAATGGCCAAGACCAGAGAGCTGTGTAAGGACATCAGGGATAAAATTGTAGACCTGCACAAGGCTGGGATGGGCTACAGGACAATAGGCAAGCAGCTTGGTGAGAAGGCAACAACTGTTGGCGCAATTATTAGAAAATGGAAGGAGTTCAAGATGACGGTCAATCTCCCTCGGTCTGGGGCACCATGCATGATCTCACCTCGTGGGGCATCAATGATCATGAGGAAGGTGAGGGATCAGCCCAGAACTACACGGCAGGACTTGGTCAATGACCTGAAGAGAGCTGGGACCACAGTCTCAAAGAAAACCATTGGTAACACACTACGCCGTCATGGATTAAAATCCTGCAGCGCACGCAAGGTCCACCTGCTCAAGCCAGCGCATGTCCAGGCCCGTCTGAATGTGATTTTCTGGATTTTTGTTTTAGATTCCGTCACTCACAGTTGAAGAGTACCTATGATAAAAATTAGACTTCTACATGCTTTGTAAGTGGGAAAACCTGCAAAATCGGCAGTGTATCAAATACTTGTTCTCCTCACTGTATATGTACCTATCTACCTCAAATACCTTGTACCCCTGCACATCGACTCTGTACTGGTAACCCGTGTATATAGCCAAGTTATCATTACTCCTTGTGTATTTATTCTTTGTGTTATTCTTTTTCTAATGTTTTTCTCTCTGCATTGTTGGGAAGGGTCCATAAGTAAGCATTTCACTGTTAATCTACACCTGTTGTTTATGAAGCATGTGATAAATACATTTGATTTGACCCTCTCAACTAGCTAGTTAGCACTAGCCACACGAGGCTAGGTAGGCCAAGCAGGGCAAGCAAACAACCCTCACAGCTAGCTAGTTAGCACTAGCCACATGGGGCTAGGCAGGCCAGAGGGTGACACAGCGTTTACCGTCGCCGCTGCCAGAGTCCCTAGCATTTCACACAGTCACACACCTCCCTGCCCCTCCCCACCCCACCGTTTGTAAGAAAAGTGAGAGTGGGAGAGCCGGGGATTGACTCACTGTCTAAAGCCTAAAAGGAAGCCACACTGATGGAGTATGTAATCTGGCATTTACCGGTAACTGATACTGATAGGCATCTGGAAGTGTCCATTTCCTGTTTCAGTGGAGTGGAAGATGGGGCGATGGCAGCCCTACCATCAGTGTTGGTTTCCCTGGCCACACGCTGGGAGAGAGGGACCTGACTTTGACTTTCTCCAGTGAGTCAGCAAAACGATCCCCCCCTCACATTCTTTCAATCTGACTGTCACACATGCACACAGGCACACGCAGACACGCACGCACACACACACCATTTCCTGCTGCTGTCAATATCTCTTCATGTGTAATGAGGCGTAGCACGGTGATGTAATCCTGCTCTTATCATCACAACAATACCACTGACTAAAGGATTCATCCAACTCCCTCTAATCCCCTGCTACAGTACTAAAGGATTCATCCAACTCCCCCTTATCCCCTGCTACAGTACTAAAGGATTCATCCAACTCCCCCTAATCCCCTGCTACAGTACTAAAGGATTCATCCAACTCCCTCTAATCTCCTGCTACAGTACTAAAGGATTCATCCAACTCCCCCTAATCCCCTGCTACAGTACTAAAGGATTCATCCAACTCCCCCTAATCTCCTGCTACAGTACTAAAGGATTCATCCAACTCCCTCTAATCTCCTGCTACAGTACTAAAGGATTCATCCAACTCCCCCTAATCCCCTGCTACAGTACTAAAGGATTCATCCAACTCCCTCTAATCTCCTGCTACAGTACTAAAGGATTAATCCAACTCCCCCTAATCCCCTGCTACAGTACTAAAGGATTAATCCAACTCCCCCTAATCCCCTGCTACAGTACTAAAGGATTCATCCAACTCCCTCTAATCCCCTGCTACAGTACTAAAGGATTCATCCAATGGCAGTGTAGTAAATAGGACCCAGCATTGCCATGTGCCATCTACAGTCACCCACATCCGCTGCTGTATAATAGTTTATCATGTAATTCCTAGTTGATTTTATCCAGATAGAATGTTCTCATATAGCAATGGGCTACAAACAGCACTAACTACCTAGTTCAGGGTACATGCATGTTCTAAAGAGAAACGACAGAAAGATAGTTTTGAAATGTCTTCATCACAAAACACATACATTTAATGTTGCATTATTGTAGATTGTTTAACTGAAAAGGCTGAATTCCTTTGAAGCAGGTGCTGTTCGGGACGCGAGGGCTCCTAAATGAAAGGTTAGCCATCTTTGTTTTGAAGTTCCCGACTGGGTTATAATTCCCCCGCGAGCACTCCTCATTGAAAGCAGGGGATGTTTTCTGTACTGACTGTACACAAACTCGTCACCAGATGCTTAGATATGTGCGCGTGAACAGCAAAGCTAAAATGTAGGGGTGATGATGACTGGGCTTGGCTGTGTGTGGCCACTGGCATGGAATGGGGGGCAACGTGTCAACACGATGGGAAGCGTCCAATAACGTGTCAATACGACTGCAAGCGTCCAATAAAAGAGGTGGTGAGAGGAGAAGAAAGGCTTTAAAACAGTGATGGACTGGACCTCCTATAGCTGTCAATCACAGACCATTTCAACTGGGCTCTTTGATTTGCAGACGCACAGGAGAGTGATGATGCTGCCTTCAGACACTGGTCTAGCATCAGCTGATGTGTAAGGTAAGGACTGAGGAGGTCAGCTGTTGTGTTTCTACATGATAGTAAGGTTAGGATTGAGGAGGTCAGCTGTTGTGTTTTCTACATGATAGTAAGGTTAGGATTGAGGAGGTCAGCTGTTGTGTTTTCTATATGATAGTAAGGTTAGGATTAAGGAGGTCAGCTGTTGTGTTTTCTACATGATAGTAAGGTTAGGATTGAGGAGGTCAGCTGTTGTGTTTTCTACATGATAGTAAGGTTAGGATTGAGGAGGTCAGCTGTTGTGTTTTCTATATGATAGTAAGGTTAGGATTGAGGAGGTCAGCTGTTGTGTTTTCTACATGATAGTAAGGTTAGGATTGAGGAGGTCAGCTGTTGTGTTTTCTATATGATAGTAAGGTTAGGATTGAGGAGGTCAGCTGTTGTGTTTTCTCCATGATGGTAAGGTTAGGATTGAGGCGATCAGCTGTTGTGTTTTCTACATGATAGTAAGGTTAGGATTGAGGGAGGGAACTCGTTTCCCTCTGACATTTTACGAAGGAGGCGGGGATAGGGTGGAGAACAGAGGATGAGGAACACAAGATTTACCCCTATCAGTTCTCAATAAACACGCATGCAGAACGGTACATCTGCTAATATGAGGTGATACTACCTAACTGGACAACTAACTGTGACCGTCTGCTCTGCTTTGGTCTAAAGCAGGGAAGAGCAACCTTTTAAAGGCCCCCACCCCATCCCCAATCTACATGTGGGACCATTCTAAACCTAGCTGCTTATATTGATATTAGTCAGCCATTACAGCTGTGAATCATTTTGAGGAAGATTCTACTAACTTTTCACAACTCTTAGGGCAGGGATGGGCGACTAGCGGCCCTCGGATCAAAAAAATGCACGTGGGTATGCAGACTCGCGAGCAACTGCGGCCCCTCATGAAGGACTTCAGATTTTTTGTGGCCCCCATATTAAAGTTGCCCATCCCTGATCTAAAGTGACTCACATGGTCACTCCTGAGGCCCCCTTTCAGCCTCTAGGCACAGCTGTCACACTGGTTCCATTTTCAACATTGCTGAGATGCCAGAGATGCAATGTCATTTCTCACAGTGCTTACAGTGGGTTCCCTGTTGTTTAAAGTCATAGCCTGGACAAACATTCACCCTGTCATCATTCCTGTTCCTCAACTAAAGCCTTGTTGTTTAAAGTCATAGCCTGGACAAACATTCACCCTGTCATAATTTCTTCCCCCGTTGAACTGTTGACTGTTTGGTTCCATAAGTGTGAGAAATGAGAGGTATGGGGAGGGGGGCAGTGTTTTGAAGGAGAGCCGCCCGCTCTACTCAATGTGGACACATTCAAACGCAGTTCCTCTCCGAGCTTGTGATTAATTATCCCCCCTTGATCCAGAGAGGGATCTGCAGCAAACAGAAAACAAATGTGGAGCAAAGAAGCATGGTGGAACATGAATTCTGCCCCAAACAACGATGGAAGTCAGCTGAGAGCAGAAGCTCCTTCTTTGGATAGAAACTTCCCCAGGACATTCTGAGACAAACAATAGTGCAATGTTCAGTGAAAGTGGAGTGAGCTTTAAGGAGAGAGCGAGAGAGCGGGGAGTGAGAGATACACTTCAAAAGGTTGAAGGGTTCTTGTTTTGAACAACCTCAGGAGACAGCTTGGAGCAGACAATCCCTGGTAGAAGAAGTTGACCTATTAAATGTCTATCAAAGTCACAGATCCAGGACCAGCTTTCCCTCCCTGAATCCTAACTAACAAGGACTAAACTGCAAAACTGACATTAGAACGGTGTATATGGGCAACTTCACACAGTTGTTACACCAATACGGTACTCTTACATATCATTCCTAGGCGGCAGGTAGCCTAATGGTTAGGGCGTTGGGCCAGTAACCGAAAGGAGCTGACAAGGTAAAAATCAGTTGTTCTGCCCCTGAACAAGGCAGTTAACCAACTGTTCCCCGGGAGGCCGTCATTGTAACTGACTTGCCTTGTTAAATTAAGGTTAAATAAAAAATAAAATAAAATTCTCACCACAGAATCTAGACAAATATTGTGTAGCTCGCATACAACTTTAAGAGATGAGGCTGCAGAGTGACCCTTGAAAGCACATGACATCACAGGCACAAAGCATTTAAGGAGATTAGCGCTATCCAGTCATGTTAAACTCTGCTAATGCCTTCCTCTTTTGACAGTGTGTTCACACAGAGCAGCAGGGTGATGGTAAATGAGTCCTGTGCGTGCAGGGGGGTAGTGGAAGCTACCTGCTATTTAGCAGCTAGCCACGGTCAGCTTAATGGAGGTAGTGAAAGAAAGCTAACACCTCCCTAAAATAAAACCACCTTAGCCTAGCTTCTAGCCTAGCAGCTAAAAGCCAAATTATGCTTGATCCAAAAATGCTTCGTATGGAGGATGTGACACAAATGCAGAGCCTCCGGAGGCATGAAGAGGCCAAATCAAGCTGCGTACCACATCGCCGTGCGCCTCAAATTTTTTAACAATGCAGAGGGCTCCATATAGCTCCGCATTGACGTGATTGGTTGACCCTAGGTGGGGGCGTTACGTCCTAAACACAAACTCACTTTCTTGACAACTTCCTTCACAATAGCTCTGCGCAATAAGTATGAAAGCCCTGACATCTGTGGTGGCTGCATCCCAGTAAATGCATTAGGGCCACTTCAGATGTCGAATTGCCCATGCAGAGCCTTTTAGCCTCCATTGGTTTATAGTCAGGCTATAGCCTGAGGAGGGTGTTGCCATGAAAAACCAACTATATCTTTATTATTTATTACTATGAACATTTCTTAAAAACTAAATTAGAAGGGACAAGCTGATGTGTCAGAGTCACATGATGAGACCATTTCTTCCATTCACCCACGGGCTTAGCTCTAGACTCTGAGTCATCCACCCAACCCACGGACCTACAACAAGACCGTATTGTCCAGCCAACTGACCACTGATCTTTCTCAGATACCAGCTTTGCTAGCAGCATACCACCCTGCATCCCACTGCTGGCTTGCCTCTGAAGCTAAGCAGGGTTGGTCCTGGTTGGTCCCTGGATGGGAGACCTGATGCTGATGGAAGTGGTGTTGGGGGGCCAGTAGGAGGCACTATTTCATCTGGTTAAAAGAATACCCCAATACCTCAGGGCAGTGATTGGGGACATTGCCCTGTGTAGGGTGCTGTTTTTCGGATGGGACGTTAAACAGGTGTCCTGACTCTCTGTTGTCAATAAAGATACCATGGCACTTATCCTAAGAGTATGGGTGTTAACCCCGGTGTTCTGGCTAAATTCCCAATCTGGCCCATCATACCATCATGGCCACCAAATTATCCCCAGCTTCCAATTGGCTCATTCATCCCCTGTAACTATTCCCCAAGTCGTTGCTGTAAATGAGAATGTGTTGTCAGTCAACTTAATAAATAAGCTCTGAGATTTGAGAGGCTTGCGATGCTTACTTGGACAAGGCAACCAAACCTTGACAAAATTCTGACTGTTCCTACTGATCAGAGAACAAGCTAATGTTCTATTGTTCCAGAAATAAACAAAGCCATTGACTCATAATGGATAGGCGAGTCTAGTAGCTTGGAGGTTGGGGAACACTCTCTCCCTCAGTTACCCCCACTAGTAGTGCTGAATAAAGCACTCGGTGGTTGACACTAAATCCATACAAATTCCTCCGTGAATCCCATGTTACACAACGGATTTCTCAGAAGCCAGAAAGCTGACTATCAACAATTCTGGATATTAAGTAAGATAGCAGCACCCACTCATACTCCCAGGATAGAACCGGACTACTCTGTTGCAGGAAGCTGAAACTGTTACCCTAGCCAGCAGTCTCTTCTGCCCTAGAGATCCCCACAGCACTGTATACAGAGTGTATCAGCACTGCGCAAAGTGGAGATGCTGTGTGTGGTGCAGGGAGGGAGAGACTTGGCAGGGTGCCCTGCAGGGCTAGGCTTGTGTAGAAGCCTGCTGATGTTGAGGCTCCCTGGGTAGCAGCACTCCAGTTCTCCTGAGGTGTGTCCAAACAGCCATTACAAATCGCTGGGGGTCGTTCAGATAGAAATCCCTTGTGTAGAACAGACGTGCCTCAGTCCTGAGTAATGACTATCACTAAAGCTTCACTTTAACCCTCCATCACAAGGCCTTGATAACACTATCAGAACGATTACAAAACAAACAGAAGAGCCATTACAATACAGAACTGATGTCATCTTAAGACACCTGACTTCACATTACCATGGCATAGCATCACTAAAGTAGGTTAGTTTTATGGGAATATCAGGCCTAATGTAGAAACCTTGCCACTGAGCAGAACTGACCCATGTGACATCACTCATATTGATCCAAACTGACCAGTCTGGAACGCCCAGCCAGCCTGGGTCTGTGCCAGGCCATTGCAGCAAGGTAGAGATGGGCGGGACTGACTGTCCTCTATGGGCGAATCCAGAGTGGCGTGAGTATTAGCATGTGTTAGCGATGTTGTTGGGGAATAGAGCACACCAGGGAGAGAGAGGGAGCACACTGGGGAGAGAGAGAGAGGGAGCACACTGGGTTAGAGAGAGAGGGAGCACACTGGGGAGAGAGAGAGGGAGCACACTGGGGAGAGAGAGAGGGAGCACACTGGGGAGAGAGAGAGGGAGCACACTGGGGAGAGAGAGAGGGAGCACACTGGGGAGAGAGAGAGGGAGCACACTGGGGAGAGAGAGAGGGAGCACACTGGGGAGAGAGAGAGGGAGCACACTGGGGAGAGAGAGAGGGAGCACACTGGGGAGAGAGAGAGGGAGCACACCGGGGAGAGAGAGAGGGAGCACACCGGGGAGAGAGAGAGGGAGCACACCGGTGAGAGAGAGAGGGAGCACACCGGGGAGAGAGAGAGGGAGCACATCGGGGAGAGAGAGTTCTAAAGCTGCATCCTGACCAGTTGCGTCACCGCCTGGTATGGCAACTGCTCGACATCTGACCGTAAGGCACTACAGAGGGTGCACATTCATACAGCGGGTGAAATAAGTATTGAACACGTCACCATTTTTCTCAGCAAATATATTTCCAAAGGTGCTATTGACATGAACTTTTCACCAGATGTTGGTAACAACCCAAGTAATCCATACATACAAAGGAACCAAAACAAATAAGTTCAGAAATTAAGTTGTGTAATAATGTGAAATGACACAGGGAAAAAGTATTGAACACATGAAGAAAGGGAGGTGCAAAAAGGCATGGAAAGCCAAGATAACAGCTGAAAACTATCAGTAATTACAAAGCAATCCAGCCCCCTGTCAGTGCAAATTAATATCAGCTGGTTCAGTCCCAACTGATGGCCTACAAAAAGGTCTCATTGCCAAGGTGTCACACAAGACACATCTCATGATGGGTAAAAGCAAAGAGCTGTCTCAAGACCTTCACAACCTAATTGTTGCAAAACATAATGATGGCATTGGTTATAGGCGCATTTCTAAGCTTCTGAATGTTCCAGTGAGCACTGTTGGGGCCATAATACGGAAGTGGAAAGACAATCATTTCACCATAAATTTGCCTCGACCAGGTGCTCCTCGCAAGATTTCTGACAGAGGAGTGAAAAGAATAATCAGAAGAGTTGTCCAAGAGCCAAGGACCACTTGTGGAGAGCTTCAAAAAGACCTGCAATTAGCAGGTACTGTTGTCTCAAAGAAAACAGTAAGTAATGCAATCCACCGCCATGGCCTGTATGCACGCTCACCACGCAAGACTCCATTGCTGAAAAAAAAGCATGTTGAAGCTTGTTTAAAGTTTGCTGCACAACATTTGGAAAAGCCAGTGAAATACTGGGAGAATATAGTGTGGTCAGATGAGAGCAAAATTGAACTGTTTGGATGTCATAATACACACCATGTTTGGAGGAGAAATGGCATTGCCCATCACCCTAAAAACACCATACCAACAGTGAAGTTTGGAGGTGGGAACATCATGGTGTTTTCAGCAAATGCTACTGGCAAACCTCACATAATTGAAGGAAGGATGAATGGGCAAATTTACCGAGACATTCTTGACAAAACTCTGCTGCCATCTACCAGGATGATGAAGATGAAACGAGGGTGTACATTTCAGCAAGACAATAATCCCAAACACACAGCCAAGGAAACTCTCAATTGGTTTCAAAGAAAGAAAATAAAGCTGCTAGAATGGCCCAGCCAATCACCTGACTTAAATCCCATTGAAAATCTATGGAAAGAACTGAAGATCAAGATTCATAGAAGAGGCCCACGGAACCTTCAAGATTTGAAGACTGTTTGTGTGGAAGAATGGGCCAAAATCACACCAGAGCAATGCATGCGACTAGTTTCTCCATATAGGAGGCGTCTTGAAGCTGTCATTACCAACAAAGGCTTTTGTACAAAGTATTAAATAAATATCAGTAAGTGTGTTCAATACTTTTTCCCTGTGTCATTTCACATTATTACACATAACTTAATTTCTGAACTTATTTGTTTTGGTGTCTTTGTATGTATGGATTACCTGGGTTGTTACCAACATCTGGTGAAAATGTCATGTCAATAGCACCTTTGGAAATATATTTACTGAGAAAAATGGTGACGTGTTCAATACTTATTTCACCCGCTGTGTATATATATATGCACACACGCAGACACAGACACACAGACACACAGACACAGAGTGGAGCCAGGCCAGATGGTTTAGAGTGGGGGCCAGGCCAACTGCATGCAGGCCAAATGGAAGAAGTTCAAGATGACGGTCAATCTCCCTCGGTCTGGGGCACCATGCAAGATCTCACCTCATGGGGCATCAATGATCATGAGGAAGGTGAGGGATCAGCCCAGAACTACACGGCAGGACCTGGTCAATGACCTGAAGAGAGCTGGGACCACAGTCTCAAAGAAAACCATTAGTAACACACTACGCCGTCATGGATTAAAATCCTGCAGCGCACGCAAGGTCCCCCTGCTCAAGCCAGCGCATGTCCAGGCCCGTCTGAACTTTGCCAATGACCATCTGGATGATCCAGAGGAGGAATGGGAGAAGGTCATGTGGTCTGATGAGACAAAAATAGAGCTTTTTGGTCTAAACTCCACTCGCCGTGTTTGGAGGAAGAAGAAGGATGAGTACAACCCCAAGAACACCATCCCAACCGTGAAGCATGGAGGTGGAAACATCATTCTTTGGGGATGCTTTTCTGCAAAGGGGACAGGACGACTGCACCCTCCTTCCCTCAGTAAGAGCATTGAAGATGGGTCGTGGCTGGGTCTTCCAGCATGACAAAGACCCAAAACACACAGCCAGGGCAACTAAGGAGTGGCTCCGTAAGAAGCATCCCAAGGTCCTGGAGTGGCCTAGCCAGTCTCCAGACCTGAACCCAATAGAAAATCTTTGGAGGGAGCTGAAAGTCCGTATTGCCCAGCGACAGCCCCGAAACCTGAAGGATCTGGAGAAGGTCTGTATGGAGGAGTGGGCCAAAATCCCTGCTGCAGTGTGTGCAAACCTGGTCAAGAACTACAGGAAACGTATGATCTCTGTAATTGCAAACAAAGGTTTCTGTACCAAATATTAAGTTCTTCTTTTCTGATGTATCAAATACTTATGTCATGCAATAAAATACAAATTAATTACTTAAAAATCATACAATGTGATTTTCTGGATTTTTGTTTTAGATTCCGTCACTCACAGATGAAGAGTACCTATGATAAAAATTACAGACTTCTACATGCTTTGTAAGTGGGAAAACCTGCAGAATCAGCAGTGTATCAAATACTTGTTCTCCCCACTGTACATACATACATACATACATACATACATACATACATACGTACGTACATACATACATACATACATACATACATACATACATACATACATACATACATACATACATACATACATACATACATACATACATACATACATACATGTGTATACAGTTGAAGTCGGAAGTTGACATACACCTTAGCCAAATTTAGATTTGACTACAGAGCCTAAAGAGTTAAAGAGACAGACAGCAGGCAGCCTGGCCCCCCACTCTAAACCATCTGTCCTGGCCCCCCACTCTAAACCATCTGGCCTGGCCCCCCACTCTAAACCATCTGGCCTGGCCCCCCACTCTAAACCATCTGGCCTGGCCCCCCACTCTAAACCATCTGTCCTGGCCCCCCACTCTAAACCATCTGGCCTGGCCCCCCACTCTAAACCATCTGGCCTGGCCCCCCACTCTAAACCATCTGGCCTGGCCCCCCACTCTAAACCATCTGGCCTGGCCCCCCACTCTAAACCATCTGGCCTGGCCCCCCACTCTAAACCATCTGTCCTGGCCCCCCACTCTAAACCATCTGTCCTGGCCCCCCACTCTAAACCATCTGTCCTGGCCCCCCACTCTAAACCATCTGTCCTGGCCCCCCACTCTAAACCATCTGTCCTGGCCCCCCACTCTAAACCATCTGTCCTGGCCCCCCACTCTAAACCATCTGTCCTGGCCCCCCACTCTAAACCATCTGTCCTGGCCCCCCACTCTAAACCATCTGTCCTGGCACCCCCACTCTAAACCATCTGTCCTGGCACCCCCACTCTAAACCATCTGTCCTGGCACCCCCACTCTAAACCATCTGTCCTGGCACCCCCACTCTAAACCATCTGGCCTGGCCCCCCACTCTAAACCATCTGTCCTGGCACCTCCACTCTAAACCATCTGTCCTGGCACCCCCACTCTAAACCATCTGTCCTGGCACCCCCACTCTAAACCATCTGTCCTGGCACCCCCACTCTAAACCATCTGGCCTGGCCCCCCACTCTAAACCATCTGTCCTGGCCCCCCACTCTAAACCATCTGGCCTGGCCCCCACTTTTGGGCATCCCACTGCGACAGTAGAACAATAACTACTATTGTGCTTCCTGCCAAAACTGTAGTAGTGTTCCAATCAACTCCGGGGAGAGCAGATTCTGTTAAACAGATGAAGCCATTTTGTGCAAGGTAGATTCGTGGTTCTTGTGGATGTTTCTTTTTTAAACCTTACCTCAAGGCTTTAAAGATGTCAGCTTAATGTTCCATAAAATAAACTACTCCTTCTTAAGGTTTAGGTTAGGCATCCAACTTCACCAAATAAGTCTGCCTTATCTTTGTTGAGGTTAGCATGAGGACATTCATGTGATTGCATCTGATTGGGAGGGAAACTGCACTGCTTTCTGGCCAGATGTCAATAACTCATTTCAGCCAGGAACCAGTTCTCCCACATTAAGTCAATGGTACCGAACACTCAACACTCTACCGCAGGGTTTATTAAAATAGGGGTTGGGACCCAAACTGGTCCCTGGGCATGTGAGAGGTGGGTCGCGAGATATGAGAATAAATATATAAATCACACACTACTTCATTTGTCTCATTGGAGGATGATTTAGGTCACGGGACGACGGTCAATTTGTCATTTGGGTCTCGAGCTGAAAAAGTGTAAGAACCCCTGCTCTACAGGACTGCAGCTGCTCCTCAAGCCTCAGCTATGACATCTATTCTACTAGCCAGGAAATATTTAGCCACGCAGGAAATCACTTACGAAACTGCAAGGAAATCCATGTGGATTCACTAGAAGCAATGTATCAAACCGGTACTTTATCATTGTGTTCATATGGGTTTTATCAGTGCTGTGATTGCTAGGCTTTTGATTGGAGGTGGTGGAGAAAGAGCGCTTGGCTTTCCGCCCTTTGTTTATCCCTCTCCCCAACTCCCTCCCTCTGCCTCTGCATGAAAAGTTTCTCCCTCAACTCTTCCACACATTAACATTGTTTACTTTGGAGAGCTTCCATTCCCTAATCCAAGTCCAGTATTTACCCAGCAAACACCCTTCACTAAACGCCACACAACTTGGTTGGTTTCAGCTCCTGTATAGTGGGCAGTGGCTCACGTACAGGTTCCATTTCCATCTTGATTGATTACAACAAGAGATGATCCACTAAACCCTGTCAAAGTGAGCAATAACTACAGTGACCAAAAATATAAACGTTTCATGAGCTGAAATAAAAGCTCCCAGAAAAGCTTCATATGCAAAAAAAGCATAATTTCTCTCAAATGTGTTAACATCCCTGTTAGTGAGCATTTCCCCTTTGCCAAGATAATCCATCCAATTGACAGGTGTGGCATATCAAGAAGCTGATTAAACAGCAAGATCATTACACAGGTGCACCTTGTGCTGGGGACAATAAAAGGCCACACAATATAAAGTTGTCACACAACAATGCCACAGATGTCTCAAGTTTTGAAGGAGTATGCAAATGGCATGCTGACTGCAGGAATGGTCCACCAGAGCAGTTGTGAACAGAGTGTCCCATGGTGGCGGTGGGGTTATGGTAAGGGAAAGCATAAGCTAAGGACAACTAAATATTAATCAATGGCCATTTGAATGTACAGATATACCGTGATGAGATCCTGAGGCACATTATGAGGCCTGTGATGAGATTCTTAGGCCTATTGTGAGGCCCGTGATGAGATCCTTAGGCCCATTGTGAGATTAGGGCCTATATAATGTATTTTAATTGACTGTGCGTTTATATTTTTGTTCAGTATAAATGAAGTGTCAAATTTAAGATTCTAAGCTAGCTTGAAGTGTGAGAGGAGGAGGGGGAGGCGGAGGAAGGTTGAGACCACCTGCATCTACACTGTCATTTCAACATTCTGGACATGTAATGCTCTGGGTGTTTCTAGAGCTCTTCCTGCTAAACCGGATATGTTGAGGTAAAGCCAGAACAGCTGGCCTTATCAGCCAGCAACAAACCCACAATGTGAGCCACATGTCAAGCATTAGCTGGCTACGGCTAGGCTAGGGCTAACTATAGACGGAGTGAAGGGAGTGACTGAGCACAACGAGGCTAACGCTAACCCACGTGGACGCAGTAGAAACTAGGTCAATACCATTAGTTAGATCTCAGAGAGACTTCTTCCAATCCCATGCCAATTCTCAGGGTTATATCCCTGCGGGCTGTGGCGTGTCTAGGTACTGGTGTAGGCTGTTCGTTTGATATGCTAAATTATACATTAGCTAAACAAATGTAGAATGAATGTAGCCTATTGTACCTAAACATTCACCAGACAACAATGTTCTGGCGCATTTACTGTAACAACGTCCTGATACACATTAACAGGACATCGTTAAGGCCAGGGCTTACTCAGAAGGAAGCAGTGAAGTCTGGATACAATGGAGATATAGGCTGTTAAAGACTTTACATTGGGAGGGAACTGTAGTCATTGTTGTTAAAGGCACTGCATCACTCGGGAACCCAATCATCAATTCATTTCTTGTCGACCTTTAGGGTCAATACTACATGGCTGTGAGAGTCGCTGTCCACCAGAATAGATTTTTTTTATTGAGTATTAACGCATTCACTAAATGAACTATATTAAATGTAAACATAATTGACATCAACCTTGTTGTACGCATGCTTCAGAGAGCTCTATACTCTTCAACTAAAAAGTATGCGAAGACACCACAAACTCACCACAAAACTGCCTGTAGTCAGACACAGCATGTACCTAAACCACACCACGGGACGGTTACAGTAAGAGCACAGTCTACGGCCTGTGCTGTTATTTCCACAACTGACTCCGGGGTGACGTCCCTCATGTTGTTCACTAGCAAAAAACCCTGCTGTTTTCCAGATGTCTGTGCTTGAGTGTAAGGAGGGAACAGCATGCACACTTTGCAAATGGAGAAACCCCATCTGGACTAAGAGTACTGGGCCGCTAGGAAGCCCATCGCCAGATGTGAACCTCACCACTCAGGTCACCTCCGTGGATTGATGTATACTGAACAAAAATAGAAACACAGCATGGAACAACTTTGGTTACAGAGTTACAGTTCAAGGAAATCAGTCAATTGAAATAAATAAATTAGGCTATAATCTACGGATTTTACATGATCGGGTAGCAGAGCAGCCACCAACTGGGGAGCCAGGCCCAGCCAATCAGAATGAGTCTTTCCCCACAAAAAGGGCTTTATCACAGAAATCCTTCTCAGTTTCATCAGCTGTCTGGGTGGCTAGTCTCAGATGATCCTACAAGTGAAGAAGCCGTAATGTGGAGGTCCTCGGCTGGCGTGGTTACACATGGTCTGCGTTTGTGAGGCCGGTTGGATGTACTGACAAATTCTCTATGACGACGTTGGAGAAATTAACATTCAAATCTATGGCAACAGCTCTGGTGGACATTCCTGCAGTCATCATCCAATTGCATGCTCCCTCAAAACTTGGCAAATGAGAAATGCTCACTAACAGGGATGTAAACAAATTTGTGCACAACATGAGAGAAATAAGCTTTTTGTGGGTACGGAAAATTATTTCAGCTCATGAGACATGGGACCAACACTTTACATGTTGTGTTTGTATTTTTGTTCAGTACAAGTAGACAAGAGGATGTGCTTTCAACGTTTACGTAACAAAGCCTATTGATACTTCAATCTATTGAAACCTTCCTTTAAAACTGGATTTAAAGGAAGGTGGTCCTTTAAATGTATGTGTTCTAAAAAACATTTTCACTGATGTCAAATGAACCTCTCATCATTATAATGAGCCTGGACATCTATGACCATGGTTAGAATGTGATTGGTCCCTGTTCAAATAAATCCTGGGGAAAGGACCCAACTGACCAATGAGCTAGTCAAAGGGGATATGAGTGTGGTTTAGCTGTGCGGACAATATAATAAGAGTTAGGGTTAAGTAGTGTTGGGCCTCTGACAGGATACACATTCTAATGCTCACCTTTACAGTTTACAGTTCAGTACAAGAGAGAGACAGTTGGAGAAGTGGTGCACATGGGAGTCTATTTTGTTGTGATCTTACTAGAGACAGTAACAAAGACAGTGACTTTTATACACCCAGACAGACGAACTAGAGAATAGAAACAAAGGCAGTGACTTTTATACACCCAGACAGACGAACTAGAGACAGAAACAAAGACAGTGACTTTTATACACCCAGACTTTTTTCATACTGGTCCCCCGTGGGATTCGAACCCACAACCCTGGCGTTGCAAGCTCTACCAACTGAGCCACCCGAGACCTAGAGACAGTAACATAAAGACACTGGCTTTTATACACCCAGATAGGACACTGGACATAATTACTAAGCCTCCCCCCAACAGTCCTCCCACTGCTCTTAGGGAAGGAAAGGGGGAGGGAAAGAGGAGGAGAAAAGGGGAGGAAAGAGGACTGTTAAACCAACTGCCATCCTCTCCTTTACATGTACAGGACAGAAGAGGAGTGTAGAGGGCTGCAGATGGACACAGTCAAGGCCACAGAGGAAAGGAGGGATGGATGGTGTGTGTGTGTATGGGAGGGTGGGTGTAGGAAAGGAGGGATGGATGGTGTGTGTGTATGGGAGGGTGGGTGTAGGAAAGGAGGGATGGATGGTGTGTGTGTATGGGAGGGTCCCTGTGCATGTTCATGTTGTTATTTTTGTATACTATGGTGTGGGTCTCTACAATGAAGGAAGCATGAGGACTAAAACAGTGAGCATAACTGGCTCCCTTATCACTCTTTGGGGGTACTGAGTGCATTGGAACGGATAATATTGAACCATGTAATTTCAACTGGAAAAAATGAATACAGAACGTCTATTTTCCACTCCCATAACGTACTCAGACAGTGAGTGCATGTCTATGATTAAGAGGGACACGTTGTGTATATTAGTTAAAGCTGTTGGGAAGATACAGCCTATTCATTGGGATGAAACATTAAAGTCGCACTGACAGCATTTTAACTACTTTGCAGATATGAAACAAACAGAATCATTATATCAGTAAAATATATCAAATCCCCAGTTCATGCAACAATACTTTATAAAGAGGTTTTAGAAACATATCTATCAAGACTATTCCATACATCTATTCTCCCATATACTGTATCTATCAAGACTATTCCATACATATATTCTCCCATATACTGTATCTATCAAGACTATTCCATACATCTATTCTCCCATATACTGTATCTATCAAGACTATTCCATACATATATTCTCCCATATACTGTATCTATCAAGACTATTCCATACATATATTCTCCCATATACTGTATCTATCAAGACTATTCCATACATATATTCTCCCATATACTGTATCTATCAAGACTATTCCATACATATATTCTCCTATATACTGTATCTATCAAGACTATTCCATACATCTATTCTCCCATATACTGTATCTATCAAGACTATTCCATACATCTATTCTCCCATATACTGTATCTATCAAGTCTATTCCATACATCTATTCTCCCATATATCTATCAATACTATTCCATACATCTATTCTCCCATATACTGTATCTATCAAGTCTATTCCATACATCTATTCTCCCATATATCTATCAATACTATTCCATACATCTATTCTCCCATATACTGCATCTATCAAGTCTATTCCATACATCTATTCTCCCATATACTGTATCTATCAACTCTATTCCATACATCTATTCTCCCATATATCTATCAAGTCTATTCCATACATCTATTCTCCCATATACTGTATCTATCAAGTCTATTCCATACATCTATTCTCCCATATACTGTATCTATCAAGACTATTCCATACATATATTCTCCCATATACTGTATCTATCAAGACTATTCCATACATATATTCTCCCATATACTGTATCTATCAAGACTATTCCATACATATATTCTCCCATATACTGTATCTATCAAGACTATTCCATACATATATTCTCCTATATACTGTATCTATCAAGACTATTCCATACATCTATTCTCCCATATACTGTATCTATCAAGACTATTCCATACATATATTCTCCTATATACTGTATCTATCAAGACTATTCCATACATCTATTCTCCCATATACTGTATCTATCAAGTCTATTCCATACATCTATTCTCCTATATACTGTATCTATCAAGACTATTCCATACATCTATTCTCCCATATACTGTATCTATCAAGACTATTCCATACATCTATTCTCCCATATACTGTATCTATCAAGTCTATTCCATACATCTATTCTCCCATATATCTATCAATACTATTCCATACATCTATTCTCCCATATACTGTATCTATCAAGTCTATTCCATACATCTATTCTCCCATATATCTATCAATACTATTCCATACATCTATTCTCCCATATACTGTATCTATCAAGTCTATTCCATACATCTATTCTCCCATATATCTATCAATACTATTCCATACATCTATTCTCCCATATACTGCATCTATCAAGTCTATTCCATACATCTATTCTCCCATATACTGTATCTATCAACTCTATTCCATACATCTATTCTCCCATATATCTATCAAGTCTATTCCATACATCTATTCTCCCATATACTGTATCTATCAAGTCTATTCCATACATCTATTCTCCCATATATCTATCAAGTCTATTAAGTACATCTATTCTCCCATATATTCTATCTATTCCATACATCTATCAAGACTATCCATATATCTATTCTCCCATATACTGTATCTATCAAGTCTATTCCATACATCTATTCTCCCATATACTGTATCTATCAACTCTATTCCATACATCTATTCTCCCATATATCTATCAAGTCTATTCCATACATCTATTCTCTCATATACTGTATCTATCAAGTCTATTCCATACATCTATTCTCCCATATATCTATCAAGTCTATTAAGTACATCTATTCTCCCATATAATCTATCTATTCCATACATCTATCAAGACTATCCATATATCTATTCTCCCATTTATCTATCAACTCTATTCCATACATCTATCAAGACTATCCATACATCTATTCTCCCATATATCTATCAAGACTATCCATATATCTATTCTCCCATATATCTATCAAGACTGCTCAATACATATATTTTCCCATATATCTATTAAGACTATCCATACATCTATTCTCCAATATAACTATCAAGACTATTCCATACATCTATCTGGCCACACTGACAAAGGCCCAGGTGTAGTACAGGCAGTGGGCCGGGGCTAGTGAATGCCGACAGCAGGTGCTGGCTACACTGCTGTCGGCATTTGCTGCATTTGCTGCTGACAGATGCTGTTGCTGCTGACATGGCATCTGAGGACTCTCAAGTGGCTCCCCTTAAATAAAGAGGCTTTTGAGGCTGCACAAACACAAGCACATTGTTGGGCTGCCACTGACTGGACACACCAACAGCATCTGCCACTGCCTAGCCAACTGGAAGCCTACAGTACCGTGACAGGAGCCAGGCCCTGTACACTACCATCAGCCTGGACAGCTAATGCTACGCCTGTTCAGAGATTGGGCTACTGTTCTGCATTTCACGGATATGTTTCTGCACAGACTTCTGAGCAAGTGAATGCTGTAACAGATATGGTATTGTTTGAGATGTCTTTGTCTCCAGAAAAGGTCCACTGAACAAATTCTATGTGCATCATCTTGAATTCTAATCATCAATTACAAATAGTTGCATGAAACTGTGAGTAACTAGAGCAGATCAAGGACTCAGGGATTTGTCTGTAAACAATGCATTTTTTCTCTCCAGACCAATACATTACTTATTAGTCTGTATTCTTGTAAGAAACTCCACCACCTGCACAGTGTATCCTAAATACAATGCACCCCAGTCACACAGAGAGGAAGTTGCCATGGAGATGTTTTGGGAGGGTCTGGCAGGAGATTAACAGTCCAGTTGGAGCATCCCTTCCTTTGATTTAGTAAGGGAAGTTGACTCTCTCAAAATTCCCAACCTTCAAAGTATTCACTCTGACGATACTTGGATCCGACATAGAGACAAAATGTCTGACTGTATGTTGACCTGGCTGCAGCCCTTGAGAGAAGCAGCAGTGAGCATCGATCCACTATGAACATAGGACCAGGATGGAACATCATGAACAGGACAGTTTTATCTCAATCTCTTCATTCAAAGACTCAATCATAGACACTGACAGCTGTGGCTGCTTTGCGTAATGTATTGTCACCTCTACCTTCTTTCCCTTTGTGCTGTTGTCTGTGTCCAATAATGTTTGTACCATGTTGTGTTGCTACCATGTTGTTGTCATGTTACGTTGCTACCATGCTGTGTTGTCATGTGTTGCTGCCTGTTGTCTTAGGTCTCTCTTTTGGTAGTGTTGTTTTGTCTCTCTTGCCGTGATGTGTGTTTGGTCCTATATTTATATTTTATTTATTTGTATTTTTAATTCCAGCCCCCGTCCCCGCAGGAGGTCTTTTGCCTTTTGGTAGGCCGTCATTGTAAATAAGAATTTGTTCTTAACTGACTTGCCTAGTTAAATAAAGGTTAAATAAAATAAATAAATCAGCTAGCTAGTGCTGAACCAGACCAGCCTTCCATTACAACCCTACACATTGTCTATGAGAGAAACTGTGCTTTGCTCTGGCTCTGCCTGGTGGAGATAAGGAGTGTTGAGAAGAAGCAGAGGGGAGTTGGATAGCATTCCTCTACCCACTAGGAATGGCTGAGCTAGACAGTTAGCGAATAAATCTTCAATGAGGGACACGGAGCCAGTAGGGGTGAGAAGTAGCAGTCGGAAGACTGCATTGGTTAAAGCAAATCATTCAATATCACGACAGCTTGGTCTTTCTTTTGGGGGGGGATACAGGTTAGTGCACTGGCATGTACACCACATGTATAGCAATAGGACTTTTGGTAACACTTTAGAAGATGAGTAGTAATATCACTGTATATGTGTGTGCATGGTTTGAGTGAAGCTCTAAATAGAGTTGAGGCTGGTCTGCTGCGCACACACAGGCCAGCGGAATGCAGCATGTGTAACTGGGAGGACAGAGGAGGTGTGTGTAGCTCAGATAGAGGAGGTCAGCCGTTGTAATGAGGCTAGTCTATGTAAACAGCATACCAGCAGCGGAAGAGATACATGTGTTCTTAACAGGTTGATACATTACATACTACCATATACTGCGCTGCATCTATTCTACACCTCACAGGACGTTTAACAACCTTATATGTCATAACATTAACTGTAGTTACCGTGGCAACGGGGCTGCCCGTAACCATCCCATCTCAAGGGGATGGAAAAGGAATGAAACTGTAGAAACCATTCACACTTATGTAAAAAAACTAATTTGCAACAAAATCTAAAAAACTGTTTTGTGTTTTATTAAAACCAGGGGTAATGACAAAGTTTAATGAATTTTAGAATAAGGCTGTAACGTAACAATACTTCCCGAATGCACTGTATAGTTGATTTTAATAAAACACATAGGGTGTGTCTATATATGGAAAAATAACATTTCTACCAATCGATTGGTCGAATGAAGACGACTTTCATTTATAATTCTTTGTCGGAGACAGCCCTAATTACAACCACAGGGATTGAATCCATTTAGCTTGTTTATTTCCTGAAGCGGATCATCTCTGCATTTATATATGATCTTAATGAGGCAGGCAATGTACTATTAGAAAGTCTGACACAGAAACAGTCACACAAGCAACCTAATGGGGTGAGAGAATAACACAACGAGGAGGAGTATAAACGATGTTAGGAGAAACTGGAACTGAGCCTGTATCTCCTGCCTGTATAGTCAACCAGTCAATACTGTAGGACTATAGATACATTACCCTGCCTGTATAGTCAACCAGTCAATACTGTAGGACTATAGATACATTACCCTGCCTGTATAGTCAACCAGTCAATACTGTAGGACTATAGATACATTACCCTGCCTGTATAGTCAACCAGTCAATACTGTAGGACTATAGATACATTACCCTGCCTGTATAGTCAACCAGTCAATACTGTAGGACAATAGATACATTACCCTGCCTGTATAGTCAACCAGTCAATACTGTAGGACTATAGATACATTACCCTGCCTGTATAGTCAACCAGTCAATACTGTAGGACAATAGATACATTACCCTGCCTGTATAGTCAACCAGTCAATACTGTAGGACTATAGATACATTACCCTGCCTGTATAGTCAACCAGTCAATACTGTAGGACAATAGATACATTACCCTGCCTGTATAGTCAACCAGTCAATACTGTAGGACTATAGATACATTACCCTGCCTGTATAGTCAACCAGTCAATACTGTAGGACTATAGATACATTACCCTGCCTGTATAGTCAACCAGTCAATACTGTAGGACTATAGATACATTACCCTGCCTGTATAGTCAACCAGTCAATACTGTAGGACTATAGATACATTACCCTGCCTGTATAGTCAACCAGTCAATACTGTAGGACAATAGATACATTACCCTGCCTGTATAGTCAACCAGTCAATACTGTAGGACTATAGATACATTACCCTGCCTGTATAGTCAACCAGTCAATACTGTAGGACTATAGATACATTACCCTGCCTGTATAGTCAACCAGTCAATACTGTAGGACTATAGATACATTACCCTGCCTGTATAGTCAACCAGTCAATACTGTAGGACTATAGATACATTACCCTGCCTGTATAGTCAACCAGTCAATACTGTAGGACTATAGATACATTACCCTGCCTGTATAGTCAACCAGTCAATACTGTAGGACTATAGATACATTACCCTGCCTGTTTAGTCAACCAGTCAATACTGTAGGACTATAGATACATTACCCTGCCTGTTTAGTCAACCAGTCAATACTGTAGGACTATAGATACATTACCCTGCCTGTTTAGTCAACCAGTCGATACTGTAGGACTATAGATACATTACCCTGCCTGTTTAGTCAACCAGTCGATACTGTAGGACTACGTAAGCTTGCGTAAGCTCAGCACTCCCTGCCCTCTACTTCACCCCTGCCCTCTCAACACATACACACACACATACATACACCTGGCCCTCAACCCTGGCCCTCACCCCAGGGCCTCAACACACACCCTAACCTCACCCCAGGGCCTCAACACACACGCTATGACACAAGGTGATTTGGTTTCACATAAACAAAATGGACACACCAGATTTTACAAAAGAAAGCCGGGGGCTCAATGGATCCCAATCTAGCTGGTATTTGTTACCAAAGAGAATGAAAAACAACCACTTCCAGTGGGCAGTAAAGCCCCTCCCCTATGTCTGCTGCTGACCCCGCCCTGTGTGGAGGGAGACATACAGTACAGCACTAATCCTGCTGAGCATTCCAGGGCTTGGGGGTTAGTATTATGTGTGTGTGTGTGTGTTAGCAGGGTATTGATGACGGATAGAGCAGAGAGGAGAAGATGCTAACCTGGGCTGACTCACTCATTGTGCCAAAGACTTCTTACAGCCACTCCATCCACATACAGCAACTAGCCTGACCCTCCTTACAGCCGCTCCATCCACATACAGTAACTAGCCTGACCCTCCTTACAACCGCTACATCCACATACAGTAACTAGCACGACCCTCCTTACAGCCGCTCCATCCACACACAGTAACTAGCATGACCCCCCTTACAGCCGCTCCATCCACACACAGTAACTAGCCTGACCCCCCTGACAGCCGCTCCATCCACATACACTAACTAGCCTGACCCTCCGTGCAGCCGCTCCATTAACATACAGTAACTAGCCTGACCCTCCTTACAGTCGCTCCATCCACATACAGTAACGAGCCTGACCCTCCTGACAGCCACTCCATCCACATACAGTAACTAGCCTGACCCTCCTTACAGCCGCTCCATCCACATACTAACTAGCCTGACCCTCCTTACAGCCGCTACATCCACATACAGTAACTAGCCTGACCCTCCTTACAACTGCTACATCCACATACAGTAACAAGCCTGACCCTCCTTACAGCCGCTCCATCCACATACAGTAACTAGCCTGACCCTCCTTACAACCGCTACATCCACATACAGTAACTAGCCTGACCCTCCTTACAGCCGCTACATCCACATACAGTAACTAGCCTGACCCTCCTTATAACTGCTACATCCACATACAGTAACAAGCCTGACCCTCCTTACAGCCGCTCCATCCACATACAGTAACTAGCCTGACCCTCCTTACAACTGCTACATCCCCATACAGTAACTAGCCTGACCCTCCTTGCAACTGCTACATCCACATACAGCAACTAGTCTGCCTGTGGCAGGATAGGAGGGAAAAGATGGAACTAGGGAAGGAAAGATGGAACCACCTACCATTAGTAGTAGTGGCTAGAGGAGGAAAGATGGAACCATCTACCATTAGTAGTAGTGGCTAGGGGAGGAAAGATGGAACCATCTACCATTAGCAGTAGTGGCTAGGGGAGGAAAGATGGAACCATCTACCATTAGTAGTAGTGGCTAGGGGAGGAAAGATGGAACCATCTACCATTAGCAGTAGTGGCTAGGGGAGGAAAGATGGAACCATCTACCATTAGTAGTAGTGGCTAGGGGAGGAAAGATGGAACCATCTACCATTAGTAGTAGTGGCTAGGGGAGGAAAGATGGAACCATCTACCATTAGTAGTAGTGGCTAGGGGAGGAAAGATGGAACCATCTACCATTAGCAGTAGTGGCTAGGGGAGGAAAGATGGAACCATCTACCATTAGTAGTAGTGGCTAGGGGAGGAAAGATGGAACCATCTACCATTAGCAGTAGTGGCTAGGGGAGGAAAGATGGAACCATCTACCATTAGTAGTAGTGGCTAGGGGAGGAAAGATGGAACCATCTACCATTAGCAGTAGTGGCTAGGGGAGGAAAGATGGAACCATCTACCATTAGTAGTAGTGGCTAGGGGAGGAAAGATGGAACCATCTACCATTAGTAGTAGTGGCTAGGGGAGGAAAGATGGAACCATCTACCATTAGTAGTAGTGGCTAGGGGAGGAAAGATGGAACCATCTACCATTAGTAGTAGTGGCTAGGGGAGGAAAGATGGAACCATCTACCATTAGTAGTAGTGGCTAGGGGAGGAAAGATGGAACCATCTACCATTAGTAGTAGTGGCTAGGGGAGGAAAGATGGAACCATCTACCATTAGCAGTAGTGGCTAGGGGAGGAAAGATGGAACCATCTACCATTAGTAGTAGTGGCTAGGGGAGGAAAGATGGAACCATCTACCATTAGTAGTAGTGGCTAGGGGAGGAAAGATGGAACCATCTACCATTAGTAGTAGTGGCTGGTGGCAGCTTGAGTCTCACTATTTATTTCAAATCAATCCAAAGCTTGATTAATTTGAGCTCTTGAGAGACCGGGCATGTCAGGAGCTAAATGCGGGTGTTGGCAGAGCTCCAAACAGAGTAAAGCCTCTTGTAAGTGATATCTTCCATTAACTTCCGGTCTGTGCCTGTCGCCCGGGGGTGAGCTTCTCAACTGACAGCCATTTGAAAATGTGATATAGAAAGTGTCAACCATATCCTCCTCCTACTCCCACCTTTATACGCTGCATTTAATACGTAGTGCTACCACTTTAACAAACCTCAATGATAAAGTATTGGATCCCTTATGCATTAAATTACATCCATGGAATAGCATTTTCAACTATTTATGGCCATTAGCAACTGCAGTGAGATAATGAGCCATTAGCTTCAACAGCCTCCATAATGTTACTGTATGCATGAGCAATGTGCTTGAATGGAGTGTCTCATGTTACAGCTAACCTGGATGAAAGCCTAGTACCTCAAGGCTAAAGCCGAGAGAATAATATGCATCTTTAATCACCTCTTTCAGAACAATGCTAGGTATTGTAGCTATATTCTCCTTATGGAAATCTATGTTAGCATATTTTGGCCTTGAGCCTAGGGTTAACTGAGGTAAACTAGTGGTTTGACAGGTTACACTACTCTATAGTCTCTGATGTAGATCCAGCTGAATGTCAGTGGATATATGTACAGTGCATTCGGAAAGTATTCAGAACCTTTGACTTTTTCCACATTGTTACGTTACAGCTTTATTCTAAAATAGATTAAATTGTTTCCCACCCCATCAATCTACACACAATACCCCATAATGATAAAGCAAATAAAAAAACAGAAATACCTTATTTAAATACAGTTGAAGTCAGAAGTTTACATACACTTAGGTTGAGGTCATTAAAACTCATTTTTCAACCACTCCACAGATTTCATGTTAACAAACTATAGTTTTGTCAAGTCGGTTAGGACATCTACTTTGTGCATGACACAAGTAATTCTTCCAACAATTGTTTACAGACAGATTATTTCACTTATAATAATAATCCAGTGGGTCAGGAGTTTATATACACTAAGTTCACTGTGCCTTTAAACAGCTTGGAAAACTCCAGAATATGATGTCATGGCTTTAGAAGCTTCTGATAGGTTAATTGACATCATTTGTATCAATTGGAGGTGTACCTGTGGATGTATTTCAAGGTCTACCTTCAAACTCAGTGCCTCTTTGCTCGACATCATGGGAAAATCAAAAGAAATCAACCAAGACCTCCGAAAAAAAAGTCTGGTTCATCCTTGGGAGCAATTTCCAAAACGCCTGAAGGTACCACGTTCATCTGTACAAACAATAGTATGCAAGTATAAACACCATGGGACCACGCAGCCGTCATACCGCTCAGGAAGGAGACGCGTTCTGTCTCCTAGAAATGAACATACTTTGACTAAACAGGCAAGGTAATGTATCTATAGTCCTACAGCAAAGGACCTGTGTCTATATCCACAGTAAAACGAGTCCTATATAGACATAACCTGGGACAAAGACCGTACTTTTTGGAGAAATGTCCTATGGTCTGAAGAAACAAAAATAGAACTGTTTGGCCATAATGACCATCGTTATGTTTGGAGGAAAAAGGGGGAAAACCATCCCACCTGTGAAGAACGGGGTGGCAGTATCATGTTGTGGGGGTGCTTTGCTGCAGGAGGGACTGGTGCACTTCAATAAAACAGATGGCATCATGAGGAAGGAAAATTATGTGGATATATTGAAACAACATCTCAAGACATCAGTCAGGAAGTTAAATCTTGGTCGCAAATGGGTCTTCCAAATGGACAACGACCCCAAGCATACTTCCAAAGTTGTGTCAAAATGGCTTAAGGACAACAAAGTCAAGGTATTGGAGTGGCCATCACAAAGCCCTGATCCCAATCCTATAGAACATTTGTAGGCAGAATTGAAAAAGCGTGTGTGAGCAAGGAGGCCTACAAACCTGACTCAGTTACACCAGTTCTGTCAGGAAGAATGGGCCAAAATTCACCCAACTTATTGTGGAAAGCTTGTGGAAGGCTACCCGAACCGTTTTACGAAAGTTAAACAATTTAAAGGCAATGCTACCAAATACTAATTGAATGTATGTAAACTTCTGACCCACTGGGAATGTGATGAAATAAATAAAAGCTGAAATAAATCATTCTCTCTACTATTATTCTGACATTTCACATTCTTAAAATAAAGTGGTGATCCTAACTGACATAAGACAGGGAATTTTTACTAGGATTAAATGTCAGGAATTGTGAAAAACTGAGTTTAAATGTATTTGGCTAAGGTGTATGTAAACTTCCGACTTCAACTGTAAGTATACAGACCCTTTGCTATGAGACATGAAATTGAGCTCAGATGCATCCTGTTTCCATTGATCATCCTTGAGATGTTTCTACAACTTGATTGGAATCCACCTGTGGTAATGTAAATTGATTGCACATGATTGGACATGATTTGGAAAGGCACACCTGTCTATATAAGGTCCAACAGTTGACAGTGCAAGTAATTGTCCGTAGAGCTCCGATACAGGATTGTGTCGAGGCACAGATCTTGGGAAGGGTACCAAAACATTTCTGCAGCATTGAAAGTCCCCAAGAACACAGTGGCCTCCATCATTCTTAAATGGAAGAAGTTAGGAACCACCAAGACTCTTCCTAGAGCTGGCCACCCAGCCAAACTGATCAATCGGGGGAGAAGGGCCTTGGTCAGGGAGGTGACCATGGTCACTCTGACCGAGCTCCTGAGTTTCTCTGTGAAGATGGGAGAACCTTCCAGAAGGACAACCATCTCTAAAGTACTCCATCAATCCATCAAGCGTCATGTCTGGAGGAAACCTGGCACCCTGAAGCATGGTGGTGGCAGCATCATGCTGTGGGGATGTTTTTCAGCGGCAGGGACTGGGAGATTAGTCAGGATTGAGGGAAAGATGAATGGAGCAAAGTACAGAGAGATCCTTGATGAAAACCTGCTCCAGAGGGCTCAGGACCTCAGACTGGGGAGAAGGTTCACCTTCCAACAGGACAACAACCCTAAGCACACAGCCAATACAACGCAGGAGTGGCTTCAAGTCTCTGAATGTCCTTGAGTGGTCCAGCCAGAGCCCGGACTTGAACCTGATCGAACATCTCTGGAGAGACCTGAAAATAGCTGTGCAGTGGCGCTCCTCATCCAACCTGACAGAGCTTGAAAGGGAACTGCAGAGAAGAATGGGAGAAACTCTCCATATACAGTTGTGCCAAGCTTGTAACATCATACCCAAGAATAATTGAGGCTGTAATCGCTGCCAAAGGTGCTTCAACAAAGTACTGAGTAAAGGGTCTTAATACTTATGTAAATGTGATATTTTTTAATTTATTTTATAAATTTTTGCTTTGTCATTATGGGGTATTGTGTGTAGATTGATGAGGAAAAAAATACTATTTAATCCATTTTAGTATAAGGCTGTAAAGTAAATAAATGTGGAAAAAGTAAATGGGTCTAAATACTAGCGTGAAGACCAGTAGCTCACTGTTCTCTCAGGAGTGAAATGGTCGCCAGCCCAGCCCAGCCCACCTCCCCATGTTTGAGTGGGAGTGAGAGTCAAGTCAAGGTAATGTACCATCAAAGGGAGGGAGAGAGGAATGAAAAGACAGGGAAGATCTAAATTGCACACTCCTCTAGTCTCCTCAAAACCCATTGGATGAGAAAGCAAGAGGTCCCTCCCTTCTGACCTTCTCCTCCAATGGGTTTTGAGGAGGCAATGAGAGAGGAGTATGCAATGGAGACTCTACCAGGGTCTTAATACAACCTTAACAACAGTCTTAAAAGCTCTGTTAAGAATTTTAGAGGGAAGCAGGATTCTGTTCCGCACAACCAGCACAATGCACCTTGGATCAATAGCTTCTTGATTTAAACCCTTACGACAAGTTCACACTGCTACTTCCCTAAACCTCTTGAAGCCAATGTACTTTATAGGTGTGATCTAAGGTTAGACTCTGTCTGGGTGAGGTGTGTTCCATTTCCAAGGATGGTCAGTGATCATGAGCAAAGAAGACAAGGAAAGGAAGACGTCAATATTGGTACTAGTCAGCTATAGAGTGGACTGGACTAGGCAGTAGTTCCCTTACTCCCCCTCTCCTACTTCCCTTACTCCCCCTCTCCTACTTCCCTTACTACCCCTCTCCTACTTCCCTTACTCCCCTTCTCCTATTTCCCTTACTCCCTCTCTCCTACTTCCCTTACAACCCCTCTCCTACTTCCCTTACTCCCTCTCTCCTACTTCCCTTACTCCCCTTCTCCTATTCCCCTTACTCCCTCTCTCCTACTTCCCTTACTCCCTCTCTCCTACTTCCCTTACTCCCTCTCTCCTACTTCCCTTACTCCCTCTCGCCTACTTCCCTTACTCCCTCTCTCCTACTTCCCTTACTCCCTCTCTCCTACTTCCCTTACTCCCTCTCTCCTACTTCCCTTACTCCCTCTCTCCTGGTCCCTAGCAATACTAATCAGTAAAGGGCAGATAAGCAATCTCACTGTGCACACAAAAAAAACACTCAATTGTGCCGGCTTGTTAGAGATTAACCCACAGCGCTTACACATTAGCTCTCCAGAGTGGAGATACACATTAGCTCTCCAGAGTGGAGATACACATTAGCTCTCCAGAGTGGAGATACACATTAGCTCTCCAGAGTGGAGATACACATTAGCTCTCCAGAGTGGAGATACACATTAGCTCTCCAGAGTGGAGATACACATTAGCTCTCCAGAGTGGAGATACACATTAGCTCTCCAGAGTGGAGATACACATTAGCTCTCCAGAGTGGAGATACACATTAGCTCTCCAGAGTGGAGATACACATTAGCTCTCCACGTTCAATGAAACCCAAGTTACTGTAAACACATTGTGGTCAGACGGCCCACGTTCAATGAAACCCAAGATACTGTAAACAGACTGTGGTCAGGCCGGCCCACGTTTAATGAAACCAAAGCTACTGTAAACAGACTGTGGTCAGACGGCCCATGTTCAATGAAACACAAGCTACTGTAAACTGACTGTGGTCAGACGGCCCATGTTCAATGAAACACAAGCTACTGTAAACTGACTGTGGTCAGACGGCAAACAACCGAGATGGAAAAAATAATAATTATGTCATCGAAAAGCGCATCAGGTTTTTGCAAAGCAGATTTTTTAAATTTCATTTAACCTTTATTTAACTAGGCAAGTCAGTTAAGAACAAATTCTTATTTACAAGGACGGCCTACCAAAAAGCAAAAGACCTCCTGCGGGGACGGGGGCTGGAATTAAAAATACAAATAAATAAAATATAAATATAGGACCAAACACACATCACGACAAGAGAGACAAAACAACACTACATAAAGAGAGACCTAAGACAACAACATAGCAAGGCAGCAACACATGACAACACAGCATGGTAGCAACGTAACATGACAACAACATGGTCACAACACAACATGGTACAAACATTATTGGACACAGACAACAGCACAAAGGGCAAGAAGGTAGAGATGACAATACATCACACAAAGCAGCCACAGCTGTCAGTGTCTATGATTGAGTCTTTGAATGAAGAGATTGAGATAAAACTGTCCAGTTTGAGTGGTTTTTGCAGCTCGTTCCAGCCGCTAGCTGCAGCGAACTGAAAAGACGAGCAACCCTGGGATGTGTGTACTTTGGGGACCTTTAACAGAATGTGACTGGTAGAACGGGCGTTGTATGTGGAGGATGAGGGTTGCAGTAGATATCTCAGATAGGGGGGAGTGAGGCCTAAGAGGGTTTTATAAATAAGCATCAACCAGTGGGTCTTGTGATGGGTATACAGAGATGACCAGTTTACAGAGGAGTATAGAGTGCAGTGATGTGTCCTATAAGGAGCATTGGTGGCAAATCTGATGGCCGAATGGTAAAGAACATCTAGTCGCTCGAGAACACACTTACCTGAAATCTGTCAGTGACAGCACTGTGGCTGTAGTTGCCAGAGTGTGTGGCTGTAGTTGCCAGGACTGTGTGACTGTAGTTGCCAGGACTGTGTGACTATAGTTGCCAGGACTGTGTGACTATAGTTGCCAGGACTGTGTGACTATAGTTGCCAGGACTGTGTGACTGTAGTTGCCAGGATTGTGTGACTGTAGTTGCCAGGACTGTGTGACTGTAGTTGCCAGGATTGTGTGACTGTAGTTGCCAGGATTGTGTGACTGTAGTTGCCAGGACTGTGTGACTGTAGTTGCACGGATGTTCTGGTGAAACAAGGTTCAGGTGATGTTGTTGTGTGACTACAGAAGACTGATGGGGTGGTTTACTGTCCAGGGCCTGTAAATCCCTCTATCTCTGGTCTATGGAACGTTTTGAAATAGACGTTGCCCCAAAATAACCTACAGGCTTGTTATTCAGACAACCTATGTCTCTGACAAAAGTAGCACAACTGAGTCATAAACAACTAATTTTGAGATTGTCCTTACAAGCTCTGTTGCCGCCGCCCATCTCAACAGATTCAGTTAATCTGAATTTATTTGATTGAACCATTTTGTATCGGCAACCTTGGATGGCGCTTTGGGTTTATGTCTGGGTTTGGCGTCCAAAAACAAAGGGAAACCGTGAAACAACTGTAGCCATTCAGAAGCTGCTGTGCGCAGAGGAAAAAGCTCCTCTGTGTAAAATATAATCCTTGCACAGCTGGATGAAAGCTGCAATAAAACCTTCTATAGAGCAGTAGAACTCTGGCCACAGGGACAGCTGGGGCCAAACACTGTTGCATAAGTTACTGACGTTCCAAGCCAACAATCTGAACACACAGCTCATCCCATATATCAGGTACAAACCAGGTTGGCAATAGAGCAACAGTCTCTTCATTACTGGAAATGGTTTTTAATCAACCACAGCTACTGTACTACCTACACTACACAGATTGATATGAGACATTGTAGCTTGGCTGACTGAAACAGCATTGTAGACTGGCTGACTGAAACAGAACAAAAGCCTTTTGGCTCATCAATATAGTAAATCCTTGAGAGGAAGATGGCACCAGAGAACTCCGCATCAAAATAATCATCAATGTTACAAATTCCACTTCCACAGCATTTTTTATAGAACAGGTGTCCTTACCTCCAACACTGGCCCTGCCCCCAGAATGATCTGCTCCACCCCGCTAGCGAATCCCTTCTGGCTGAGGGCGGTCAGGTGGTGAATTAGGAAGTTGGTGCTCTGGGTCTTTCCCGAGCCACTCTCTCCAGAAATGACGATGCACTGGTTCCTCCGTCGCTGCAGCATGGCGTGGTAGGCCACGTCCGCCACGGCGTAGATGTGCGGCTCCAGGTCTCCCAGAGCGTGGTTGTCGTACATCTTGACGTACTTAGGGTTATAGATGGGAAGGAACTGGAAGGGGTTAATGACAATGAGGATGCTGCCCACGTAGGTGTAGATCCTCTCCTGGCGGAAGCGCGAGCGTAGGTTGTCCAGCAGCGAGCGCTCAGTGAGCTCCGGCAGGCGGCACAAGTCGGCGTGGTCACCCCTGGCCTCCTCCTGTGGCAGCAGGCCACGCTCCGTCATGCGCCGGCGCTCCTCTGTGACACGCAGCCACATCTGCAGGCTGCCGCCATAGTGGATGGAGCCATCCAGGTTCTTCTGCCGCAGCAAGAAGCGGTAGTCCTCTCCGCCGCCCGAGCCCGAGCGCTGCTCCAGAGCCCCGCGGGGCCACAGCATCATCCGCTGGACGGGGCAGTCGCTGGGGTTCAGGATCCATTCTTCCCCGCCAAATTCCTTCACCTCGGCTAACACGTAGCAGCGGTCGCGGTCGAGACGCAGGCGCTCCAGGCAGCGCTCGATGGCCTCGGCGGCCGTGGTGCTCTTGCGGGCGCTGACGGGGCAGTAGATGGTGCCCTCGGCCAGGGAGCCCGGGTAGATACGCAGGGTGAACTCGGAGTCCTCGTAGCGTACTCGCCTGCCCAACGTGCCCACGCCTCCAATCCCGCCTCCGTGGCCGCCATCACGAGCGCTCATGGTGGCACAGGGGTTCCCATTAGCAGTCACTTGACCTCACGCGTCCTTCGCTGGGCCGGATGGGAGACTGCCTCACGTCCTTCGCTGGGCCGGATGAGAGACTGCCTCACGTCCTTCGCTGGGCCGGCCGGATGGGAGACTGCCTCACGTCCTTCGCTGGGCCGGATGAGAGACTGCCTCACGTCCTTCGCTGGGCCGGATGAGAGACTGCATCAAGACATCACCGCTGGAAGAGACAGATAAATAGACAGGAGGGTTAGAGATGACAAGACGGCACACAGAAAGAGGGGTATAACACCGGAAATAATTAGTCACTGAATCCACTACAAAATTAAATTAAAGCATTAGTCACTGAATACACTGCAAAATGTGCATTTCATGTTATTATGTAATCTATGAAAAATGTCCAAATGAGTTTATAACTGGCAGCCTAACATAGAGACTGGATCATTCAGGGATCACAGCATCTGGACCCACTAGATTACACTGCACAGAAGCAGCAGTCCATCCCTATGCCAAGACTAGCAGCTGCCAGCTTCGCCACTGAACACACAATAACACCATTCACAACCTTAATACACAGTCCTGATGGGGTGACTGGTGGCCAGAGAGAGAAGAGAACAGCATTATGGGAGAGTCAGAGACAAAACATCTGTCCCACTGGACTCTCCTAAACTCATCAACACTTTGTGACAACTACTTATAAAAAGGCTTTATAAAATACATTTGATTGAAGGATGGACCATATAAATGGCCCACAAATTGGTATAAACCAAGCATTAGTCAGTCTCTCTCCCTCTCCGTGTGTGAGTGTGAGAACCAAATACTAAGCCCTCTATTGTCTGGGCTCCTGTATACAGCTCATACCCCTGGAGACTATACTGAAACAGAAACCATCCACAATACCACACAGAGTGCACACAATTACAAAGGTAGCATTGATATTCAGGTGTTCACTAGTGTTGTGTCATTTGTTTTGCTGAGGTCAATGTAATTATTGAATGTCCAATACCAGAGCCAATGAAAACCGTTTGCCATTTGAACATGATTGTTTTTATTTCAATTCCTCTCACAACGTGTCAGCTAGAAAAATACACAGATGGTGCTTTGTCTCTGTTGCTAAGAACAAAACTGTTCCTACCCATAAAAACCTGCATGTGGGGAGAAAAAAATGAAAACAGGAAATGGAACAGGGAAGCATATAGGTGGCGCGCAAAGTGGAGTGCAGGCTCCAGCTGGGCCCTAATACAATGCTGCACCCTTCTCTCCCACCAGGTTTTTAACGGCCTTGCCTGCATGCATCCAACACACAAACCCCTGCTAACCAGATTGTGTAAGGCTGGGCGCACACACACACACTAGGGGTATTAGTGGTGCACTTCGCTGTGTGTGTTGGGCTGTGTGACGGCCGAGTGGCGGAGCAGATGGCCAGTGCGCTGCTTAAAGGATAGGGGTTAATAGATTTAGGGTGGTTCTCCCTCCGTGGCTGACCATGTTGACCCATGTTCACCACATCAGGACAATCAACTAATGCTCTCCTCCGGGGAATCACCAGCCTTTAGCAATCACTGCAACTGTCTGTGGGGAGATGCACAATCCTTTTATTCACAGCTGAGGTAGAGGGGGGAGCTTGTCGGCCCAAAACTGAAGTTGGAGTGCATATGTTAGAGGATTGCATGTTTGCAGGGTGAGTGTTATATCTTAGAGTACTGTGTATAGATTAGTAGTAGTACGATACATGACAACTGTGAATTCAATCAAATAAAACATACTATCCAGGTTAAAAACAGTGTAGAGTAGACCATACACACTGATGATTACAACCAGTAATCTGTTTTTACTGCCATTACACATTCCTTCCAGCAGGAGAATTAGGATACAACAGTACACTCTAAAGAACAAAGCAGCCTAGACACTCGTAACCCCAGAACAACACATTACACACACACACACACACACACACACACACACTGATAGTGTGTCAATATGAAATCAGTAAACACGCCCTGTACGGCCGGGGACAGAATATCCCATTGCTGTTGACGCATTCTGAAACTATTATCCATTTGACTGGCAAACAAAAACTGAACAATCCTTGCAGAGAGAGGGAGAGAGAGACCAAGAGAGAGAAATAGAGTTAGAGAGACAGAGAGGGACAGAGGCCGAGACCGAGAGAGACAGAGACCAAGAGGGACAGAGGCAGAGACCGAGAGAGACAGAGACCAAGAGGGACAGAGACAGAGACCGAGAGACCGACAGAGAGAGAAACAGAGAGAGAGATCGAGTTCGAGAGAGACAGAGGAGGGGGAATGTCTAAGACATGATGTCATGGTGCCTGAGGACAGTGAGAGCTGCTGCTGTTTGTGGGACTAAGAGGTCCCGTGGTGGACCTTTTCTATTGGTGGGCTCAGTGTGACACAGCACACTGAACCCACAGGGGAAAAACGTCCCGCAGTGTGTGTCCTTTCCATGTTCCCTCTACACTCAGTCAGTAAAAAAAACTGACTCACTAACAGGGAAACAATGGGGGAAATAGAGAATTTATCCCCAGAAATAACATCACCCACTAGGAGGTTAGAATGTTTTAGTGCTGACTGATTAAATGGCCGTTGTTGTTGAGAGAAGCGGAGGATCCAGTTTGTTTTTCATCGACCGCAAACACACCGACAGCTGAACATGTCAGACAGCGGCCTTGTTAGATCTACTGTACCAGTTTATGTCTGTGTGCATGCATGTACTTAGCATAGCATTATGTTCTGTACCACGCACCACCTATAGTACTGCATTAGGGCTGTTACAGACCTATATCCATCCTGCCCTGCCTTCGAAAGCCAAGTTAATAAACAGATCACTGACTTCTTCGAATCCCACCGGACCTTCTCTGCTATGCAATCTGGTTTCCGAGCTGGTCATGGGTGCACCTCAGCTACACTCAAGGTACTTAACGATATCATAACCGGCATCTATAGAAGACAGTACTGTGCAGCCGTCGTCATCGACCTGGCCAAGGCTTTCGACTCTGTCAATCACCGCATTCTTATTGGCAGACTCAACAGCCTTGGTTTCTCAAGTAACTGCCTTGCCTGGTTCTCCAACTACTTCTCAGACAGAGTTCAGTGCGTAAAATCGGAGGGCCTGCTGTCCGGTCCCCTGGCAGTCTCTATGGGGGTGCCACAGGGTTAAATTCTTGGGCCAACCCTATTCTCTATATACATTAACGATGTCGCTCTCGCTGCTGGTGACTCTCTGATCCATCTCTACGCAAGACGAGCCCCTCTTTGGACACTGTGTTAACTAACCTTCAAACAAGCTTCAATGCCATACAACACTCCTTCCGTGGCCTCCAACTGCTCTTAAATGCTAGTAAGACTAAATGCATGCTCTTCAATAGAACGTTGCCCGCGCCCGCCCACCTGACTATCATCACTACCCTCGACAGGTCTGACTTAGAATATGTGGACAACTACAAATACCTAGGCGTCTGGTTAGACTGTAAACTCAACTCCAGACTCATTAACCATCTCCAATCCAAAATTAAATCTAGAATCGGCTTCCTATTTTGCAACAAAGCCTCCTTCACTCATGCTGCCAAACATGCCCTTGTAAAACTTACCATCCTACTGATCCTTGACCTCTGCGATGTCATTTACAAAATAGCCTCCAACACTCTACTCAGCAAATTGGATGTAGTCTATCACAGTGCCATCCGTTTTGTTACCAAAGCCCCATATACTACCCACCACTGCGACCTGTATTCTCTCGTTGGCTGGCCCTCACTACATATTCATCGCCAAACCCACTGGCTCCAGGTCATCTATAAGTCTTTATTAGGTAAATCCCCGCCTTATCTCAGCTCGCTGGTCACCATAGCAACACCTACCCGTAGCATGCGCTCCAGCAGGTATATCTCACTGACCACCCCCAAAGCCAACACCTCCTTTGGCCGCCATTCCTTCCAGTTCTCTGCTGCCAATGACTGGAACGAATTGTAAAAATCCTTGAAGCTAGAGGTTCCTATCTCCCTCACTAACTTTAAGCATCAGCTGTCAAAGCTGCTTATCGATCACTGCACCTGTACATAGCCCTTCTGTAAATAGCCCACCCTACTACCTCATCCCCATATTTATTTTTTTAACTTCCGCTCAATTTTGCACTCCAGTATCTCTATTTGCACATCATCATTTGCACATTCCATCATTCCAGTGATTATGCTAATCTGTAATTTATTTCGCCACTATGGCCTATTTATTGTCTTCCTAACCTTACTGCATTTTGCACTATATTTGCAGACTCTGTATATAGATTTTCTATTGTGTTATTGACTGTACGTTTGTTTATTCTCATATGTAATTCTGTGTTGTTTTTTGTCGCACTGCTTTGCTTTGTCTTGGCCAGGTCGCAGCTGCAAATGAGAACTTGTTCTCAACTGGCCTACCTGGTTAAATAAAGGTGAAATAATAAATGGGGTGTGGAGAGCCAGACTCCTCCATAATATCTATACTGTTCATGTCCCTCTTCTTTTACAAAGGTTCCAGAGATTTGGGGGATAAAAGCCACCAAACACTTAACAAGTCAGAGAAAGGAAATTGCAGTTTGGACACAAAACACATTACAACAGTACTTTAATTCAGCCATAAAGAAAAATGCAGAGAACATGGCTTGTGAAAAACCGTCAGGAAACACAGAACAGAACAGTGGACTAAGCTCAATGCGCAATGTGCTAAGTGCTTTGGTTTGTCAGAACTGGCAAAAACTCTGAGCAGCCAATAAAAGTTCCTTATGTTTGGCATTATGGATTGTGATAGAACACAGTCAGAGGAGAGAAGTCTTAATTAACCAAAATTAAGAGGAGGTGGGGGGGTTCTAATGCTGGCAGTCCTGGACCTGGGCGTTCAACCATCGGAGGCAGAGAGGATCATGGATATCAGGCTGAGTGAGGGGGTACAGTAAGCAGCGCAAGATCTGGTCAAAAGAGCAAAGATGGGAAAAGAGTTGAAGAAGAGTAGCATAACACAGGACTGCTGTGCGTGTGTGGTTAGATAATGATCCCTCTGGCAGCTACTGTAGGGGGTCAGGTGATTGATTACGAGGAGTTCGGAGGTGAAAGTGAGATTGAGCTGTGAGGGAGAGCATGCAGGCTCAGGAAACAACCTGGCACACACAGTCAGTCAGGCGTACGACAAGTACAGTAAAAAAAATGACATGGGGCCCCAAAACCTTTTCCTGGGATCCTCAAGGTAATATATAATTGTAACTCAGCGGTACCATTGTAACTCAGTGGTACTAGTTATGACCTTGTCAACAGGGAGGCTACAATTCAGCATTAAGTCAATGACTCTACACAGTAGCTACACCGTCACACTGTTAAGCATTGAATCAAAGGCTACTGGATTTGAGCATCTTTGTTCAAGCTATTTCCACAGGAGGAAGCGTCTTGTAGGTCATTTCTACAGGAGGTCTTGTAGGTCCGGGACATTACAAAGCAAAACATTATTTTATTTTGACAAAGTGACTTGATTCAACCACTAGTTCCTAACCCATTGGTTGACTGCATAGCTATCAGGTGGATGTCTTCCCTTCTGTCTTGCTTGACCTGACGGGAAAGAAAATCTGCAGCTGCTGGCACTGCAGCCAATGTTCCTGTTACAAGTTAGCTCAGAGCGGTAAAACTATTTGAATTGCAAATCAGCTGTGCAAACTCCTATTCAGTACAAAACTCAGACATGTCTCCAACTCCAACAGTTTAACCTCACCGGTACTTAGACTCATTACGCAAATATTTGAAAATAAAACACAGTGTGCCAACAAGAAGAATGTTGTCTCATGGTTTTCCAAGACCTCATGTTCCCTCAAAAGGTCTACATTTAAATGTATCTCTTTTGATGCATTGAAATCTCTTGTTTCTCTCGTGTTCATTCCAGATCTAGATGAAAAGACTGAGGCGGGACTTGGGACTATTCAAGTTCACAGCACAAATCCCAGTATAGGCTACAACTCAACTGACAACATTGCGCTTGAACGCCTTCCACCAGAGTTAAGGACATACCAAACATTCAAATCCCCTTATCTTTGACTTGAAGAGGAAAAGCAAGCATGGACGTGTGCCCAGAATCCTGAAGCAAACTGAGGTGTCTTTCAACCTGACCAATATACATACCATATACATACCAGACATCTTCAATGCTATGAGTAGGTGGCATTAAGCAACTGAATCCCTCAAAGTAAAAGGTTTTAAGACAGTTCTCGCTCTAAGCAGTCATTCAGGAATGTTGCTAAGTGTAGCACTTTCAGGTTCTTTAAACAGGGAGTTGGGGTACAACCAGCCTTCCAGTATGTTGAGTGTGTCCCTGTAGTGAAGAGTAGAGTAGTGCTTCAGCTGGCTAGCACATGGGCGGCGGTGGTGGTGGTGGTGGTGGGCACAGTGAGACCAGTAGTTGGTGCTTAAGAAAAGGTTGTGGGATATTATCTTCACAACCAAGACACGAGGCTCCTGAATCTCCACACCACGTCTAATTCAAGCACTGTCTCTGCCTAGCTCAGTCTATTGCTCCCTCCTTTTAACTGGAATAGAAGAATGTTAGCTAAATGTAGGCCAAACCTTTATATGTGGCCAGATTAGATAGATAGATAGATAGATAGATAGATAGATAGATAGATAGATAGATAGATAGATAGATAGATAGATAGATAGATAGATAGATAGATAGATAGATAGATAGATAGATAGATAGATAGATAGATAGATAGATAGATAGATAGATGATAGGATAGAAATACTTCAATAGCTAAAAATGCGTATGATATGAGTGAGGGTAATAATAGTTTACTTCATAGTAAGCTCCATACTTCAATCAATGTCACACGAACCCAAGTCTTTCAATGTTTGTAACATAATCTAAACGTATTGCCAGAAGCATTGCTGCAATTGAAGTTGAAATCGGGAAGTTTACGCTGTAAAGTGTTTGACCTACAAGATTAAAGTAAACAAATGTAAACAGACAAACAGATGCCTCATTAGTGAATCCAAGCAGATCTGACTTGAGAGGGTCCTGCTAGTAGTACACTTCTGACTGGTTCGCTAGCAACTCTTCAAAAACACCCAAACACCCAATCCAATAGTGTGCTCTAAAAACACGTCTCTTTGAGGTGAAACTCACGGTTAACCAATTAAATAAGGGAAGAGGTAAACACGGCTAACCAATTAAATAAGGGAAGAGGTAAACACGGCTAACCAATTAAATAAGGGAAGAGGTAAACACGGCTAACCAATTAAATAAGGGAAGAGGTAAACACGGCTAACTAATTAAATAAGGGAAGAGGTAAACACGGCTAACTAATTAAATAAGGGAAGAGGTAAACACGGCTAACTAATTAAATAAGGGAAGAGGTAAACACGGCTAACCAATTAAATAAGGGAAGAGGTAAACACGGCTAACTAATTAAATAAGGGAAGAGGTAAACACGGCTAACTAATTAAATAAGGGAAGAGGTAAACACGGCTAACCAATTAAATAAGGGAAGAGGTAAACACGGCTAACCAATTAAATAAGGGAAGAGGTAAACACGGCTAACTAATTAAATAAGGGAAGAGGTAAACACGGCTAACTAATTAAATAAGGGAAGAGGTAAACACGGCTAACCAATTAAACAAGGGAAGAGGTAATTGGTTAAGGCAGGCTCTCCAGACTTGATTAATTACATGTAAGGAAAATGTGAGCCGTCTACATTGAAGAAACAACATGTGGACTCCTTACAGCCACAGAGAAAACAACCCAACCATGGCCTCTCAGAACTTTGTTCAGGCGTCAACTGCTGCTTTGATATAAACACACTCTCAAAAGCTCTTGATCAAATGACAGCCAGGAGTTCTGTGAGAAGAACTGCATTTATAGCAGCTATACTTTGATGCAGTCTCTTTGATTTATTGACAGAAACTTAACACAGGGCTTGTCATAACTATGTTCGTACAGAGTATGAACTGTGAGCTGGTAAGAGACACCTGAGTCAGTAGGCCAGGGTCAGCGAGAGGAGAGGAAACATGGCTCCCTCATGCCTTCAAAGCCAACAGAAACACTGCTACTGTGCCAAGCCACTTAAAGGGCCGAGCCATCACCAGGCTTCCCCTCTGAGAGCCAAGGCTGATCCTTCAGCCTCTCCGACTTGGCCAAGAGGTTAACTCTTTGATAAAGGGGAAACAGGATGAGACTGGAGCCTGTATGTCACACCTTCACCTATGCCTACTTGAAGTTCCTTTCTCACCAAATACAGGGCCAAACGGGTGCCCTGTTTACAACTTCATAGATAAGACATCACAAATACCATAGTAATTCAATCACAATGTCTGAAAGGACAGGCCTAGGCCTAAATATTGAGAAATAAAGTAAAGCAGAGTTTGGGATTACACAAAGTGCAATAACGCTAACCTGTTAACCTAGCAGGGTATCATGCTAGCATGTGGCTAATCCAACTGACATCACTTCCAAACTTCACCGTTCTCACAGTAATTACAGCCTACCAAAGGCTCCCTGCGCCTGTTTGCACGACACAGCACTGAGATAATCATGGGTATTCTAAATGAAATACAACCGCCATGCAAACTCCCCCCACATGCCTGCTATAATAGGAACATGATTGCCTTACGCTAAATGCTGACAGGTGTGGTGATGGCACAACTGCGGATTTGCACTCGTACACAAATATGAAGACGTCTCGCTGAGGAGGCTGGAAGGAGCTTGTTTGATGGGTCAGGACAAAGTACTTGAGGGGTTTGACAGACAACACTTACAATTACTATATATATATATATATATATATATATATATATATATATATATACACACACACATATATACATATATATATACATATATACACACATATACATATACTACATGATTACATATGTTATGTCATAGCTGATGTAATATTCCAAACTTTTGGCCCCCAGTGTATTTTTCATTTTCTTTACATTTTGGGGGGGCTATCGTTAAATGTAAAGGTGGAAAGAAATGGGAGCGCAATCCCGCCACACGGCTAAGCCTAAATGGCCTTTTTACAGCCTTATAAAACTTGCAAGCCTGTCCAGTGACAAGCCAGGTCAACTGGAATCTGTAGCAGGAAGACCATGTCATGACTTAGCCAAGAATAACTATACCCGTAGCCATGTGTATAGCCATGTTAATTGATTTCTTAATGTTGACTTTGCAATGAAAGGACACCATTTCATTTCAGCAGTTAAATGTCAACGTAAACAAAGACTCCAACTTTGAAGAATAAGGCACCTTGACCTAAATAAAAAAAGGCCAGCATAATAGTATTCTCTAACGAGCTAATCTTTGTAACTTGAGGTAGGTAGCAGGACTTCAATCCCTATCAACATGGCCAGTCTTCAATGGACTATGCTGTCCCCTCACTACTAACAGTAAAGGGATGGGCCCAACAATCCAACAGGCTTTGTCATGCCAGTGAACTCAAAGGCAGGTTCCTGAAAGAACTGCTGTTAATACCACTGAAGGGGTTTGCACTGTAGACAGGGAGAGTAAACAGGACCACTCCTGCGATGGCGAGGCCTACTTCCTTCATCCAGTCCCAGGACAATGACCCCGGCATGGGCGAAACAGGAAGCGTGACTCACCACCGTGACATTGTTACGGCTCCCTTTTCACTTTCTACTCATAGTGAAGCATGAACCTCGTTCTGAACTTTTAAGGGTTCCGTTTGATGCTATGTTTCCAGTTTGAGGAACTTTAACTCTTTGTGGGTCAAATTGGTGCCATATGTTAACTTTATACATCTAGCTACAAAATCATAGCTAACAGGGGCTCTTAAATTTCTTAAAGAGAAGATTATACAAAATACTGTGACAAGAGGTAATAAAACATTGATGTCTGCCTCTGAACTACAAAAGAAAGGAACATGATCAAACAGGATATTCCAACCTGAGAGGGATTTTCACAGTAGACAGCCAACTGTTAGGAGACTGCCAGAGCTTCCTGTCAACAGACACTACATAGAAAACAGTATGGATGGACAGACTGCTAAACGGGTCCGTAGGTCAGACAGCATGTGAGCTTTTTCTGGAGGACTCTCACCATTCCCACGCTCCTCTGACTGGCTGCAGACAGAGCGTAGACAGGCCTACAGACACCTGTCAGGAACCTGGAAGAATATAACACATACAAGAGCTCTGGCCCTTTCCAAACCTCTCTCCAACCCTCCATACCAGAGCTCTGCCCAGTCAGTCTCTCCCACACCATCCGTCTCACACTCTGTCTCTCACTCCGTTTCCTCCCCCTTCTATCTCCCCTCTGTCCATCTTTTACTCATCTATTTTTTTACTTAACACTTATTTTTCTTAAAACTGCATTGTTGGTTAAGGACTTGTAAGTAAGCATTTCCCTTTGATGCTTGTATTTGGCGTATGTGACAAATACAAATTGATTTGATTTAATTTGATTTGATAGAGGGCATTCCAATGGGAAATCATTAAAGGATGCCAATCATGCCATACAACCAAATAAGTGTGAGGTAGCCTGATCCAAATGGGCTGCGTTTACACAGGCAGACCAATTCTGTTATTTTGACCAATCACATCAGATCTTTTTCAGAGCTGATCTGATTGGTCAAAAGACCAATTAGTGAAAAAAAGATCAGAATTGGTCTGCCTGTGTATACGCCGCCATGGTGTCAGAGATACCAGTATTATCTGGATGAAGACTTGGCAAGAACAAGATCTGTGTTACAAATGGAACTTAATCATTAAAAGCATGAAACTGTTACACTGGGGTATTAACTTACTTTAACATTAGGAAAGAGAATTGGCCATTCTCTACTCTCCAGACAGTTGTGGACTAATTTGCCAACACATTTTATAAAAAAAATAAAGACATGCGGGAACTTGCTGGCATTGAATATATAGTTTTCACACAGACTTTAACACATTTCCTGGTAAGTCGCTCATCAATTCATACTGGAAAGAAGTTCAGTGTGTATGGCAGAAAGCCCACAGCTTTCTGGGTTGTACACCTCTTTAGAAGTTTGCCAAGTCTAACCGCTACAAAGGTATCACCTCAAGCACAAATCGGTCTGGTGGTGAGCTGCATGGCAAACGACTGTATGATGCCAAGCAGGGTTGGGCTCAATTCCATTTCAATTCAGAAAGTAAACCATATTCCAATTCCAATTCTCTTCAATGATGTGGAATTGGAATATGGTTTACTTTCTGAATTGAAATGGAATTGACCCAAACCCTGCTTGGAATCATACAGTCAATTGCCATGCTCACCACCAGGCAGCTTTGTGCTTGAGGTGATACCTTCGTAGCGGTTAGACTTGGCAAACTTCTAAAGACAACTTCAGTGTACTTCCTGAATTGAAATGTAATTGATGCCAATATCTCAGCCTCTACTGGGAAAGTTGGGAACCACTGGACTCAAGAGGAGTGAGTGGGGCGATGTCAGACTGTCCACTATTGACCGTGCTGAAAGCGAGCAGCTGGGGTTGGTCAGAGGGAGAAAGAAAGGAGGGTGAAGAAGACACAGGGAGGCTACTGTAGGAGGCATCAGTGACCTGGATTACACACACACCATTTCCCCTTCAGAATGATAGCCATTAGGCCAAGGCCTGGCTCAGCAGGCCCCGGGGCAAGGCAGCTCCAAGGAGGAGCTGGGCACCAGCGGGTGGACTCCTCCAGACACACTGGCTGGTAACTGCACACGCTCACACTGAGTACGTATACATGCACAGTAATCATTTGATAGTAAACTGATTATGGCAGTAGGCTGATTATGCAGTAGTCATGTAAACACCTTACTCTGCTTATCTTAAATCGGCGTAAGGTCAAAATCGAAGTAAGCATACACCGATTAAAACGCCTGGTTTTCTGAGCAATCTTTAGAATTATTAGGACAATTTAAATCAGCGTTCCAGTGGTGTATTTGATCTGCGCATGTGCTAGCAAAAGCCGAGCGAGCCTCCAACTTTAGCGCGAGTGAAGTGAGTTCAGAACAACTGAATGTATGCGTGTTAGAAACAGTTTTCACATACAAATGTATATGTCCAAACTCAGAATCAAATATGCTTCCCGAAAATAACATGGTCGCTGTGGTAGAACGTTTATTTTGATAGCCGTTTTCTGCATTTATCAGAGTGGTTTCAGGTAGGCTGATTTGAGATGTGTCCATGTAAAACAGGATTATTAAGCAAATCGTTTTTCTTACAAAGCATGGAAATGTTTTAATCAAACTATTATATTAATCTGATTATCCACAATAAAAGCATTATTGTGTGCTTGTAACCAGGGCCGGAGCGTGCCTATAGGCAGACTAGGCGATGGCCTAAAGCGGCACATTGGGAAGGCAGCAAAATGCGGGCTTATAAAAACATATATATATATATTTACCCTACCCACCTCTTGTAGTCCATTGGTGAGGAATGTGTGTCTGTCAATCAAAATCACCAAATCAGCGCCACCCCCCCCCTAACCCCCTGTCCCCCTCCCCGTCTCACGCCTCCCCTACCACCAGAGACCGGCGGAGCCACAAGAGCCGCTGAACATGTAGTGTCGCTACTACCGGTACACGGACAAGCTGTGGAGGATATGAAAGATCCCACCAAATGGCCAACACCAATCAAGCAAGAACTATTAGACGTGTTGACAGAGAGAGGACCACATCAGGTAAAAGGAATTGATTTCCCTTAGGGATGAAGCACACAAAACATTTTCGGAGTGCCATTACAGTCGGAGGATAACGAATGGAGAAAGACTGGAAAGGCCCTGGCTTGTTTATTCAGTAAGCAAGGATCTAGCATTTTGCTTCTGTTGTAAGCTTTTTTGTGGAAGTGAGGGAAAGTCAGCGCTGGCAAAAAGTGGTGTTAATGACTGGAAGAACATGTCAAGCATCCTCAGCATCCATGAAACATCGTCTGGTCATATGGAAAGTTTTCACGAATGGAAAGAGTTGGATAAAAGATTGGCCTCGCAAAAGACTATAGATGCCCAAAATCAGCGCAAACTGACTGCTGAGACAAAGCACTGTCAAGATCTGTTGCATCGGTCAATGCTATGAGCTGGCAGCTGGAGTGCCGCCGGCAGTGTAGTAGACGATCAGGGGCGCCAGAGGGCGGCAGCAAATTGTAAAAATACCGCCCCAAATTCAAGTGCCGCCCTAGGCGATCGCCAAGTCTTGGCTAATGGGAGGGCCGGCCCTGGGAGGGGGGCATTACATGCAGGTCCGTTTTCTCGATGAGGGATACAGCTTTAGTCAAAATGGACTTTTCGTAGGTTTAGAAAAAGAGAATTAACGTAACAGGTTAGGAGAATTTGGTTAAGGTTAGGAAAAGGGTTAGAGAGGCTTAGCTAAAAATATATATACACATACATACATACATACATACATACATACATACATACATACATACATACACATTTGACAAAAGCTGTATCCCATCTAGACATGACCAGGCAGGTTGGCCACCAGGCAGACTGAGTCAGAAAGAACTAGGAAGCCTATCGATCAGCAATCAAAGCTGTATCTCACGATGGAATGCTGTATTTCGCAATATCTTGGCTTGCAATGGCTCGCAACTTCAGTAAAGCACGACCTATCATCAATTAATAGGTTAGGATATTCTACACGCAACAGACCGAAGACAGAACACACACTCGCATCCTTAGTGAAGAGAAAGTGATTTTAATTTAGTAGGGGGAAAAAGCAAAATAACTGTTTTTCCGTTAGGGACTTTTCTTACGTTCACACCCCTAATCCATACTGGAGGGCATAAAACTTTTAGTATTATATCAACAAAAAAAGGCTAAATCCTCAAAGATTCAACCCAGCCATATAAATGTAATGCTGTGAAAGGTCATCCTGAGCTCCGTCATAAAAGTATCCGGTTCAATTCAATCAACTGGAGTCGTTGGCAGTCCTAGTACACACACTCCTCTTCCCATGACCCTGGGCTAGAGGTCAGACATGTCTCTGGCAAAAGCATAGCACATCCCTATGCTGAGATACAATGAGGTTCCAGACACCAAACCAATCCTCCCAGGCTTGTTATTCCCTTTCAAGAGGCTGCAGACTAATACATTTCTGTACTAGCCTAATCGATGGCAAAGGAAATCCACTTGGCCTGACTGGCTTTGACAAGCTAGCTAGGGAACTTTAGCGATGGAAGATGTGCGAGGTAGTGGATCCACTCAAATTACTTTTTGATGCATTTTCTATGAACTGAACATGAGCAAAGCGGAAAATGCTTTTTATCATTCAAACTAACAATGAATTTGGTTTGTTTGCTGCAGTGTAACGGTTATCAGAGGTTTGAATGCACAACCTAAAAGCATGTTTTATGGACGACAATTGAGTTTCCATGTAGAACGAAACGGTATAGCCTATGCATAGGCAGCCATGATGGCACTAATGCAATATTCATCATATACATTACAATGGGCAGGCTATGGCATTAACTGCAGGGCTGAATGTTAAGCACCTGTGCTTAGCGCATTAGAAACAACATGACCTCTAACTACAGGTCAGTGTTCAGAGCGCTCTCTCAGACTCTTTAACATGAGGACGGGCCTGCCTGATAGGCTGTCAGTCTGCAGCCAGACGACACTCTTTGAAATATGAGACGAATGGTTCCGTCAGAGCTGCAGCGGATGGAGAGAGACAGAAGGAAGCTGAAGCAGTGGCCGCATTGTTTGAGATGAACATATGGAAAGAAACTTGTGCCACAATTCTCGTGGCAGTCCTAGGTATTTCAGAGGCAACATCAAACATTACCTTTGTAATGTTACTCAAAGTTACGAAAAGCAAAGTGTAGATTTAGTGTAAAAATCTGTGCAAAAGTCGCGATTACACTGAATCAAAGCTCAGCCAGTTTCACATTGATTAATTCAACTAGCATCTTCACCAATTAGCCAGGAACTTGTTTCAGGACTGGATCTTCAAAAAGGGACTTATCGTCCAAAATAGGGACAGCTCAGGTGCTTTCTTCTCTGAACAATGGTGTGCTGCATTGAATAATAGGGCCAAAAATATTGTGACACAACGTGCAACCCATTAATTTAATTACTAGAGGGGCTATGTCATAAACCCTCAAAGTTCCATAATGGAAAGAAAATGGCAGCCATATCTGTCAGGGAGAAACCAGTCTAATTGGAATGAATGGCAGTAGAGCAAGAAACATGATTTTACTTATGCAGGAAAATAAAAGTAAGGCATGTCATATCAGAACTTGTGTAAAATATGACCAATTCTATATAAATAGCCTCCAAAATATATGTAAACAGACCATAAATATCTACGTTTTTGTTTTCTTGGAAATCTGTGAGTGCTATTATACGACACAATATCAGTACTTGTAGCATTTACAACTTGTCTAAGTACTATCAACTGATTTCTTACTGTGGATTGACTGCATTCTTTGAATGAAATGTTGGCATATTGCCACTTAATTAGAAAAATTAATAGCGTCATTCCTCTAAAACTGGCTGGCTAGCTAACAAACATACAGTACAGATATATTCTTCAAATTCATTATTTTACACAATCACAGCAATGGCAAACCATGGTTGACCAACTCCCTGACCAAAATGGCTGACCTTTATCCCATCGCAAGAAGGTTCATGACCATTCTAGTCTTCTAATTCCTAATTTATGGCTGCTTCTTTACATTTACAGCAACGTTCTAAAGCTCAATGAAGAAGGTAGCCTAGCAGTTAGAGCGTTGAGCCAGTAACCGAAAGGTCGCTGGTTTGAATACCCGAGCCGACAAGGTGAAAAATCTGTCAATGTGCCCTTGAGCAAGGCACTTAAACCTAATTTGCTCCAGGTTCGCCGTACTATTATGGCTGACCCTGTAAAACAACACATTTTACTGCACCTATCCAGTGTATGTGACAATAAAAAGACTTTTAAAAAAGTTGACCCCAGAGTAGAATCCAGTAGACTACTACTCTAGTACGCTTGATAGTACAGTCGTGGCCAAAAGTTTTGAGAATGACACAAGTATTGGTCTCCACAAAGTTTGCTGCCTTAGTGTTGATGATGGCAATTTGCATATACTCCAGAATGTCATGAAGAGTGATCAGATGAATTGCAATTAATTGCAAAGTCCCTCTTTGCCATTTAATCCCCTCCAAAAATGTCCACTGCATTTCAGCCCTGCCACAAAAGGACCAGCTGCCATCATGTCAGTGATTGTCTCGTTAACACAGGTGAGAGTGTTGACGAGGACAAGGCTGGAGATCACTCTGTCATGCTGATTGAGTCAGAATTAACAGACTGGAAGCTTTAAAAGGAGGGTGGTGCTTGAAATCATTGTTCTTCCTCTGTTAACCATGGTTACCTGCAAGGAAACACGTGCCGTTATCATTGCTTTGCACAAAAAGGGCTTCACAGGCAAGGATATTGCTGCTGGTAAGATTGCACCTAAATCAACCATCATCAAGAACTTCAAGGAGAGAGGTTTAATTGTTGTGAAGAAGGCGTCAGGGCGCCCAAGAAAGTCCAGCAAGCGCCAGGACCGTCCCCTAAAGTTGATTCAGCTGCGGGATCGGGGCACCACCAGTGCAGAGCTTGCTCAGGAATGGCAGCAGGCAGGTGTGAGTGCATCTGCACGCACAGTGAGGCGAAGACTTTTGGAGGATGGCCTGGTGTCAAGAAGGGCAGCAAAGAAGCCACTTCTCTCCAGGAAAAACATCAGGGACAGACTGATATTCTGCAAAAGGTACAGGGATTGGACTGCTGAGGACTGGGGTAGAGTCATTTTCTCTGATGAATCCCCTTTCCGATTGTTTGGGCCATCCGGAAAATACTTTGTCCGGAGAAGACAAGGTGAGCACTAGCATCAGTCCTGTGTCATGCCAACAGTAAAGCATCCTGAGACCATTCATGTGTGGGGTTTCTTCTCAGCCAAGGGAGTGGGCTCACTCACAATTTTGCCTAAGAACACAGCCATGAATAAAGAATGGTACCAACACATCCTCCGAGAGGAACTTCTCCCAACCATCTAAGAACAGTTTGGTGACGACCAATGCATTTTCCAGCATGATGGAGCACCTTGCCATAAGGCAAAAGTGATAACTAAGTGGCTCGGGGAACAAAACATCGACATTTTGGTTCCATGGCCAGGAAACTCCCCGGACATTAATCCCATTGAGAACTTGTTGTCGATCCTCAAGAGGCGGGTGGACAAACAAAAACCCACAACTTCTGACAAACTCCAAGCATTGATTATGCAAGAATGGCCTGCCATCAGTCAGGATGTGGCCCAGAAGTTAATTGACAGCATGCCAGGGCGGATTGCAGAGGTCTTGAAAAAGAAGGGTCAACACTGCAAATATTGACTCTTCGCATAAAATGAATGTCATTGTCAATGAAAGCTTTTGACACTTATGGAATACTTGTAGTTATACTTCAGTGTACCATAATAACTACTGACATAAAGATCTAAGAACACTGAAGCAGCTAACTTTGTGGAGACCAATACTTGTGTCATTCTCAACTTTTGGCCACGACTGTACACTAGGTAGAACCCTCAGTCAGTAGTACACTCTAGTATTCCCCACAGTTCTCAGCACATTACTAGCCGATTGTTCAAGCATACAAACTAAATCTCAACAGGGGTTTCTCAATAAAGAGGATTTAAACAATGTTTTGGCCTCGTCCTCTTTCCACAACAGACTCCTTTTTAGAGGAGAACTACTGTAGGAGCGAACTCCAGACTTTTAAAGGGACACTAGTAACCAAGTAACAAGTAGGCTAGTAACCAAGTGACAAGAAGGCTAGTAACCAAGTAGGCTACTAACCAAGTAGGCTAGTAGCCAAGTAACAAAGACCAAGGAGCTGATCGAGGACGCCCCAATCTATATCAACTGGCTGCATCACTGCTTGATATGGCAATAGCACAGCCCTCGGTCGCATGGCACTACAGAGGGTTGTGCAGACAGCCCAGTACATCACTGGGGCCGAGTTCCCTGCCATCCAGGACCTCTATATCAGGTGGTGTGAAAAGAAGGCCCGGAAAACTCCAACCACCCAAGACATAGACTATTCTCTCTGCTGCCGCCCGGAAAGAGGTACCGGTAATTATTGCATTGTTGGGTTTTGAGTTTCCAACAAAGGCATTTCACTGTGACATTAAAACTTGAAACTCTCATTCGGACCAGTCTGAGCACCATAAGGAGTCAATGGGGGGAAATGGAAAGCCATGGGGGAAGCCAAGCCTCTGAGGTCCCATAGCCTCCTCGTGTAATGAACACAGAGAATGGGGAGCATTGGGGGGAAATGGAAAGCCATGGGGGAAGCCAAGCCTCTGAGGTTCCATAGCCTCCTCGTGTAATGAACACAGAGAATGGGGAGAATTGGGGGGAAATGGAAAGCCATGGGGGAAGCCAAGCCTCTGAGGTTCCATAGCCTCCTCGTGTAATGAACACAGAGAATGGGGAGCATTGGGGGGAAATGGAAAGCCATGGGGGAAGCCAAGCCTCTGAGGTCCCATAGCCTCCTTGTGTAATGAACACAGAGAATGGGGAGCATTGGGGGGAAATGGAAAGCCATGGGGGAAGCCAAGCCTCTGAGGTTCCATAGCCTCCTCGTGTAATGAACACAGAGAATGGGGAGCATTGGGGGGAAATGGAAAGCCATGGGGGAAGCCAAGCCTCTGAGGTCCCATAGCCTCCTTGTGTAATGAACACAGAGAATGGGGAGCATTGGGGGGAAATGGAAAGCCATGGGGGAAGCCAAGCCTCTGAGGTTCCATAGCCTCCTCGTGTAATGAACACAGAGAATGGGGAGCTTTGTTCCTGTGCAACAGGCATGTTCCACTTTAATGACTTCACTTCATGTGCGTGCCAATCACTTACGCCATACAATCCGGCCATGGGGCTGCACAACACTTTTCATGTGCAGCTGACCAAGTGACTCAGCACGTGACCTACCACCCCACCCCACCCCAACCCCACCCAACCCCACAGAAGCATGTGGCAATGATGAGGTCACTCTCATTTGAGGTCATGTTGGGTTTTAGAATCCTCACAGGCATTGTGTAGGCCTATATGGGAAAAGCACAGCATGGTCACACAAGGAGTGGTTTGTTGCCTCGATCCACCAGTGAACAAAACAATCAGGATAGGACTGACAGTCAACATGTTGGCTACAGTCTCTGTGGTTAGGGAGCGATAGCTTTAGGGTGATGCAACAGTTGTATATTTCTGCAATGGTCTGTAAGCTTGTTTCCATTTGTCAAACCAGAACCCCACAGCTCAGACTTTGTAGGGTCTACAGAGCGGTGAACAATGACCAAATAATGTGCAACCAAATGGTCATTTGCATTGATTTCACTGATGCTGGCGCCTCAAGGATAATGTGTTTCTAAAGTATACCACAGCATGCCCCACCTAAGAACATACAAGTGATCATCTGTGCAGAGGATGGGCCCAAGTGCCGCAATGGTCTAAGACACTGCATCTCAGTACAAACAAACAAACCTGGTTTGAATCCAGACTGTATTACTGTATTACAACCAGCCGTGATTGGGAGTCCCATAGGGCGGCGCACAATTGGCCCAGCGTCGTCTGAGTTTGGCCGGTGTAGGTCGTCATTGTAAATAAGAATTTGTTCTTAACTAACTTGCCTAGTTAAATAAAGGTTAAATAAAAACAAATCTACAATTTCCATAGGCTCAGTCAGTAAGATTCCACTGTCATAGAGAGTGATATAGCCTAATAAAGCAACACAATACTTTTTAGCCCAGATGAATACTTCCAAACTGCAGACAGAGTGATGTAGTTCCCTTCAGACACTGTATCTGCACTGCTTCTACTGTATCAGGTCTCAGATGTCTGGCTCCAACAGCTGCTGTAGTTTCTGCTGTGCTGACAATCATTCCCACTTTTTAACCTCTTCGTATCAGCATGACTTGTTGTTTCTCAAGCCTTCATCTCTGTTTGATGGCTTGACTTCCATGTTATTCTGTAGGCCTATAGTTCATCAAGATGAAATACGAACTCAAACGTCACAATGTATCCAGTTGTGATCAGAAATATCCTATAGCCTAGTCCTAACCCAGGCTATTACATGTTTCTGGTATACAAACTCCAACCATCAACACTCCCCCAGAACATCATATCATGAGCCAACTATTCATTGGATGTTAACCATAGAGTTAACTAGAGCATAAGTTGTCTATTACCCCATGACGTGATACATCCAAGAGGTCTGCCATTCAGAAATGTCAGAGAGATGAGAGGACTGCAGGGTGTCATGTCAGCGGGACCAGTTGCTGGACTCTAATGTCAGGCCCATGGCAGGCCTCTCTGGTGCTACGCCAGCAGGCAGCGGTGTCTCCTCAGTCCCAATGCATTCCTCCAGACCATTACAGACCCACTGTGATCACCTGTGCAGAGGATGGGCCCAAGTAACAAACTTTCTGGGGAATATAGTTGTAGTACCTTGGAGTTTTATTAGCCGTGTGTACAGGATACACATGGTATACACCGTCCAATGAAATGCTTACTGTCAGGTTCCTTCTGGACAATGCAACGACAATAAGAAATGAAAGTTAGTTACTAAACATTTGTTATATTTTAGTAATTTCTAAATGTGTCGTGGTTGCTCACCATTGGCTAATCGCTTCCCATCACACCCATATCAGACTCCAGAGAAGCTTGTTGATAAAAAATAATCTATAGGCTAAACAATAGCCAAACTACAGAAAATGTGTATACAATACAGACTATAGCCTCTACACCGGCATTGCAAACAATAACATTCTCCAATGACCATATAAACATTTTCAATCAACTCAGTATGAGGATCGGTCAGCTTGAGGGATAAGTAGTGGATAAAGCTATGGAACAAATGTTATGGGCTAAGGAGTGCTGTGACGTCACAACTGGCCGAACAGAGTGAGTGCTGCTATGTGCAGGCCCCATGATTCAGCAGCTTATTCACCCCACTAGACCTCCTCTACAATTCCACTGCTTTGCAGTATGTAATGCATCCACTGCATTATAAGCTATTCTGGCCGACCTCCACTAAATAATACATGCAGACATTTCTGCCGCCCCAGACAGAGACACGGAGGACAGACAACACACCTCTGCTATTGCTCGCAATTCTTTTTCGATTACTTTGTCTCAAAAGACGGTGGTCTGGGATTATTTGAAGTTGGCGAGACATTGTAACCTTCATGTTGTGCTTGATACATCTGATGGGATACAATGTATCTGCATGGACGCTGACAGATACCGTCTTGATTTGACTTTAAATATTTATTTAAAAACTATATCGCGTAGGTTAAGCTTTCGGTTCCCTTGACATAAACTACATCAGTTATCTAAAAGCACATGACAATAACTTACTACTAGAAATAAATACACTTTTGTAATAGTGGGTGTCCCACTACGGACAAAACAAAAATAACATTCTGTATGCAAAGATCCGGTTTCTTTACTACAGGCACAATCACAATGTGGTCAAGCTAAACATCCAGTCAATAAATTATCACAGCGTTACAAGCAATGGTAACTACATGCAATAAACTCTGTGGCTCAGTGGGGTAGTCCATTGCGCGATGAATGGAATTCCCAAAATCGTATCGTCAATAGCAAAACGTTGCTCATTGGTACCATACCTCAGTGATTGGTGCATATTATTATGTATTTTTTTACAGACACATGAGAAAGCCCCGTTTGGTACAGTAACAACCCGTTTTACCTTACTACTTAATTGAACGTTAATCCCAATGTGTTGTGCGTTGATGCTGAAGCCTTCTCGTTTGGGACAGGGAAATTAGCACACAAACGCAACTCTCAAATCTGATTTAATTCCCTTGGTTTTCCGAAAACAACTGCCTCTTCGTTCTTCTCTCCAAATAACTTCCCCGGAAAATTATAATCAAAATTCAGTTCAGTCCCGAACGGTGACGCATATCTGTCCTATTTTCTTCTCTTCTTAAAACGTATAAAAAGCAGCCCTTCCTATCCCGGTGACGTTCGATGAAACCGCTGCTGCCTTTCCCCGGTACGCGCTCACGCTACTTGATAGGCGGGGTGGAATAATCATGGAGGGAGGGTTTCCCAGAGAAGTTCGTTGGGATTGGATGTACGGACTCAATCAGCGAATCACCTGCATGGACACAGCGGGGCAAAGATTTCTCGGGAAAGCCCACTTGCCCCGCAGTAGTGTCGCAAAATGTTTACAGTAGTGGAGCAGTTCGTACCCGTTTACGTTTCTTACTGCAACGAGGAAACGAGGTTGTATTTTTGATGGTCTTTTTTAGTGAGTGTGTCTTGTAAGGTAAGTGGAAAAAAATGTTTGCTTATTAATTTCGTACATAGTAAACGCACGGTGCGTACCAAACCCATTGTATTGGGAGTCAACACTAGCTAGCATAGCCAAACGCAATGCAGCGCCAGCAACCTTGCTAACTTTGACCATTTTTTTTTTTGCTAAGGCTTTATATCTATAGTGTTGATTGTGAGATTGAATATTATATCCAGTTGAAGTGTATTTCTTTTTGTGGTCATATTTTACTATGTCATAGCTAATATGCCTGCCAACATGGCTAACGTTAGCTATATGTAAAGTACTTTCAGCACCTAGCTAACTAGTTGACTGCATACTAGTTGAAAATCAATTTTTTGTGGGCCATACACAACTAATGAATTAACTACCGCTCAGTCTTAAAAAAGATGACAGACAGCTTGTGATTGTGTATAGCAGTGTTGCTTAATCTTTCACTTAATCTTCCTCAAACCGGTGCCTCCATGTTTTCCAGACTGTCCCTGTCCACCCTGCCTTGGAGAGAATGGATCCCGTAGTGTTGAGCTACCAGGACAGCCTCCTGCGGCGCTCTGATGTGGCCTTACTGGAGGGACCTCACTGGCTCAACGACCAGGTCATCGGCTTTGCATTTGAGTACTTTGCAGCTGAGCTCTTCAAAGGCCTTGGCGAAGCGGCCATCTTCATCAGCCCCGAGGTCACCCAGTTCATCAAGTGTGCTGCCTGCCTAGAGGAACTAGCCCTGTTTCTGGAGCCGCTGGGGCTAGCTTCCCGGCGCTGGGTCTTCCTGGCTGTCAACGACAACTCCAACCAGACCGCCGGCGGCTCTCACTGGAGCCTGCTGCTGTTCTGCCGTGACAACGGACATTTTGCTCACTACGACTCGCAGAGTGGCGGCAACTCGCTTCATGCCCGGCGCATTGCCACAAAGCTGGAGCCCTTCCTGGGGTCGGGGAGGAAGGTGCCCTTTGTGGAGGAGCCCTGTCCTTCGCAGCAGAACAGCTATGACTGCGGCATGTATGTGATCTGTAACGCAGCGGCCTTGTGTGAGAGGGTCAGAGTGGAGGGCTCACCTCGCCTCCCTGTCCAGACCATCACCCCGGCTTACATCACTCAGAAGAGGCTAGAGTGGTGCAGACTGATCCAGAGACTGGACAGAGATTGACCTGGGGAGCTATGTTCTCCTCCTCCTCTGTTCTTAGATTGTCCTCAATGTACTCGGAACAGGAGAGCCTCCAGGAGTTTTAAGATCAATGAATGAATGCACTGGATCTATAGTTGAAGTCGGAACTTTGCATACACCTTAGCCAAATACATTTAAACTGTTTTTCACAATTCCTGACATTTAATCCTAGTAAAAATTCCCTGTTTTAGGTCAGTTAGGATCACCACTTTATTTTAAGAATGTGAAATGTCAGAATAATAGTAGAGAGAATGATTTATTTAAGCTTTTATTTCTTTCATCACATTCCCAGTGGGTCAGAAGTTTACATACACTCAATTAATATTTGGTAACATTGCCTTTAAATTGTTTAACTTGGGTCAAACGTTTCAGGTAGCCTTCCACAAGCTTCCCACAATAAGTTGGGTCAATTTTGGCCCATTCCTCCTGACAGAACTGGTGTAACTGAGTCAGGTTTGTAGGCCTCCTGGCTTGCACACGCTTTTCCAGTTCTGCCCACACATTTTCTATAGGATTGAGTTCAGGGCTTTGTGATGGCCACTCCAATACCTTGACTCAGTTGTCCTTAAAACATTTTGCCACAGCTTTATGCTTGGGGTCATTGTCCATTTGGAAGACCCATTTGCGACCAAGCTTTATCTTCCTGACTGATGTCTTGAGATGTTGCTTCAATATATCCACATAATTTTCCTTCCTCATAATGCCATCTATTTTGTGTAGTGCACCAGTCCCTCCTGCAGCAAAGCACCCCCACAACATGATGCTGCCACCCCCGTGTTTCCCGGTTGGGTTGGTTTTCTTTGGCTTGCAAGCCCCCCCCCCCCCTTTTGCCTCCAAACATAACGATGGTCATTATGGCCAAACAGTTCTATTTTTGTTTCATAAGACCAGAGGACATTTCTCCAAAAAGTATGATCTTTGTCCCCATGTGCAGTTGCAAACCGTAGTCTGCCTTTTTTATGGCGGTTTTGGAGCAGTGGCTTCTTCCTTGCTGAGCGGCCTTTCAGGTTATGTCGATATAGGACTCGTTTTACTGTGGATATAGATACTTTTGTACCTGTTACCTCCAGCATCTTCACAAGGTCCTTTGCTGCTGTTCTGGGATTGATTTGCACTTTTCACACCAAAGTACGTTCATCTCTAGGAGTCAGAAGGCGTCTCCTTCCTGAGCGGTATGACGGCTGCATGGTCCCATGGTGTTTATACTTGCATACTATTGTTTGTACAGATGAACGTGGTACCTTCAGGCATTTGGAAATTGCTCCCAAGGATGAACCAGACTTGTGGAGGTCTACAACTTTTTTCCGGAGGTCTTGGCTGATTTCTTTTGATTTTCCCATGATGTCGAGCAAGTTTGAAGGTAGGCCTTGAAATACATCCACAGGTACACCTCCAATTGACTCAAATTATGTCAATTAGCCTATCAGAAGCTTCTAAAGCCATGACATCATTCTCTGGAATTTTCCAAGCTGTTTAAAGGCACAGTTAACTTAGTGTATGTAAACTTCTGACCCACTGGAATTGTGATCTACTGAATTATAAGTTAAATAATCTGTCTGTAAACAATTGTTGGAAGAATTACTTGTGTCATGCACGAAGTAGATGTCCTAACCGACTTGCCAAAACTATAGTTTATTAACATGAAATCTGTGGAGTGGTTGAAAAATGAGTTTTAATGACTTCAACCTGTTCCAATATTTCAGGATTCATACAACAATTGGTGTCGTATTTACTCCTTATAAAGCCAGAACAACACATGTAAACACGGCACCTTCATGCCTATACAATAAATTGAATGTATTATCTATTTATCATATTCATCACAAAGTGTGGGTTACAGATCAAAGTTTATTTGTCACGTGACAGAATACAACAGGCGTAAACCATCCAGCTAAATGTTTCCTCAACAGAGTTCAATATCAGAGGTACGAAATAGAAAGTACAGAATAGGATCTACATGTTTTCTCTTCACTGCATTTCCTTTGATCTTGTAAGAAAATGTGGAAATTGATTACAATGTACAGTATATTGCTCAGGTTTGCTGTAAATGAATTAGAATTTACATGAAAAATGTATCTTAGTATGTTAAATATACAATAACCAAACACTGGACAAATGTTTTGATGCAATTATACCTGTTGATCATGGTCAAATGTTGGTTGTAAGGCGGCTTCCATTCCATGATCCTCTCAGTTTACTAAACCTGCAAATGAAACCTAGTCCTTATCTTAGTTAACCATTTACATTCACACAGTATCTCCATGATACACTTCCAATAAACCAACCAAGCAAGGAACATGAAAGTGCCATATCTTATATATGAGATTATATGCATATAATGAGATAAATGAATATCATGTTGAAAGTGTTACAGTATTTTGGATGATAATAAAGCAGTGAATCTGAAGTCAATAAGCAGCACAATTTGGTTACACTTTGTATCAGTAGCATGCAGTCAATTTGGTTACACTTTATCAGTAGCATGCAGTCAATTTGGTTACACTTTGTCAGTAGCATGCAGTCAATTTGGTTACACTTTGTCAGTAGCATGCAGTCATTTTAGTTACACTTTATCAGTAGCATGCAGTCAATTTGGTTACACTTTATCAGTAGCATGCAGTCAATTTGGTTACACTTTGTCAGTAGCATGCAGTCAATTTGGTTACACTTTGTCAGTAGCATGCAGTCATTTTGGTTACACTTTATCAGTATTAGCAGTCAATTTGGTTACACTTTGTCAGTAACATGCAGTAATTTTGGTTACACTTTGTATCAGTGGCATGCAGTCAATTTGGTTAGTGTAATGAAAAGGACTGTTTGTAATGTAATAGTAGTGTAATTAAAATTACTGTTTGTAGTGTAATAGTAGTAGTGTAATTAAAAGGACTGTTTGTAATGTAATAGTAGTGTAATTAAAATTACTGTTTGTAGTGTAATAGTAGTAGTGTAATTAAAAGGACTGTTTGTAGTGTAATAGTAGTGTAATTAAAATTACTGTTTGTATTGTAATAGTAGTAGTGTAATTAAAAGGACTGTTTGTAGTGTAGTAGTAGTAGTAGTGTAATTAAAAGGACTGTTTGTAGTGTAGTGTAATAGTAGTAGTGTAATTAAAAGGACTGTTTGTAGTGTAGTGTAATAGTAGTAGTGTAATTAAAAGGACTGTTTGTAGTGTAATTAAAAGGACTGTTTGTAGTGTAGTGTATTAGTAGTAGTGCAATTAAAAGGACTGTTTGTAGTGTAATTAAAAGGACTGTTTGTAGTGTAGTGTAGTAGTGCAATTAAAAGGACTGTTTGTAGTGTAATAGTAGTAGTGCAATTAAAAGGACTGTTTGTAGTGTAATAGTAGTAGTGTAATTAAAAGGACTGTTTGTAGTGTAATAGTAGTAGTGTAATTAAAAGGACTGTTTGTAGTGTAGTAGTAGCAGTGTAATTAAAAGGACTGTTTGTAGTGTAATAGTAGTAGTGTAATTAAAAGGACTGTTTGTATTGTAATAGTAGTAGTGTAATTAAAAGGACTGTTTGTAGTGTAGTAGTAGTAGTAGTGTAATTAAAAGGACTGTTTGTATTGTAATAGTAGTAGTGTAATTAAAAGGACTGTTTGTAGTGTAGTGTAATAGTAGTAGTGTAATTAAAAGGACTGTTTGTATGGTAATAGTAGTAGTGTAATTAAAAGGACTGTTTGTAGTGTAGTAGTAGTAGTGTATTTAAAAGGACTGTTTGTATTGTAATAGTAGTAGTGTAATTAAAAGGACTGTTTGTAGTGTAGTAGTAGTAGTGTAATTAAAAGGACTGTTTGTAGTGTAATAGTAGTAGTGTAATTAAAGGACTGTTTGTAGTGTAATAGTAGTAGTGTAATTAAAAGGACTGTTTGTAGTGTAGTAGTAGTAGTGTAATTAAAATGACTGTTTGTAGTGTAATAGTAGTAGTGTAATTAAAGGACTGTTTGTAGTGTAATAGTAGTAGTGTAATTAAAGGACTGTTGCCCGACATTCGGTGTTCTGACTGGAAATAGGCCTGTCCCCTTACCCTCTCCACACTTCATGTAGGTCTGAATGAATTGGATAGATGGAAACATAAACACACATGCTCCAACTTGCCCTCTGATCTTCACAGGTGCTTAGGGTGAAGTAGAGGGTTGTTTCTGGATAGACCTACATTTCCCTTCCAACGGGCCAGCAGAGGCTTGCAGCCAGACATCACAAACAGTATTATTAACTTCTCCGACTATATCCAATACATAAACTTCCCTACAGGCAGACTGAATCTACAGCGTTGAGAATGGGCCCCTATAGTGATCATTCCTGACCTCCACCTCTTCTGAAGGCCTTCACTAAGTCAACCCAGATTCTAGTTTAAAGCCAAAAGCTACGGGAAACAGTCAGGATAAGAACGGGCTGTTCTTTTCCACAAATGTATCAGTCAGAGGTAGAATCTCACCATCCGTATTTATAGGTGAGCTTGATGGTATCAGTTTGAGACTTTTAGACAGGCTTCCTTATCAGCGGGGATGGCCATGATGCAGATAGCCCATGACATTCCACAGACACCTGACACGTCATAATACCTCATAATATTTCAGTCAGCCTATGAAGGCTCTAGATAACGGTTATCACAGCTATGCTGTTATGCAGTACTAGTATGTGTCAGGTCCTGACGGTAGGGATGCCTAGAGGCATCTATGTTTGGTTTGGGTTAACTGTCGGGGCCTGACGGTAGGGTTGTCTGGATAACTTTATGTTTGGTTTTTGTTGGTCCCCAATTAGAGGCAGCTGCCATACGTTGTCTCTAATTGGGGATCCCATTTAAGTTAATTATTTTGCCCACCTGTGTGTGGATCTTTGATTGTTGCTTTAGGCACATCAGTTTGTGGTTTCACTCTCTCCTTTGTTGTTTTTGAGTACAAATAAAAGGAATGTATTCACTCTACAGCAGACATTGGATATCCTTTTGAGCATGGTGAAGTTATTTATTTCACTTTGGATGGTGTATCAATACACCCAGTCACTACAAAGATACAGGCATCCTTTGTAACTCAGTTGCCGGAGATGAAGGAATTTTAAACAGTTAAACACTATTATTGCACAGTTAAAACAGTAACATAGTTGAATGACTGTGCTAGGAGAAAACTGAGGATGGATCAACAAGATTGTAGTTACTCCACAATGCTAACCTAAATGACAGAGTGAAAAGAAGGAAGCCTGAACAGAATAAAAATATTCCAAAATATGCATCCTGTTATTTTGGAAAGCACTTAAGTAAAACTGCAAAAAATGTGGCAAAGAAATTAACTTTATGTCCTGAATACAAAGCATTATGTTTGGGGCAAATCCAACACAATACACTTCGTATTGTCAAGCATGGTTGTGGCTGTGGGTATGCTTGTGGTTATGGGTATGCTTGTCATTGCCAAGGACTAGGGAGATTTTCTAGGATAGAAAGAAACGGAATAAAGCTAAGCACAGGCAAAATCACTGGTAAACAAATTCACCTTTCAGCAGGAAAATAACCTTAAACACAAGGCCAAATATACACTGGAGTTGCTTACCAAGGCGATATTGAATGTACCTGAGTGGCTTAATTACAGTTTTGACTTAAATCACCTTGAAATTCTATGGTAAGACTTGAAAATGGCTGTCCAGCAATGATCAACCACCAACTTGAAGAATTTGACTTACCCAGAAAGACTCACAGTTATAATCACTTCCAAAGGTGATTCTAACATATATTGACTCAGGGGTGTGAATACTTATGTAAAATAGATATTTCTCTATTTCATTTTGGGCTGTAACACAACAAAATGTGTAATAAGTCAAAGGGTATAAACACTTTCTGAAGGCATTGTATAGTTAAGCAATAAGGCCCGAGGGGGTGTGGTGTATGGCAAATATACCACGGCAAAGGGCTGTTCTTATCCACGATGCAACGCATACGAATACGGGCCTTAGCCGTGGTATATGGGCCATATTCCACAAACCCCCAAAGTGCCTTTTGCTTTTATAAATTGGTTTCCAACGTAGTTAGAGCAGTAAAAATAAATGTTCTACCCGTGGTATACTGTCTGATATACCACAGCTGTCAGCCAATCAGCATTCAGGGCTCGAACCACCCAGTTTATTAGACAAAACCAGGGAATAGGGTGTCATTTGAGATGCAGCCGTACTGTTTAGACCACTGTCTGTTGTGCCATGTACTTGAGAATGGGCAAGAGAGACGGGAAGTGCCATGGCATCATTGGCCGAGGGCCATGTTGCTCTGAGATTTACTCCACTTGGCATCATGCCACCATGGAGACTGTCTCGTGCCTCTGGCTTCATTTGACCGTCCACAACCGAAGGTCATATTTCACCAGGAGTGCCTAGCTGCCCAGACATACAATCCCATTAAAGTTTACTACTGTCCGCATAAACCACACAAGAGTGGGACCACTCGCCGCCTTGGCAGGCAAACTCCCTTAGAGCAATAGAGCGCTGCAGAGTAACACACAACAAAAGAGAGCAGGGAAGATTTTACCTGTGAATAAATTTTACCATTCTCCAAAAACAGATTAAGTACCCATCTGAAAGGAAACAGGGAAGATGTTTATAGACATGCTGCCAGCATTGCATGGGTAATGCCCTCTGTCATGGCATTGAGTATACTGCATGTTGGCCGTGGTTAATGCCAAGATAAAACACACGGGCAGATGTTTTCCAATCCCAAGTGATAAGGTTCTGTAGACCTGGCTGTGACTGGTTATGAGCCTACCCTGCAGGGAGCTCACCAACACCCTCTCATCATGAGAACACTCACCAGAATCTACCCTGCAGGGAGCTCACCAACACCCTCTCATCATGAGAACGCTCACCAGACAGTACCAAGCATGCCTCTCTGCTACGGCTAAGGCTTTGTGCACGCAAACACTCATACGAGGTGTAAAACCCCCCACACACACTGTTCCATTTACTGGGTTAATTTACCTGTGCTGTAGATCAGTGCTGTATGTTATCATGGCTGTTTGGGAGTTCTTCCTAGGAGCTGAGGTTCCCCTGTAGCATCTCAGGTGTTTCCCATTATCTGTTTTTAGGGGTCATTTAGGATGGACTCCAAACAGAGTTAACTGCACGCACACACACACTCCCACACACACTCCCACACACACACACACACACACATCTGAAACCAACTACAACAACCTGAAACCATTTTAGATCCATTTACAACAAAATGTGTGCAAATCACTTTAATTGAGAACAAGCACCATCCTTTCCTGTGTGTGAAAACATCCAGAAAAGGAAGGTTGCCAGGTCTGTTCTGTTATTTCTGAATTTGGTCCAACATCTACGGTTCAAACAAGACAAAGTTTTTACAATAATCAATTTAGATGTTTATGCCCTTTATCTTCAACATAAATATTCACATCTATGACATTTTGCAATGAGAAGCTTCACAGAAACTAGACCCTTCATCTCTATACCTGTCAGGCTCTGGCCATAGAGAAGCCTTTTGCTTCTCTATAATACCATGGTCAGAGTCTGACAGATCTATTGTTTCTGGTGGTGGTTTGTGGTGGATCCCTAATTAGAGGCAGCTGCAGTGCATTGTCTCTAATTAGGGATCCTACATATGTTTGTATGTTCCACACCGGGGTTGTGGGTCATTGTGTATATATGTTCAGCTCCAAGTAAGTATTTACTGTCTGTTTGATGTATGGAGTTGTAGTCAGTGTGTTCTGGTGCGTGAGGTGTATAGTATTGTTATTTTGTTTTGTTAGTTCGTCATTTTTGAAAGTTGTTTATTAAAACTGAATGTCGAACTACTACAGCGCTGCGCCTTGGTCTCTCACCGTCCCGAAACGTGACAATACCTCTTGGAGGACACGTGAAAATGTCTCTCCGTTAGCACAGTGCTGCTATGTGATAGTATGGGACTGTTGGTCACATCATACTGTTACAGTAAGATGCACACTAGCTGGCTGTTTGAGTCACAGTATATACAGTGGGGAGAACAAGTATTTGATACACTGCCGATTTTGCAGGTTTTCCCACTTACAAAGCATGTAGAAGTCTGTAATTTTTATCATAGGTACTCTTCAACTGTGAGTGACGTAATCTAAAACAAAAATACAGAAAATCACATTGTAATTAATTTTCATTTTATTGCTTGACATAAGTATTTGATACATCAGAAAAGCAGAACTTAATATTTGGTACAGAAACCTTTGTTTGCAATTACAGAGATCATACGTTTCCTGTAGTTCTTGACCAGGTTTGCACACACTGCAGCAGGGATTTTGGCCCACTCCTCCATACAGACCTTCTCCAGATCCTTCAGGTTTCGGGGCTGTCGCTGGGCAATACGGACTTTCAGCTCCCTCCAAAGATTTTCTATTGGGTTCAGGTCTGGAGACTGGCTAGGCCACTCCAGGACCTTGAGATGCTTCTTACGGAGCCACTCCTTAGTTGCCCTGGCTGTGTGTTTCGGGTCGTTGTCATGCTGGAAGACCCAGCCACGACCCAACTTCAATGCTCTTACTGAGGGAAGGAGGTTGTTGGCCAAGATCTCGTGATACATGGCCCCATCCAACCTCCTCTCAATACGGTGCAGTCATACTGTCCCCATTGCAGAAAAGCATCCCCAAAGAATGATGTTTCCACCTCAGTGCTTCACGGTTGGGATGGTGTTCTTGGGGTTGTACTCATCCTTCTTCTTCCTCCAAACACGGAGAGTGGAGTTTAGACCAAAAAGCTCTATTTTTGTCTCATCAGACCACATGACCTTCTCCCATTCCTCCTCTGGATCATCCAGATGGTCATTGGAAAACTTCAGACGGGCCTGGACATGCGCTGGCTTGAGCAGGGGGACCTTGCGTGCGCTGCGGGATTTTTATCCATGACGGCATAGTGTGTTACTAATGGTTTTCTTTGAGACTGTGGTCCCAGCTCTCTTCAGGTCATTGACCAGGTCCTGCCGTGTAGTTCTGGCCTGATCCCTCACCTTCCTCATGATCATTGATGCCCCACGAGGTGAGATCTTGCATGGTGCCCCAGACCGAGGGAGATTGACTGTCATCTTGAACTTCTTCCATTTTCTAATAATTGCGCCAACAGTTGTTGCCTTCTCACCAAGCTGCTTGCCTATTGTCCTGTAGCCCATCCCAGCCTTGTGCAGGTCTACAATTTTATCCCTGATGTCCTTACACAGCTCTCTGGTCTTGGCCATTGTGGAGAGGTTGGAGTCTGTTTGATTGAGTGTGTGGACAGGTGTCTTTTATACAGGTAACGAGTTCAAACAGGTGCAGTTAAAAAAAGGTAATGAGTGGAGAACAGGAGGGCTTCTTAAAGAAAAACTAACAGGTCTGTGAGAGCCGGAATTCTTACTGGTTTGTAGGTGATCAAATACTTATGTCATGCAATAAAATGCAAATGAATTATAAAAAAATCATACAATGTGATTTTCTGGATTTTTGTTTTAGATTCCGTCTCTCACAGTTGAAGAGTACCTATGATACAAATTACAGACCTCTACATGCTTTGTAAGTAGGAAAACCTGCAAAATCTGCAGTGTATCTAAATACTTGCTCTCCCCACTGTACAAGCTGTCTGTGTCGTTCTCGACGGCTATGGAGACACATGCTGCTTTTCCACTGTAACACCAGTGATACACCAGTGATACACTAGTGTATACACCCTTACGTTATACTGGGGAAATTGTGTTTCAGTAGCTACGGCTTACAGTGAGGACTTGAGAAGAGCAGAGTCAACAACCTTTGCATCATCAAAACAGTTGCTTTGTGAGAAGACGTTAAAGTCCATAGTTAGCCATTATTATATAGCTGAAAAGTACCAGTGGACCGACTTGGGCCCCAAGTGAGAGCATGTCCGCTGGAGCCATGGCCTAGTGAGATACGGTCAGCCAGTCAGCCAGCCATTCAGCCAATCAGTCAGCCAGCCAGCCAATCAGTCAGCCAATCAGTCAGCCAGCCAATCAGTCAGCCAGTCAGCCAACCAGTCAGCCAGTCAGCCAATCAGTCAGCCAGTCAGCCAGCCAGCCAATCAGTCAGCCAGCCAGCCATTCTGCCAATCAGTCAGCCAGTCAGCCAGTCAGCCAATCAGTCAGCCAGTCAGCCAGCCAGCCAATCAGTCAGCCAGTCAGCCAGCGCTCTGGAGTATGAACACTTATCCCTAATGCTCTTTCCCTGTAAACACTCACTAGCATCGCCATTAGCATCAGGGAGAACATTTAGCATTAGCACATTTTGTAAGATTGGATGTTCCTGCTTCTCCAGGTATTGGTCTGGGTCTGCTCTCAGTAGTATAGAGGTGGGTTTGGGAAGGGACAACTGGCTGTTGTAGTTGGAGGGAAGAGGACACAACATTCCAGTGATTTTTGTCATTCTAAGTTAAATGTTAGAGAGAGGAAAGTATGCTAGGTAATGATAGAGATATATCTGTGAATTGTGCAAGTTTAAAATGGCAACATAAATGATAGTAGGAGAGAGAGAGAGAGAGAGAGAGAGAGAGAGAGAGAGAGAGAGAGAGAGAGAGAGAGAGAGAGAGAGAGAGAGAGAGAGATAGAGATAGTTAGTAGAGGAAACGTTCATCCACCAAACGGCTCACAATACGGCCTACTTTTAACATCACAGGAAACAGGGTGAACTACTGAAATGTTTACAGGTTACACTTCATCATGAGGGAGAGCTAGATTAATTGTTATATGTTAATTTATTCATTATCAACACAGCATTGTAGCAAACAGAGGGGCAGGGAAGCAACCCCGATCTCTGCCATGAAAGGCAAACACCCTATGCATAACGCCAGTAGGGTTAACCCACTTGATGGAAATTGTAATGTGGCTGATATAGCGAGGATCGCTACAGGCCTAGCATGCCAAACTGACTATATCAATGTGACTAGTTTAGATAGCAAAAAATGCTGATGTCATTGCCTCTTCTATGATAAAAAAATATATGCTTATCATATGCTTATATGCTTATGCGTCAGCAAAATCTAAGATAAACGTCTTTATGAATCCAATTGTTTGGCCTTTGCATAGCAAACACAAACAATAACTGGTGTCATGTCGTATCGCAATGCAATATAAAAAATAAAGCTGGACTGTTACTCTATCTTTGCAGGCAGCTTTTGCACATTGACACAACAAGAGTACTGTAAGTAAGGGTCCCCTGAGGAACATTCCAGCACAGACAGTATGGCTCCCAGGAGGAATGAGCTTGGCTGTAGTGTGTCTGGCCATCTGCTTCAACCTGACCTCTGCCTCTCTCCACCCCAATACAGAAACCTCTCAAAATGTGGCTTCTACACAATTGCAACAATTATGCAACAAAGGATATGTCCATTTTTGTTCAGGTGGACTGAAATCATGGAATGTGGATCTTGTGGATTCTCCAACTGTGTCCATTCTATCTTTTTTCTTTGTACAAAGAAGACTTTGTTATGGAGACCTACATCAGTAAGGGCATGGGAGGTATGCCTATAGGATCAACAAGTGGTTATGCATTGAACAAAAACAACATCTAATGCTAAGGTAATTTGATGTCTGCGCCCAATTTATTTAGATAGAGAGATGTGAATATTTAGAGAGATGTGTCTACACACAAACAGAGCCACTTAGCTCCAGTGTGATTTGTTAAGCCTGGCCTATCAACCTTAAAGCCTGTGTGTTCAGTGTCTAGCTTCCCTAGGTAATTAGCTAGGGGAATTCCTGGCATCGGTAGGAGAGTGTCAGAGTAGGGCCTCTTGAACCTCTGAACCAGGTGTCCCTCTAGTCCTGCCCACCAGGCTGTGGGAACTAACCTGTCAAGTGTCAATCACTTGAGGGTTGTCATGGTATCCAGGTGGAGTGGGCTCCTGAAGATCCACCATGAGGTCAATAAAAGATGTAGTGGATGAAATGTTTGACTGAGTTTATTGTTTGGGAAATAACTTTTATAATACCCCATTCTAATAACAATATACTGTATACCAGCATTTGATGAGCATAATATGACTTGCTTTATGCACAACTTGCTGTGGTGGCTCCATTGTATCCCAATGCATTTACAGAGACATCAAAACAATCCGATTCCGAGAGGTTAGTTGTAGTAGTTACACAGACATTCTGAACAGTTTAGCTGAAAGAAGCTGATTCAACTGACCAATGAGATACAGTATCAGATGATAAGAGATTTAATGAGAGACTACTCAGTAGTTGAGCGGTAGATTGTAATAAACACATTCAGTAGTTTCAGACGTTCTAATTGATGATATGCTTGACATGTCAAGGGTAATAGCAGAGGTCATTAATTTCTTGGTAGTCTTAAACAAATCTACTTTGAAACAAAAGTATACACCTCACACATGGTTATGGGCTTAATAAAAAGAAGGCACCTGGACCATGTCAGATATAGGGTTGAATTGTCTTACATTTTGAGTTTGCATCCAGTATTACACTTTATATACATCACAGAAGACTGAAATTATGAAAAATATTAATAACATTCCACCCATGAGGCTACAAGTTCATTTCACTGCAGGAAATTGATTATTAAATAGAGACTTTCCTTAAATCCTCTGTTCTATTTTAACCTATGGAAGATGTTTTACTGTAGTAAGGTAGCTGTATTATAATATGCTAAGCATTCTATGCTGCAGTAGGATCTCCTTCTACGCAGCTGTCTAAGGCACTGCATCTCAGTGCTAGAGGCGTCACTACAGACCCTGGTTCGATCCCGGGCTGTATTGCAACCGGCCATGATCGGGAGTCCCATAGCGCGGCGCACAATTGGTCCAGCGTCATCCGGGAAAGGGGAGGGTTTGGCCGTCATTGTAAATAAGAAGTTGTTTTTAATTGACTTGCCTTATTAAATGTGCAAAATAAAAAACAGAACTATTGCATCATCCTGCCAATGCTACTATAACTTCACTGGCGACAGTAGCTTTCAAAATGTAAACTGTCATTAATAATTATTGCATCATCATTCATCCTACAATGACGTCACTCCCGCCCCCTCCAGCCCTATAAAAAGGACACCTGGCCCGCAGATCCTCCAGACGTCCAGTCCGCAGGCGCCGCCAATGTGTCCCGACGTCGCAGGAGAGGAGACCGCAGGAGGCGTTAGACAAGCCGGGTAACCTACCTGACCTAACCGCACACCCCCGGTTTTCACCTCCCGACCCCTGGTAGAGTTAAAGTCTGCTTTAAATAAAATATGGGCTTTTAACTAAAACTGTTACTATTTTGACTCAATATTATTCTATTCTTTTTTGGGGGGGGCTATAAGAGTTTTAGGCAGATATAATTAAAACATCTGTCCCTAACAAATACATAAATACAACAATAAAACTATGTATTTATTTAAAACATTAACATTCAATCATCAGCCGTCAAATCAGATTGCACCATTATGGCATAGTTTGCACTCATTTGCAGTATAGGCCTACAATAATTTCTTGATCCACACGTTTCCTATAGCTATTACATTGCAAAACATTGACAGACAAGACAACTAAGGAACATAATAAACACGGGAATATTAGACACGGGATGATATAGGTTATCTGGCCTGCGGTTTGAGTCCCCCCCAAAAAAAACAACCCAGGTCACGTTTGAACGTCTAAAACTAGATATAAAGTATGTAGAAATTCTAATGGACCTATACATTTTCAAATAACTTTGAAAAGTTAATGCTTTATATCAGCAAAATGATTTTGACGAGCAAACCGTTCGGAGAATCTGTGCGGCACTCCTCTGAATTTTTAAATCACGATGTGGCCCTCGAGACAAAATGATTGCTCACAACTGGTACAGTACAACCCATGGTGCAAAGGGAGCATTTGGAAAATAGAAAGGGTTGGGTTTCATGTATGTGCTTCCATCTTGTGATCAGAAAAGGAATTGCAGCTTTTTCCAGGCAGACTTGTGGATTCTACATTTTGTGCCGTTGTCTCTTTATTGCATCACATTATGCGGTAAAAACCTCAAATCAATACATGATGGGTTTATCCGTTTTAAAGATAATTGTATTTTACCAGGTAAGCTGACTGACAACACATTCTCATTTACAGCAACGACTTGGGGAATAGTTACAGGGGAGAGGAAGGGGGATGAATGAGCCAATTGGAAGCTGGGGATAATTTGGTGGCCATGATGGTATGAGGGCCAGATTGGGAATTTATCCAGAACACCGGGGTTAACACCCATACTCTTAGGATAAGTGCCATGGTATCTTTATTGACAACAGAGAGTCAGGACATCCGTTTAACGTCCCATCCGAAAGACAGCACCCTACACAGGGCAATGTCCACAATCACTGCCCTGAGGTATTGGGGTATTCTTTTAACCAGATGAAATAGTGCCTCCTACTGGCCCCCCAACACCACTTCCAGCAGCATCAGGTCTCCCATCCAGGGACCAACCAGGACCAGGGCCAGCATCGGGATGCAGGGTGGTATGCTGACGGCCCCTAAAAGAGGTGGACACATCACGTACCTCTTGGTACATGCATTGGTGAAGACAGGTGACTTTTCCAAAAAGTGACACCATCTCAGGATCAAATGGCTGTTTATTAGAAACCTTCACAGTTATGTTGTACAGTGTTCGTCCTTGTAATGGGTTGTTCAGGGCTGCTACAGGGTTATTTTGATCCCAGAGTGTTTACAGAGACGGTTTGTTCTTTCACCGTTGAATGAAGACCAGTGACCACTATTACATAGTTGCAACTGTGTCTAGACCCAAAACAGACCATATGATACATACTAATGGTTCTGGCAGTAAAGTATACCTTACAGTACATACTGCAGCTCTAATGTATCCTCAACAGTATTACTGTAATACTCAAAGTGGGGTGTTTGTTCCTAATGCATACACATCTGCTCAGACATTCTGAGTAAAAGGACTATAAATCTTTAGCTAGTTTTCTTCCTGGCTGAAATGCAGATTTAGCTTTTAAGTATACAGAGTAAGCAAGAAAAAACATAATATTTTTCAATTCAGTCAAGGTCTTCATTGTTTACTCATTCAGACGACTGTGTTCAGTATTTAGATACAAGACTGATCACTCAATGTGTCACATTGTGTCTGGCTAAAGGTAGCTTACAATACAATGCTGACAACTGACATTTGTAAAAATTAAAACAAAAGACAAGATGTTATACTAAACAATATTTTTCTGACATCAAAGAGTACCATCCTACCCAGAGGTAATCATACCTGTGGTGTCATGATAACACAAACAGAGTTAAAAGACAACATTCAAAAAGAGTCAGTCTAGGCTGGATTCTTTGCATAACTGTATTGCACTATTTACCAGGAATAACATGCCTGTTAGAATGGCAGCATCTGAAGACCTCATTGATGACGATTAATATTTTAAATTGAAGACTCAAAAGTTAATATGGGCAATTCTTTACATTCTGTAAAGCCAACGATATCAGCTTCTTCCACTGTCAATGTGTTAATGCATCCAAATCCTTTCCTTGAAAGTCCTGTAGTCGGTTCATTCCTGGTTGAGTTGCAGGGAAAAAAACTCAGTTGACTCCAATGTTGGAGAACATGCCCAGAAATCTTCATTAAAAACCATCAGACCAATCCGCTTGTTGCTTTTCCAATCCTTCCACCATTCAGAATCCTTCCCAGTCCTGACTCCCAGCAATTTCCACCAATCCTGGGCTTTTCATTGTCTTTTACCTACAACAAAATGGTGGAGTGGGGGGTTGCCATCTTCTAGTCTAAAATCATGATAAATAAATAGTCTGTTTGCATAGTCTGGAGGTGGTCACATACAGGAATGTGTCCGTAAAGGGAGACAGTCAAGTGGTATTGAATCACAGTGCAGAGCTGCAGTTACCTGAGAGGAAGAGACCAAAGACAACAGATTTTTCAGTAAAATAGCTTCCCTCCAAAAATGTGACATTTGAATAACAGCTATGAACAGGATATTCTGAGGGTAGAATCCTAATTTAATAAACGTAACAGTTTATTAGTAGTAGTAGTAGTAGTAGTAGTAGTAGAAAACCTCACTTCTCTCGGAGGGGCAGTGTTGGGTTGCTGAGGAAGGACAGCTGGTGCTCCAGACTGCAGACACGGAAGGCCAGGTAACAGGAAGACAGGATAAGGAGGAGGATTCTGAAGTGATGGACAATAAGGTTCGATTTTAGGATGTACCAACTGGGTGTGTACACTAGGTGGCAGTATGACTGGAGTTTAGTGATCATATCTGTTTTAGAATACTTAACTAGGCCTTGTTCTGATATTATTTTATGTTGAGCATAATGTTGCCAATGAATGTATATTTATCCAACAACATAAAGTAACGATATTATATAATTATTATGGTCCTAATGATATGATTGTTGCTGTGAGGAAGCTGGTTGTGGGGCATGGCATAGTTACAGTATGATGAAGAACTTGAGAAGCTGATATTCCATAGGGCCCAGCTCTGGTACAGGCTCTGTTAGTAGGATCTTCTCTGTCTCTAGGCCCCGGTCTACAACGCAAGAGCGCGCACACACACACACACACACACACACACACACACACACACACACACACACACACACACACACACACACACACACACACACACACACACACACACACACACACACACACACACACACACACACACTAATATAGCCATCTAACAGACTATGTAGTAGTTAGTGTATTGTTGCTTACAAATGCCATCAAATATATTGTGGTATGTTGCAGGTGCCTATGGGGTAAACGAGCCATTCAACCCGTTTTGAAAAGTGCAAGGATGCCAATATACATCTGTCTGTACAAAGGCATAGAATGTATGCAACCCCACACAGCTACTTCATAGTAAACACATCTTAAACAAATATTAAATATGGAAAAAGTCCACTGTGACAATATGCATCCATATGCATTAGGTGAGAGGTAGAGGCAGATGGTCCTATATCAGGGATCATCAACTACATTCAGCTGACGGTCACGGGGCCGGAACATAATTACAAATAAATTGACTGCAATAAGCCCAAACAGATATAATATTTGACTAAATCATAATCATTTCAAACCTTGCTTACATTTGTAAATGTAATATATCTCTCTACAATGCGTGGGAATACTTTGGAACAGATTTCCAAAATTAAAATCACTTGGAGCTGATTTGCTGGTGTTTTTACAGTCTTTTATGTCCAACAACTAAAACAAAAAAGGAAAAAAAAGAAAATGTTGATCAGAAAACGTGTGTGGGTGTGGGGGACACCATTTTGGGAACCCCGTTTTATATTTTATAGTAAAGCCTGCACATACAGTTGAAGTCAGAAGTTTACATACACCTTAGCCAAATACATTTAAACTCAGTTTTTCACAATTCCTGACATTTAATCCTAGTAAAAATCCACTGTCTTAGTTCAGTTAGGATCACCACTTTATTATAAGAATGTGAAATGTCAGAATAATAGTAGAGAGAATGATTTATTTCGCCTTTTATTTCATTCATCACATTCGCAGTGGGTCAGAAGTTTACATACATTCAATTAGTATTTGGTAGCATTGTCTTTAAATTGTTTAACTTGGGTCAAACGTTTCGGGTAGCCTTCCACAAGCTTCGCATAATAAGTTGGGTGAATTTTGGCCCATTCCTCCTGACAGAACTGGTGTAACATTTATCAAAAAAGTAAGATCTTTGTCCCCATGTGCAGTTGCAAACCATAGTCTGGCTTTTTTATGGCGGTTTTGGAGCAGTGGCTTCTTCTTTGCTGATCGCCCTGTCAGGTTATGTCGATATAGGACTCATTTTACTGTGGATATAGATACTTTTGTAACTGTTTCCTCCAGCATCTTCACAAGGTCCTTTGCTGTTGTTCTGGGATTTATTTGCACTTTTCGCACAAAAGTACATTCATCTCTAGGAGACAGAACACATCTCCTTGCTGAGCAGTATGACGGCTGCGTGGTCCCATGGTGTTTATACTTGTGTACTATTGTTTGTACAGATGAGCGAGGTACCTTCAGGCGTTTGAACATGGTACCTTCAGCCATTTGGAAATTGCTCCCAAGAATGAACCATGAGGTCTTGGCTGATTTCTTTAGATTTTCCCATGATGTCGAGCAAAGAGGCACTGAGTTTGAAGGTAGGCCTTGAAATACATCCACAGGTACACCTCCAATTGACTCAAATGATGTCAATTAGCCTATCAGAAGCTTCTAAAGCCATGACATCATTTTCTGGAAATTTCCAAGCTGTGTAAAGGCACAGTCAACTTAGTGTATGTAAACTTCTGACCCACTGGAATTGTGATATAGTGAATTATAAGTGAAATAATCTGTCTGTAAACAATTGTTGGAATAATGACTTGTGTCATGCACAAAGTAGATGTCCTAACAGACTTGCCAAAACTATAGTTTGTTAACATGAAATCTGTGGAGTGGTTGAGAAATGAGTTTTAATGACTTCAGCCTAAGTGTATGTAAACTTCCAACTTCAACTGTAGATGTCACAATATGAGACAATAGTGTTATGTACTGTATACATAGCTGGGCAGTTTATATGTTATAGTAAAGCTTGCATATAGATGTCACAATATGAGACAATAATAGCGTAGTAGGGAACATTAACAGCAGTAGGGTACAGTAGTAGGGTACATTAACAGTAGTAGGGTACAGTAGTAGGGTACATTAACAGTAGTAGGGTACAGTAGTAGGGTACATTAACAGCAGTAGGGTACAGTAGTAGGGTACAGTAGTAGGGTACATTAACAGTAGTAGGGTACAGTAGTAGGGTACATTAACAGTAGTAGGGTACATTAACAGCAGTAGGGTACAGTAGTAGGGTACATTAACAGTAGTAGGGTACAGTAGTAGGGTACATTAACAGTAGTAGGGTACAGTAGTAGGGTACATTAACAGTAGTAGGGTACAGTAGTAGGGTACATTACAGTAGTAGGGTACATTAACAGTAGTAGGGGACAGTAGTAGGGTACATTAACAGCAGTAGGGTACAGTAGTAGGGTACATTAACAGTAGTAGGGTACAGTAGTAGGGTACATTAACAGTAGTAGGGTACAGTAGTAGGGTACAGTAGTAGGGTACATTAACAGTAGTAGGGGACAGTAGTAGGGTACATTAACAGCAGTAGGGTACAGTAGTAGGGTACATTAACAGCAGTAGGGTACAGTAGTAGGGTACATTAACAGCAGTAGGGTACAGTAGTAGGGTACATTAACAGTAGTAGGGTACAGTAGTAGGGTACATTAACAGCAGTAGGGTACAGTAGTAGGGTACATTAACAGTAGTAGGGTACAGTAGTAGGGTACATTAACAGCAGTAGGGTACAGTAGTAGGGTACAATTTCCCCCCCGGGGGATCAATAAAGTACCTATCTATCTATCTATCTATCTATCTATCTATCTATCTATCTATTAACAGTAGTAGGGGACAGTAGTAGGGTACATTAACAGTAGTAGGGGACAGTAGTAGGGTACAGTAGTAGGGTACAGTAGTAGGGTACATTAACAGCAGTAGGGTACAGTAGTAGGGTACATTAACAGCAGTAGGGTACAGTAGTAGGGTACATTAACAGTAGTAGGGTACAGTAGTAGGGTACATTAACAGTTGTAGGGGACAGTAGTAGGGTACATTAACATCAGTAGGGGACAGTAGTAGGGTACAGTAGTAGGGTACAGTAGTAGGGTACATTAACAGTAGTAGGGTACAGTAGTAGGGTACAGTAGTAGGGTACAGTAGTAGGGTACATTAACAGCAGTAGGGTACAGTAGTAGGGTACATTAACAGCAGTAGGGTACAGTAGTAGGGTACATTAACAGTAGTAGGGTACAGTAGTAGGGTACATTAACAGTTGTAGGGGACAGTAGTAGGGTACATTAACAGTAGTAGGGTACATTAGTAGGGTACATTAACAGTAGTAGGGTACAGTAGTAGGGTACATTAACAGTAGTAGGGTACATTAGTAGGGTACATTAACAGTAGTAGGGTACATTAGTAGGGTACATTAACAGTAGTAGGGTACATTAACAGTAGTAGGGTACATTAACAGTTGTAGGGGACAGTAGTAGGGTACATTAACAGTGGTAGGGTACATTAACATCAGTAGGGTACATTAGTAGGGTACATTAACAGCAGTAGGGTACATTAACAGCAGTAGGGTACATTAACAGTAGTAGGGTACATTAGTAGGGTACATTAACAGTAGTAGGGTACATTAACAGCAGTAGGGTACATTAACAGTTGTAGGGGACAGTAGTAGGGTACATTAACAGTAGTAGGGTACATTAGTAGGGTACATTAACAGTAGTAGGGTACAGTAGTAGGGTACATTAACAGTAGTAGGGTACATTAGTAGGGTACATTAACAGTAGTAGGGTACATTAGTAGGGTACATTAACAGTAGTAGGGTACATTAACAGTAGTAGGGTACATTAACAGTTGTAGGGGACAGTAGTAGGGTACATTAACAGTGGTAGGGTACATTAACATCAGTAGGGTACATTAGTAGGGTACATTAACAGCAGTAGGGTACATTAACAGCAGTAGGGTACATTAACAGTAGTAGGGTACATTAGTAGGGTACATTAACAGTAGTAGGGTACATTAACAGTAGTAGGGGACAGTAGTAGGGTACAGTAGTAGGGTACATTAACAGCAGTAGGGTACAGTAGTAGGGTACAGTAGTAGGGTACAGTAGTAGGGTACATTAACAGTAGTAGGGTACAGTAGTAGGGTACATTAACAGTAGTAGGGTACAGTAGTAGGGTACAGTAGTAGGGTACAGTAGTAGGGTACATTAACAGCAGTAGGGTACAGTAGTAGGGTACATTAACAGTAGTAGGGTACAGTAGTAGGGTACATTAACAGTAGTAGGGGACAGTAATAGGGGACATTAACAGCAGTAGGGGACAGTAGTAGGGGACAGTAATAGGGGACATTAACAGCAGTAGGGGACAGTAGTAGGGGACAGTAATAGGGGACATTAACAGCAGTAGGGGACAGTAGTAGGGTACAGTTGTAGGGTACAGTAGTAGGACACAGTAGTAGGACACAGTTGTAGGACACAGTAGTAGGACACAGTAGTAGGACACAGTAGTAGGACACAGTAGTAGGACACAGTAGTAGGACACAGTAGTAGGACACAGTTGTAGGGTACAGTAGTAGGACACAGTAGTAGGACACAGTTGTAGGACACAGTAGTAGGACACAGTAGTAGGACACAGTAGTAGGACACAGTAGTAGGACACAGTTGTAGGGTACAGTAGTAGGGGACAGCTGTCACAGTTGTAGGGTACAGTAGTAGGACACAGTAGTTGGACACAGTAGTTGGACACAGTAGTAGGGGACAGCAAGTTCCTACATGCTGAAATCTCCATTTGGTGCTTAATCCTGTATTGCCTAAGAGGGTTGTGCCCAACATAACTCACCCTTCCCAGTTACCCTCCTACACAGGGATTTGAACATTCTGCAAACATGTGATGGCCCAGCCCCAGCCCCAGCCCCAGCCCCAGCCCCACCCTGCTAACATCAATGGATATCTCTGGCCAGGAGTTGACAAAGCTGAATACCTCCAATCACATAATGCTCCGGAAAAAAACGGAGCGCTCACCTCAGGTTGCATAGCCTCAATAGACAAGGCTGATGATATTATGCTATTCATGAGAAATGCTGTGTTCACTTTTGTATTTGTCAGTTTCTCATCCTTTGTGAAATTAAATACATGAAAAACAGGTTGTCCCTAGCCTGGTCCCAGATCTGCTTGTGTCGTCTTGCCAAACCCCTACGGTCATTCTCATGCCAAACAACAGTTGGCTATTATACAGCATAAACCGATGGGGGTCCAGGCTAGGTCGTCCTCTCTTCTCACCTTCCAGAGGCTGGTCTGTCTGGAAGGAGGAGTCCACTGCAGTCAGGCTACCGGTGGAGCTACCCAGGAGGTCAGGGAGGGACGAGCACACGGACACCACCGAGGGTTTTCTCCTCCACTTCAGCACCGGAGGATACTCATCCGCCACCGGGAACTCATCCGCCACCGGGAACTCATCCTGGAGGGAGAGAGAGGAGGTATTATTGATCTGAAAGGACAAAATCTTCAGGAAAGAGTTCCACTCTCTCAATGCTGCTTATATATATCCATATATATATATATATATCCATCCATCTATGATCAATCTATGACATATGAATTAGACATGAATAATACATATTACAGCCATTACATTCAGATGTTATAAAGGTCAACTGCCATACAAAATGGCTACATCATGTGTGCCCACTCAGGAGAATACTCATTGAATAAGACAACAGCGGACCAAATATTGATTACTTCAATTTTTTAACCCATAAGAGACAGTGATGGGTCTGGAGTTGGCCAATGTTCTAACCCATAAGAGACAGTGATCAGTCTGGAGTTGGCCAATGTTCTAACCCATAAGAGACAGTGATGGGTCTGGAGTTGGCCACTGTTCTAACCCATAAGAGACAGTGATGGGTCTGGAGTTGGCCAATGTTCTAACCCATAAGAGACAGTGATGGGTCTGGAGTTGGCCAATGTTCTAACCCATAAGAGACAGTGATGGGTCTGGAGTTGGCCACTGTTCTAACCCATAAGAGACAGTGATGGGTCTGGAGTTGGCCACTGTTCTAACCCATAAGAGACAGTGATGGGTCTAGAGTTGGCCACTGTTCTAACCCATAAGAGACAGTGATGGGTCTGGAGTTGGCCACTGTTCTAACCCATAAGAGACAGTGATGGGTCTGGAGTTGGCCACTGTTCTAACCCATAAGAGACAGTGATGGGTCTGGAGTTGGCCAATGTTCTAACCCATAAGAGACAGTGATGGGTCTGGAGTTGGCCACTGTTCTAACCCATAAGAGACAGTGATGGGTCTGGAGTTGGCCACTGTTCTAACCCATAAGAGACAGTGATGGGTCTGGAGTTGGCCACTGTTCTAACCCATAAGAGACAGTGATGGGTCTGGAGTTGGCCACTGTTCTAACCCATAAGAGACAGTGATGGGTCTGGAGTTGGCCACTGTTCTAACCCATAAGAGACAGTGATGGGTCTGGAGTTGGCCAATGTTCTAACCCATAAGAGACAGTGATGGGTCTGGAGTTGGCCAATGTTCTAACCCATAAGAGACAGTGATGGGTCTGGAGTTGGCCAATGTTCTAACCCATAAGAGACAGTGATGGGTCTGGAGTTGGCCACTGTTCTAACCCATAAGAGACAGTGATGGGTCTGGAGTTGGCCACTGTTCTAACCCATAAGAGACAGTGATGGGTCTGGAGTTGGCCAATGTTCTAACCCATAAGAGACAGTGATGGGTCTGGAGTTGGCCACTGTTCTAACCCATAAGAGACAGTGATGGGTCTGGAGTTGGCCAATGTTCTAACCCATAAGAGACAGTGATGGGTCTGGAGTTGGCCACTGTTCTAACCCATAAGAGACAGTGATGGGTCTGGAGTTGGCCACTGTTCTAACCCATAAGAGACAGTGATGGGTCTGGAGTTGGCCAATGTTCTAACCCATAAGAGACAGTGATGGGTCTGGAGTTGGCCACTGTTCTAACCCATAAGAGACAGTGATGGGTCTGGAGTTGGCCACTGTTCTAACCCATAAGAGACAGTGATGGGTCTGGAGTTGGCCACTGTTCTAACCCATAAGAGACAGTGATGGGTCTGGAGTTGGCCACTGTTCTAACCCATAAGAGACAGTGATGGGTCTGGAGTTGGCCACTGTTCTAACCCATAAGAGACAGTGATGGGTCTGGAGTTGGCCACTGTTCTAACCCATAAGAGACAGTGATGGGTCTGGAGTTGGCCAATGTTCTAACCCATAAGAGACAGTGATGGGTCTGGAGTTGGCCACTGTTCTAACCCATAAGAGACAGTGATGGGTCTGGAGTTGGCCACTGTTCTAACCCATAAGAGACAGTGATGGGTCTGGAGTTGGCCACTGTTCTAACCCATAAGAGACAGTGATGGGTCTGGAGTTGGCCACTGTTCTAACCCATAAGAGACAGTGATGGGTCTGGAGTTGGCCAATGTTCTAACCCATAAGAGACAGTGATGGGTCTGGAGTGTGCCACTGTTCTAACCCATAAGAGACAGTGATGGGTCTGGAGTTGGCCACTGTTCTAACCCATAAGAGACAGTGATGGGTCTGGAGTTGGCCAATGTTCTAACCCATAAGAGACAGTGATGGGTCTGGAGTTGGCCACTGTTCTAACCCATAAGAGACAGTGATGGGTCTGGAGTTGGCTACTGTTCTAACCCATAAGAGACAGTGATGGGTCTGGAGTTGGCCAATGTTCTAACCCATAAGAGACAGTGATGGGTCTGGAGTTGGCCACTGTTCTAACCCATAAGAGACAGTGATGGGTCTGGAGTTGGCCACTGTTCTAACCCATAAGAGACAGTGATGGGTCTGGAGTTGGCCACTGTTCTAACCCATAAGAGACAGTGATGGGTCTGGAGTTGGCCACTGTTCTAACCCATAAGAGACAGTGATGGGTCTGGAGTTGGCCACTGTTCTAACCCATAAGAGACAGTGATGGGTCTGGAGTTGGCCACTGTTCTAACCCATAAGAGACAGTGATGGGTCTGGAGTTGGCCACTGTTCTAACCCATAAGAGACAGTGATGGGTCTGGAGTTGGCCACTGTTCTAACCCATAAGAGACAGTGATGGGTCTGGAGTTGGCCACTGTTCTAACCCATAAGAGACAGTGATGGGTCTGGAGTTGGCCACTGTTCTAACCCATAAGAGACAGTGATGGGTCTGGAGTTGGCCAATGTTCTAACCCATAAGAGACAGTGATGGGTCTGGAGTTGGCCACTGTTCTAACCCATAAGAGACAGTGATGGGTCTGGAGTTGGCCACTGTTCTAACCCATAAGAGACAGTGATGGGTCTGGAGTTGGCCACTGTTCTAACCCATAAGAGACAGTGATGGGTCTGGAGTTGGCCACTGTTCTAACCCATAAGAGACAGTGATGGGTCTGGAGTTGGCCAATGTTCTAACCCATAAGAGACAGTGATGGGTCTGGAGTTGGCCACTGTTCTAACCCATAAGAGACAGTGATGGGTCTGGAGTTGGCCACTGTTCTAACCCATAAGAGACAGTGATGGGTCTGGAGTTGGCCAATGTTCTAACCCATAAGAGACAGTGATGGGTCTGGAGTTGGCCAATGTTCTAACCCATAAGAGACAGTGATGGGTCTGGAGTTGGCCACTGTTCTAACCCATAAGAGACAGTGATGGGTCTGGAGTTGGCCAATGTTCTAACCCATAAGAGACTGTGATGGGTCTGGAGTGAGGGGCCAGAGTCTTAAGCTTCCTTACCAGAGATAAGGAGTGAGGAACCTCCATGTAGTGCTTCAAGCTCAGACTCTTCTTCCCATTGACCTGGAGATATAGGAAATATTAATTACGGTATTTTACTGTCGGGACACTTTAAAGGCCAATAGGCCTGTTAATGTAGGAGTGAGCTGGTTCAGTGGTAGATGTGTGTGGGAAGTAGTATTAGCCAGTGTGTATGTGTGTGTGGGGGGGGTGGGGGGGTATAGTGGTAGCCAGTGTGTATGTGTGTGTGGGGGGGGTGGGGCGGTATAGTGGTAGCCAGTGTGTGTGTGTGTGGGGGGGTGGGGGAGGGCTGGGGGGGGGGGGGGGGGTATAGTGGTAGCCAGTGTGTTCTCTGACCTGGAGGTGTGTGCAGATCCTCCGGAGCACGTCATACACACTGTCCCTGGACAGCAAAGACACAAAGACATACTGCAGGATGGGGGGAGAAAGAGAGAGGTGAGAGAGGAGAGAGAGTAGAGAGAGGGGGAGAGAGGGAGGGGAGGAGAATGAGCATTAGCTAACTCAAATGCGATTGAAGGCATACACACATAAACACATATAAACATGTATTAACCATTTCATCATGTGCTCATAACACATACATGTAATAACCATTTCATCATGTGCTCATAACACGTACATGTATTAACCATTTCATCATGTGCTCATAACACATACATGGTAGGAGAGTAAAACCATTGACAGGAACATTTATATAATCCATTAGACAATCTCATTAACAGGAATGCAATTTTCTCTAAATATAGTTATTGTGAACAGTAACTAATCCTACCATGGATTATATTTGACAGATTAAGGCTTAATCTAGTACACTGACTGAGAGTTTATTTCAGTGGTGATATTCCATTCCTCTTACATGGTGCCTGTACTGCACCTCGACTAAAACAGCCCTCTTTCATAAATAATTTTCAATGAGAGAGTACGAGTTCTTAAATCACCTACTAGTTCCAGACAGGCATAAAATATCATAAAACAAAGATTTGTATTTGTATTTATTATGGATGCCCATTAGCCACTCTTCCTGGGGTCCAACAAAATGAAGGCAGTTATACCATTTAAAACATTACAAAACATTCACAGCAGATTTAACAACACATGAAGATGACAGAGTAATAAGAAACATTTCCCAGACATGTAAAGGAGCTGGCTGGCAGGTGAACCGTTCTATCTTCCACACACTGGAGAGGAACCAGGAAGGGACTCTACCAAAATAGACTGCGACCTTGACACCCTTTCAGTGTTACCGAACCATGCGCTGACTTGCATTAGCGTAGCATGTTAGCATGAGGTGTTGTTTATTTTCCATCTACCTGTGCTTGGTGGAAAGAATGTGGTGCGGCGCTAATGCCAGTTAGCCATGTTTCCATTCACTGTGCCCAGAGGTGCTAAAAGGCTAACGCTCACCTTCTGACTGGTGTCTGTGGTGATGGCTAGGCCGTTGGGCACCAGACCTGCCGTTTTGTGCTTCTTTACTAGCCTCACAGAGACCACGGGGATAGCAACCTATGATGGGGTGGAGGGAGAGAGGTGGGGAAAAGAGGACACAATATTATACCTTGTAGAGAGGGACTTACTGTACCAGAGACGGGGACTTACTGTACCAGAGACGGGGACTTACTGTACCAGAGAGGGGGACTTACTGTACCAGAGACGGGGACTTACTGTACCAGAGACGGGGACTTACTGTACCAGAGAGGGGGACTTACTGTACCAGAGATGGGGACTTACTGTACCAAAGTTGGGTACTTACTGTACCAAAGTTGGGTACTTACTGTACCAAAGTTGGGTACTTACTGTACCAGAGAAGAGACAGGGACTTACTGTACCAGAGAGGGGGACTTACTGTACCAGTGGGGGGACTTACTGTACCAAAGAGGGGGACTTACTGTACCAGAGACGGGGACTTACTGGACAGGGGAAGAGACAGGGACTTACTGGACAGGGGAAGAGACAGGGACTTACTGGACAGGGGAAGAGACAGGGACTTACTGGACAGGGGAAGAGACAGGGACTAACTGGACAGGGGAAGAGACAGGGACTTACTGGACAGGGGAAGATAGGTTTTATAGTTAAACAGGAGGAGACACGGATGGGGGAATGCCAGGGAGAAAGAGGGAGGTAGAGAGAGAGAGTGTGGCTGGGTTACAGTTGGTTGGAGGAGAGAAGGGTCAGAATAAGGAGGGTTAAGCCCCTGGTGCTGGTATGAAGGGTCAGAAGAAGGAGGGTTAAGCCCCTGGTGCTGGTATGAAGGGTCAGAAGAAGGAGGGTTAAGCCCCTGGTGCTGGGATGAAGGGTCAGAATAAGGAGGATGTGTGTCTAGTTGCAGATAGAATGCTAGGAATGCACTCTGACTAAGCAGCTTACTGCAGGCCATAGGCAGGAGAGACAGGTGTAGGATCTTAATTTGATCACGCTTTTGTTGCTGAGAAATGCAGATGATCTTCATGATTTACATAAATTCACTGAAAACCTGCACTAACACACGGTTATATTAACAGTATTGCACTTTTCTTGAGCCTAATTTTGGCCAGCTAATAGTCTAACCAACGATCAAGCAACATTATGGAATCAATGTTCAAAATCTGTTGCTGCGACAATACTGGTCAGATGAAGATCCTTCACCTGTACCATGTTTCTAACTCCCTGGAGGGAAAGGAACAACCAAGACATCAAAGGAGGAACTGTACAGACACACAGACAAACATGCACGCACACACACAATCTGTCTATTATCTGCCAGGCCTTGACTTACCTTGATGTCCTTGCCAAAGAGGTTGGCATAGAAACACAGCCAGTTTCTGGAGATGTAGAGACGGCCTTGCAGCAGGATGTCTCGGAGCAGGGCGCAGGAGTATACTGAGGGAGAGGAGACATAAACAAGTTAACAGTAGAGCAGAGTATACTGAGGGAGAGGAGACATAAACAGGATAACAGTAGAGCAGAGTATACTGAGGGAGAGGAGACATAAACAGGTTAACAGTAGAGCAGAGTATACTGAGGGAGAGGAGACATAAACAGGATAACAGTAGAGCAGAGTATACTGAGGGAGAGGAGACATAAACAAGTTAACAGTAGAGCAGAGAATACTGAGGGAGAGGAGACATAAACAGGTTAACAGTAGAGCAGAGTATACTGAGGGAGAGGAGACATAAACAAGTTAACAGTAGAGCAGAGTATACTGAGGGAGAGGAGACAAACAGGTTAACAGTAGAGCAGAGTATACTGAGGGAGAGGAGACATAAACAGGATAACAGTAGAGCAGAGTATACTGAGGGAGAGGAGACATAAACAAGTTAACAGTAGAGCAGAGTATACTGAGGGAGAGGAGACATAAACAGGTTAACAGTAGAGCAGAGTATACTGAGGGAGAGGAGACATAAACAAGTTAACAGTAGAGCAGAGTATACTGAGGGAGAGGAGACATAAACAGGTTAACAGTAGAGCAGAGTATACTGAGGGAGAGGAGACATAAACAAGTTAACAGTAGAGCAGAGTATACTGAGGGAGAGGAGACATAAACAAGTTAACAGTAGAGCAGAGTATACTGAGGGAGAGGAGACATAAACAGGTTAACAGTAGAGCAGAGTATACTGAGGGAGAGGAGACATAAACAGGATAACAGTAGAGCAGAGTATACTGAGGGAGAGGAGACATAAACAAGTTAACAGTAGAGCAGAGTATACTGAGGGAGAGGAGACATAAACAGGTTAACAGTAGAGCAGAGTATACTGAGGGAGAGGAGACATAAACAAGTTAACAGTAGAGCAGAGTATACTGAGGGAGAGGAGACATAAACAAGTTAACAGTAGAGCAGAGTATACTGAGGGAGAGGAGACAAACAGGTTAACAGTAGAGCAGAGTATACTGAGGGAGAGGAGACATAAACAGGATAACAGTAGAGCAGAGTATACTGAGGGAGAGGAGACATAAACAAGTTAACAGTAGAGCAGAGTATACTGAGGGAGAGGAGACAAACAGGTTAACAGTAGAGCAGAGTATACTGAGGGAGAGGAGACAAACAGGTTAACAGTAGAGCAGAGTATACTGAGGGAGAGGAGACATAAACAGTAGCTGCTGACTCAAGACAAGCATATCGCTAACACTGTGTTCGTAGTTTCTCACGAAAAATGTATGCACGCATGACTAAGTGGCTTTGGGTAAAAGCGTTTGCTAAACGGCATATGTTATATATAATCATAGTTAATGTCTTTGACTTGGCAAACAGGTGCTTCTAAAACAGGTTCATATACACCATCATCACTTTACCCCTAGTCTAAAATAGAACAGGGCTGGGTTTCCCAAAAGCATCGTAGCACTAAGATCATCTTATTTCCATTGAAACTAAATGGACGAAAGATGATCTTAGTGCTACAATGCTGTTGGGAAACCCAGCCCTGACCTACTCTGCATCAACTGAACTCAAACCATACAACTTCCTGTTAAGGGCCTGAGGACTCACTTACCAGAAACCCTTACCAGAAACCCTTACAAGAAACTCTCTGAATACATAAAGATAGTTTCAAACACACTGAGTAGCCTAAACAGTTCCAAAGCCCAAAATGAAATGACTAAAACTCATACAATGTGGAGACAAAACATAAGAGAAAGTGTAGACTCATTGCAGATGACAAAACTAGACAGTGAAAGTACTTCTACTAGTTATAGTAATTAGGGTCGTGACGATACCAGTATCGCGATACTCGTTAGTATCGTGGCAGGAAACAAAACACAAAGCGGATTTAACAGCCCTAATGTTGGAAACAAACATAATTATGTTGTCATCCATATATTTATTTTACAAGCTATAACACACAATATTTTACATTCAGCAGGTTTTTAAAGGACTGAAGAGTTTGGTCTGTTTCGATACTGATATCTTTACCGGCCCTACTAGCAATAGAGTAGCAGTACTTCACTAATAGTAAATGCAAATATATTATTTTTAACCAATTACATGCACATTCATTCAACTCTGTAGTAAAAACATCAGAATACAGACACCAGCATGCAAACAGACGTACAGAGATGTCAGCTACTGTAGCATGTTAGCAAGTCAGCCTCAAATAAATGAGCCAGTACAGATACTACCGTAGCTAGCAAATTAGCCAAAGGTACATAAATACAGCATATGGAGCTAATAGGGTGTTAGCCTGAAGTCAATACACAGCATATAGACAGTAAGCTACAGACATGCTACAGTAACTAGCATGTTAACCTAAATAAACATGCATCATACAGAGATACTACAATAGATGTTAGCATGTAGCATTGTTGTTGACTGTACCTTTCATTAGGATCTCGTCCTTCGGAACGCACTGGAAGAGTTTGTGGTACTGCGAGTTGTACTTGCTGACAGTCTGAGCAGAGGGACAGGGCAGAGTCATGAGCAGTTCCTTGACTGGCCTCCCTCCCACCGGCACCGACACCGACACCGGCAAATCAGCGGCCACCCTCTCTCTCAGAGGACGAGAGCTCTGCTGCACCAGACTCAGCATGCTTGAGCCGAACACACAGCCGCACACACACACACAGACGGCGTGGCGGACCCCACTGCAAGACACAGACTGCCCTCCAACTAGTCAGATGCCAACCGGTGTCCTTTGTGCAGGTTTGAGGAGGCAGTTCTCCGTTAGACACACACAACACACACTCCGGTCCAACATGGTGTGCACCTCAGACCGTCACTGAGCTCGCTTTCTTTCACACTGGTCTGAAACATGACCTTGCACACACGCTCACACACTGCCGTTCTCAACCACAGACACCCTGAGTCCTTCCTTCCTGTCTCTCTCTCTCTTTCTCTCTCTCTCGCTGCCTCAACACGACAGTGCACAGTGACTCCCCCTATGCTCACCATGCCAGCCCAACCCATGCTGCCGCCTCCTAACCCTCCTATCCTTGCCTTGATAACAGCTTGCTGCCCATAGGCACTACCCCCTCCCTCCCTCCCTCCCTCCCTCCTCTCTCACCAAGCACATGAGACAGTCAGAACTGTCACCCCTCACAGCCAAACCCCCCCTCCACCTCCTCTCTCCAACTCCACCTCAGCTGTTTTGCCTGCTGTGCTGGTGAAAGAAAGTCCTTGTCTTTGCCTCCTATCTGTCCTGTCCTGTTAATATCTGCAGCCAGCTGGTGTGACTGTGGGGCTCAGCAGCTCTACTTAGTATGCCCCTTCGGGAGACATGGAGATAATAATCGCAGCTACAGTACAGTTCCTTTAATCTGGCCTGGTGGCCTGCTGATCTTGAGTTAACGGATGACCTCCTCACCTATTGAATAACCGTTGAGCTTTGAGCCGTAAGCAACACAATCAAATCACCGGCATTACATCTTTATGGCTGGAGATAATCAGTTGTTGGGGCTGGATTGGCAAGGTGGGATGATTGATGGAGTCTCAAGGCTACTGTCAAACCTTGATCTGTCCAAGTATACGGACAGATTTAATACATGTTTGTATTTCAGGATCACAATGCCTCTTTTAAATTGTAGCTTTGGCCACACCCACAATTAGAAAACCTCCTCAAAGGACCACTCCTAAAGGCAAGCAATGACAGGGTTCACTGTCACACAGGTCTTACAATCAGTCAGTGCATTTTTATTGTGAATTAAAAAGGTCAAATTAACTTTGTTCCAGAATGTGCAGTACATATGTGAGGTAAGGGGCAACCAATATAAAAAGTGGACAGTCATGGTCAAAAGTATTGGTCTCCACAAAGTTTGCTGCTTCAGTGTTCTTAGATCTTTATGTCAGTAGTTACTATGGTACACTGAAGTATAATTACAAGTATTCCATAAGTGTCAAAGGCTTTCATTGACAATGACATTCAGTTTATGCAAAGAGTCAATATTTGACCCTTCTTTTTCAAGACCTCTGCAACTTTCTTGGGCACCCTGACGCCTTCTTCACAACAATTGAACCTCTCTCCTTGAAGTTCTTGATGATCCGATAAATGGTTGATTTAGGTGGAATCTTACTAGCAGCAATATCCTTGCCTGTGCAAAGCAATGATGAAGGCACGTGGTTCCTTGCAGGTAACCATGGTTGACAGAGGAAGAACAATGATTTCAAGCACCACCCTCCTTTTAAAGCTTCCAGTCTGTTATTCTGACTCAATCAGTGATCTCCAGCCTTGTCCTCGTCAACACTCTCACCTGTGTTAACGAGACAATCACTGACATGATGGCAGCTGGTCCTTTTGTGGCAGGGCTGAAATGCAGTGGAAATGTTTTTGGGGGATTAAGTTCATTTTCATGGCAAAGAGGGACTTTGCAATTAATTGCAATTCATCTGATCACTCTTCATGACATTCTGGAGTATATGCAAATTGCCATCATCAACACTGAGGCAGCAAACTTTGTGGACCAATACTTGTGTCATTCTCAAAACTTTTGACCACGACTGTATAATTTAACTCTGATCAGAAATAGACAATTGACTTTGCCTGCATCCAACTCCAACGCTGTAATTGGCTTATCTTTGTTAAGCAATATGCAAAATCAATAAGGTACAGATATAATCTATAATACATTAGAAAGGAAACATGCTACTCACCGAACCCCTGTAGCATTTCTTCACATCTTCATATGATAGGTCGTCAATCAACCTGTGAAGGAAATTAATAAGGAAATGGTGAAATGTTGTGAAAAGAAGACATCTAGTGTTTTAATATATAACGCCAGTGACTGTTTGTTTGGAGAGAGAGACTCAACAAAACACTGCATCTTGAATATCATGGTGATGTAGCTTTTCCACCAGTCCACAGGGATTGTATTGCTCTCATAATCTTCTATTGGATAATTTGTTTGATCTTAATCTTGTTGGAGAATAGTGAGACATTTCACCTATAATAATTTTCCGTGGCATCTGATCCAACTGTAATCTGTAAACTCTCTGACCATGGCATCTAATCAAACAGTAGTGCTGTATATTGGTCTGCTGTTTATAACAGTAATGTTGGCATGGTTCAAGGTCGGCTAGCAGACAAACATATACAGGACTGCAGAGAAGGGAAGCAGACATATGGTATCTCACTCAAACAGAAACAAACACTATGCAACCACACAAACACGACCACACAAACACAACCACACAAACACAACCACACAACCAAACAAACACAACCACACACCCACACAACCACACACCCACACAACCAAACAAACACAACCACACACCCACACAAACACAACCACACAACCAAACAAACACAACCACACACCCACACAAACACAAACACACAACCACACAAACACAACCACAAGCACACACCCACACAAACACAACCACACACCCACACAAACACAAACACACAACCACACAAACACAACCACAAGCACACACCCACACAAACACAAGCACACAAACACAACCACAAGCACACACCCACACAAACACAAACACAAGCACACAACCACACAAACACAAACACAAGCACACAGCCCGAATGTGCTTTTATAAAACTGGCCTGACTAGTTACATTATGTAAACTCAGTGGCCCAAACCACAATCACTCTTTCTGACATCTGACCAGCAAGCATGAGTACAAGCACAAATATGTGCAAGCAAACACACACACACACACATAATCCGGCATTCAAACACGCTCATGAGGGAGATGCCCTCAGCACTGCAGCAGTAAGTCACACCATCGCTCACATGACAAGTGCACTGCGAACGCAGACGAATATGCCCCTGCAACAAAAGTGCTGCCTGGACTGGAGACACATTCCAAATTTAACCCTATTCAACCCAGGGGCCTTTACACAACGCTAGATGTACACAGGAAAACACGTCCTTCCTCCAAGGTAACCATCCTCTGCTGATTACCTGAGACAAGTCTCTCCCTGTCATAAGACACTGTGTGCGACAAGCCAAATAGATCTCTTAGTCAGCATCTTCCCTAATAGTATCACCTACTGCCTTGACCTTCTCAGTGGGGAGGCCCTTCCCTAATATTAGCCCCTACTGCCTTGAGCTTCTCAGTGGGGAGGACCTTCCCTAATATTAGCCCCTACTGCCTTGACCTTCTCAGTGGGGAGGACCTTCCATAATATTAGCCCCTAATGCCTTGAGCTTCTCAGTGGGGAGGACCTTCCCTAATATTAGCCCCTACTGCCTTGACCTTCTCAGTTGGGAGGACCTTCCCTAATATTAGCCCCCTACTACCTTGACCTTCTCTTTGGGGAGGACATACAGTGGGCCAAGAGAACCGCAAAGACTCCTTTGGCTGAGTTTGGTGGTGTCAAAGTATCAGTTGTGGTATTCTGTGTTGACTTGAGGCTAGCACCGATGGGAGAAGTCCTGCTGTCTTGTATTACAGTTAAAGGCAAGATAGTTAGATTTCTATGTAACTACAAAGAGGGGGAGAAAAAGATTGGGAGAGGTGGAGAGACAGAAATGGGGAGTGAACGAGATAGGAAGATTGAGAGAGGGACAAAAAGAAAGAGAGAGAGAGGAGTCAGCATGCTTCAGTCCAGCTGACGAACCGAATACTCCCTTAAAAGACCTTCGCTTGAAAAACTAGAAACATGTGTACTGCCAGTATACCCTTCCTCAAAATAGTCCAAATGAATCTAAGACAATTCAAGAAATCTCTCATTAATTTTGACGTTTTTGCCAAGGAGATCTTTTTACATCTAAGATGTTTGGTGCAGTATTTCTCAATGAAAAAAATTTGCTAAAAATATGTATGTGACCAATAACATTTGATTTGATTTGTTTTGTTTTTGCCACATTTATTCTATTACAGACACCTTTTAAATGATATTATGTGAGCTAAACATACAAAATAAACGAATAGAATCAAATGTTATTGGTCACATACACATGTTTAGCAGATGTTAATGCGGGTGTAGCGAAATGCTTGTGCTTCTAGTTCCGACAGTGCAGTATATCTAACAGTAATATCTAACAGTTATACAACATATACCCAATACACACAAATCTAAGTAAGTAATGAATTAAGCCTATATACATATGGACGAGTGGCATGGACTAAGATACAGTAGTAGAATATTGAATATAGTATATACATATGAGATGGGGAAAGTTAGATATGTAAACATTATTAAATGACTGAGATACCGAAGGATAGTATAGAATACAGTATACTGTATACATATGAGATGAGTGATGCCAGATATGTAAACATTATAAACATTATTAAAGTGACTAGTGTTCCATACCTTAAAGTGACCAGTGATTTCAAGTCTGTGCCTTTTGGCAGCAGCCTCTAATGTGCTAGTGATGGCTGTTTAGCTGTCTGATGACCTTGAGATAGAAGCTGTTTTTCATTCTCTCGGTCCCAGCTTTGATGCACCTGTACTGACCTCGCCTTCTGGATGATAGCGGGGTGAACAGGCAGTGGCTCGGGTGGTTAATGTCCTTGATGATCTTTTTGACCTTCCTGTGACATCGGGTGCTCTAGGTGTCCTGGAGGGCGGGTAATTTGCCCCCGGTAATGTGTTGGGCAGACCGCACCACCCTCTGGAGAGCCTTGCGGTTGTGGGCGGTGCAGTTGCCGTACCAGGCGGTGATACAGCCCGACAGGATGCTTTCAATTTTGAATCTGTAAAAGTTTGTGAGGGTTTTAGGTGTTGAGCCAAATTTCTTTAGCCTCCTGAGGTTGAAGAGGCTCTGTTGCGCCTTCTTCACCACACTGTCTGTGTGGGTGGACCATTTCAGTTTATCTAGTGTATATATAGATAATTGATTCATACACACCAATATATACCAACAACTTCGAACGAGACATCACGGTACTCTCAACTCTGACTTATTTTAACACACTCCCTGTAATCTGCTGGTTCATTCTGGTTGATTCTGCTGGTTCATTCTAGTTGATTCTGCTGGTTCATTCTGGTTGATTCTGCTGGTTCATTCTAGTTGATTCTGCTGGTTCATTCTAGTTGATTCTGCTGGTTCATTCTAGTTGAGCAGCACGGACAGTTGAGAGGTGTTGAGACATCCTGTAGGATTGTGAGGCGAGAAAATAGATCCTGCTTACAGCTGAGCACCACGGCTGTGAGAGGAAAGGGGCCGCATGTCCCTGGGGCTAGTGAGACCATCGCCTACTGTGAGCTGAAATCTGTTGCACAAGTACTGTAGTACAATTAGGTTGAGTTTGAGTGTGGATGTGGATGTGCACAATCCTGGCCCTTAGATAGGAAAGCAAAGGCCAGCTTTTTCAAACAGAAATTTGCTTCCTGTAGTACTAACTCCAAAAAGTTCTGGGACACTGTAAAGTCCATGGAGAATAAGAGCACCTCCTCCCAGTTGCCCACTGCATTGAGGCTCGGAAATACTGTTACCACCGATAAATCCACGATTATCGAAAATTTCAATAAGCATTTTGCTACGGCTGGCCATGCTTTCCACCTGGCTACCCCTACCCCGGCCAACAGCTCTGCACCCCCGGCAGCTACTTGCCCAAGCCCCCCCCGCTTCTCCTTCACCCAAATCCAGACGGCTGATGTTCTGAAAGAGCTGCTAAGTCTGGACCCCTACAAATCTGCTGGGCTAGATAATCTGGACCCTCTCTTTCTGAAATTATCAGCCAAAATTGTTGCAACACCTATCACTAGCCTGTTCAACCTCTCTTTCGTATCGTCTGAGATCCCTAGAGATTGGAAGGCTGCCGCGGTCATCCCCCTCTTCAAAGGAGGAGACACTCTAGACCCAAACTGTTATAGACCAATATCCATCCTGCCCTGCCTTTCTAAAGTTTTCGAAAGCCAAGTTAACAAACAGATAACTGACCACTTCGAATCCCACCGTACCTTCTCTGCTATGCAATCTGGTTTCCAAGCTGGTCATGGGTGCACCTCAGCTACGCTCAAGGTACTGAACGATATCATAACCGCCATCGATAAAAGACAGTACTGTGCAGCCGTTTTCATCGACCTGGCCAAGGCTTTCGACTCTGTCAATCACCGCATTTTTATTGGCAGACTCAATAGCCTTGGTTTCTCAAGTGACTGCCTTGTCTGGTTCTCTAACTACTTTGCAGACAGAGTTCAGTGTGTCAAATCGGAGGGCCTATTGTCCGATCCTCTGGCAGTCTCTATGGGGGTGCCACAGGGTTCAATTCTTGGGCCAACCCTTTTCTCTATATACATCAACGATGTCGCTCTCGCTGCTGGTGACTCTCTGATCCATCTCTATGCAGATGACACCATTCTGTATACATCTGGCCCCTCTTTGGATACTGTGTTTACTAACCTTCAATCAAGCTTCAATGCCATACAACACTCCTTCCGTGGCCTCCAACTGCTCTTAAACGCTAGTAAAACTAAGTGCATGCTTTTCTATCGTACGCTGCCAGCACCCGCCCACCGGACTATCATCACTACTCTCGACGGATCCGAATTAGAATATGTGGACACCTACAAATACCTAGGCATCTGGTTAGACTATAAACTCAACTTCCAGACTCACATCAACCATCTCCAATCCAAAATTAAATCCAGAATTGGCTTCCTATTTCGCAACAAAGCCTCCTTCACTCATGCTGCCAAACATGCCCTTGTAAAACTGACTATCCTACCGATCCTTGATTTCGGCGATGTCATTTACAAACTAGCCTCCAACACTCTACTTAGCAAATTGGATGTAGTCTATCACAGTGCCATCCGTTTTGTCACCAAAGCCCCATACACTACCCACCACTGCGACCTGTATGCTCTCGTTGGCTGGCCTTCATTATATATTCGTCGCCAAACCCACTGGCTCCAGGTCATCTACAAGTCTTTGTTAGGTAAATCCCCACCCTATCTCAGCTCACTGGTCACTATAGCAACACCCACCCGTAGCATGCGCTCCAGCAGGTATATCTCACTGGTCACCCCCAAAGCCAACACCTCCTTTGGCCGCCATTCCTTCCAGTTCGCTGCTGCCAATGACTGGAACGAATTGCAAAAATCATTGAAGCTAGAGGTTCCTATCTCCCTCAATAACTTTAAGCATCAGTTGTCAAAGCTGCTTATCGATCACTGCACCTGTATATAGCCCTTCTGTAAATAGCCCACACTACTACCTCATCCCCATATTTATTTTTGTTTATTTTCACTAATCTTGCACTCCAGTATCTCTATTTGCACATCATAATTTGCACATCCTTCATTCCTGTGTTAATGATGATAATTCTGTAATTTATTTCACCACTATAGTCTATTTATTGTCCTACCTCCTAACCTTACTGCATTTTTGCACTACATTTTGCACTCTGTATATAGATTTTCTATTGTGTTTTTGACTGTTTGTTTAATGTGTAACTCTGTGTTGTTTTTTGTCGCACTGCTTTGCTTTGTCTTGGCCAGGTCGCAGTTGCAAATGAGAACTTGTTCTCAACTGACCTACCTGGTTAAATAAAGGTGAAATAAAAATTTAAAAAAATAAAAAGATCTGGGCTGCATTGCTGACTGGTTTTGTCTTTAGGATCAGTTTTCGATTTGTTCCAATGGAGAGATTTTCTAGTTAGTCGCTGACTTTAAATAACATGATCTATCGAGAGCTAAATAAATTAACAGATAAAGGTCTCTCTTGCTCTCTCTGGAAAGGTTGTTTTAGGAAAAAGGAATGTTTTCATTCTATAAGCATCTGCAGTAAACGGGGTATCTTAGCAACCCTGTGGATTTCTCCTCTTGGGACAGAGCTCTGCCTCACTCATATCATCCTCTAGTCAACAGAGAATGCTTGTATTTATCTTCCATGGATAACATTTAGCAAGGCTATATCTATTCTTTATTACAATGTTGTAATGATTGAATGTTTATAAAAAGGTTCCAAAATAATTAAATAATTAAGATATGACAATAAACATGGGCATGGGAGTTCTGCTGAAATTATTTCCTCAACATTTCAGTTTAGGTGGGGACAATCCGGAACGATTTATTATCCTGTAATATGGTACAGTATCGACAAAGACAATATGCTTGATCCGCTCTTCTAGATTTGTGTTATCCTTTGTAATTCTATTGTCATTAACAGGTGCTAAGGGTTAGTGGCAAATTATTTTGAACAACAAGGCTGATATGTATAGCAGATAGACACCATATTAGAGTGCTAGTGGGTTGTTGGCTACAGTGTGTCCCTCTGCCTGCCTGCCTGTTGGAGGCTACAGCGTGTCCCTCTGCCTGCCTGCCTGTTGGAGGCTACAGCGTGTCCCTCTGCCTGCCTGCCTGTTGGAGGCTACAGCGTGTCCCTCTGCCTGCCTGCCTGTTGGAGGCTACAGCGTGTCCCTCTGCCTGCCTACCTGCCTGCCTGTTGGAGGCTACAGTGTGTCCCTCTGCCTGCCTGCCTGCTTGCCTGTTGGAGGCTACAGCGTGTCCCTCTGCCTGCCTGCCTGTTGGAGGCTACAGCGTGTCCCTCTGCCTGCCTGCCTGTTGGAGGCTACAGCGTGTCCCTCTGCCTGCCTGCCTGTTGGAGGCTACAGCGTGTCCCTCTGCCTGCCTGCCTGTTGGAGGCTACAGTGTGTCCCTCTGCCTGCCTACCTGCCTGCCTGTTGGAGGCTACAGTGTGTCCCTCTGCCTGCCTGCCTGCCTGCCTGTTGGAGGCTACAGCATGTCCCTCTGCCTGCCTGCCTGCCTGCCTGTTGGAGGGTACAGCGTGTCCCTCTGCCTGCCTGCCTGCCTGTTGGAGGCTACAGTGTGTCCCTCTGCCTGCCTGTTGGAGGGTACAGCGTGTCCCTCTGCCTGCCTGCCTGCCTGTTGGAGGCTACAGTGTGTCCCTCTGCCTGCCTGTTGGAGGCTACAGCGTGTCCCTCTGCCTGCCTACCTGCCTGCCTGTTGGAGGCTACAGTGTGTCCCTCTGCCTGCCTGCCTGCCTGCCTGTTGGAGGCTACAGCATGTCCCTCTGCCTGCCTGCCTGCCTGCCTGCCTGTTGGAGGGTACAGCGTGTCCCTCTGCCTGCCTGCCTGCCTGCCTGTTGGAGGCTACAGTGTGTCCCTCTGCCTGCCTGTTGGAGGGTACAGCGTGTCCCTCTGCCTGCCTGCCTGCCTGTTGGAGGCTACAGTGTGTCCCTCTGCCTGCCTGTTGGAGGCTACAGTGTGTCCCTCTGCCTGCCTGTTGGAGACTACAGCGTGTCCCTCTGCCTGCCTGCCTGTTGGAGGCTGTTTATAAATAACAGCTGGTCTGGTTCCCAGGTGGAGGGAAGCATGCTTATTGAAAAACACAGGCACTGTTCTGTTTCTCTCCCTCTCTGCTCTTCTTTTCATCTCTCTCTCTGCAGTAAACTACTGGAAGACTCCCTTTAGATCTTTGAAGACATAAAGGTACCGAGACGAATCTGAATAAGAATATTCAAGTCCAACAGTTCAAAATCAATCAAACATCCATTTCCCTTGTCTTACCTGAACCTGAGTCATCAGGCTTGAAAACAAAACATTGATTTAGGCAGGAGCATTGTTTACCTTCCTGTGAGAAGGGGAAGTGTAACCAGGACCGCAGTGTGTGTGTGCGTTTGTCTCAAAGTGTCCTTTGCTTCGGCACTGAATAGCATAGCTAATTACAAGCCTGAGGAACGATAAATTAGAAAGGGAAAACCTCCCTCAGGCAGACGAAGACAGATTCACCGTCAATAATTCAGCTGAAGAAAAGAGAAAATGGGACAAAGAGCACCGAGAGGTCAAGGGTGAGAGGTCAAAGTCATGACCTACCTCTATGTCTTTTTGGTATCACCTTTACATTAGTAATTTGGCTGAACTATCCCTTTATGACAGAAACCTAGCATTTGCATTAATCTAAAACCATAGGAAAGGTGAAGCCACATGGGGGACACTGGCCAGCCATTTGGAAAGGTGAAGCCACATGGGGGACACTGGCCAGCCATTTGGAAAGGTGAAGCCACATGGGGGACACTGGCCAGCCATTTGGAAAGGTGAAGCCACATGGGGGACACTGGCCAGCCATTTGGAAAGGTGAAGCCACATGGGGGACACTGGCCAGCCATTTGGAAAGGTGAAGCCACATGGGGGACACTGGCCAGCCATTTTCTTTCCCCTCTCTGTCTGTCAAGGATTGTAGACCAATGAGATGCACCCATGAACAGAGTTACCACCCACTAGTCAATGACAGAGTGAACACACCATAACACGACATACTGCGGTAGCCTACCCTGCCAAATCCCACCTCAGGACAGCTTCCCCGGGATTAGAATTCCCCTCCTGCCTTAGATCCAGGTTATATAAGCCCCAGCAGCTCCACAGTTAGAGCATCCTATTCCCTATATAGTGCACTCCTTTTGACCAGAGTCACATGTCGCAATATAGGGAATAGGGTGGCATTTGGGACTCAACCTACTGTAGAGTATGACCTGTCAACACCACATGGACTCAGGTTACACCACGGTGCCATGGAGTCAGTCAGGTTACACCACCGTGACATATAGTCAGGTTACACCACCGTACCCTGGAGACAGGTTACACCACCGTGACATATAGTCAGGTTACACCACCGTACCCTGGAGTCAGGTTACACCACCGTACCATGGAGACAGGTTACACCACTGTACCATGGAGTCAGGTTACACCACCGTGACATGGAGTCAGGTTACACCACGTGACATGGAGTCAGGTTACACCACCGTACCATGGAGTCAGGTTACACCACCGGGACATGGAGTCAGGTTACACCACCGTGACATGGAGTCAGGTTACACCACCGTGACATGGAGTCAGGTTACACCACCGGGACATGGAGTCAGGTTACACCACCGTGACATGGAGTCAGGTTACACCACCGGGACATGGAGTCAGGTTACACCACCGTGACATGGAGTCAGGTTACACCACCGTGACATGGAGTCAGGTTACACCACCGGGACATGGAGTCAGGTTACACCACCGTGACATGGAGTCAGGTTACACCACCGTGACATGGAGTCAGGTTACACCACGTGACATGGATTCAGGTTACACCACCATGACATGGAGTCAGGTTACACCACCGTGACATGGAGTCAGGTTACACCACCGTGACATGGAGTCAGGTTACACCACCGTGACATGGAGTCAGGTTACACCACCGTGACATGAAGTCAGGTTACACCACCGTGACATGGAGTCAGGTTACACCACCGTGACATGGAGTCAGGTTACACCACGTGACATGGATTCAGGTTACACCACCATGACATGGAGTCAGGTTACACCACCGTGACATGGAGTCAGGTTACACCACCGTGACATGGAGTCAGGTTACACCACCGTGACATGGAGTCAGGTTACACCACCGTGACATGAAGTCAGGTTACACCACCGTGACATGGAGTCAGGTTACACCACCGTGACATTGAGTCAGGTTACACCACCGTGACATGGAGTCAGGTGGACTTGAGGCAGAACACACTATAATAATGCTCTGTAAAAAGCAAACAAGATGAGAGTTGAACTTTATCAGCCAAATTCATTCCTTTTAGTTTTATTTAAGCCACCATCCAGTTCATCAACGTCCGAGGGATAACTCATATAGAAAGAAAAGTTTGTGTGTGTGTATGCATGTTACCTACCTGAAGTGCCGATGACCTCCTTCAGTATGCTGGTCTTTTGAGGGCTCCAGGTCCTGTGTTGAGATGAGGACTCCATCTTCATTCTGCTCCTGGTGTTCAGTCATGGTGTTGGGCCTGAACACACAGGACACACAGTGTTGAGCTGTCATCAGTTATCCACAGGCTGGGTGGCTCAAAGCATGTGTGATGTATTCTAACACAGCTCATACCGATGCGTGGACACGCCCATTCATGCAAATTCACATTCATGCAATATACAAGCAAAGGTTCATGGAAGTTGTGCACAGGGTGTGGGTGACTTTTTCATGCTCTCCACTTGTGCTCCCCAAACACACACGTGCACACCATTCCACTAATTCACACACACGTACACTAGCCCACTTGAGTGCCACTTGTACCTGCATAGCTTGGGGACCATGCCGAGTGGCCAAGGTATGTGTCGGGGAGACAGGCCCGGAGCCCTGGTCATGGCTTTCTGAGAACTTCATCAAGTATATTTAGGATAAATTGACTTTATTACATGTATACTTGTGGTAAAATATAATATTTTAGTATTTACCATTATGTAATGTGAACTGCGTAGCGACGTTGCTAGCAACGAGCTAGTTACCTACTGTACTGCAGGACGCACATGTTGCAGAAGGTCATAGTTCACTGGTCCCCACAGAACTCCCCCCCCCCACCCTGTCCATAACCACTGCCCTGTAGCTAGCCAGTCAACATAGATGAGGCTGGTGAACACTAGCTTCTTGGTTGCTGTATTCAACTATTCCAGCTGCAAACAGGTGGGGGAAACTAAAGAAATTCATAATAGCTCCAGATTGGGGAATACAACAGAGGGCATGTTAAACCCCTATTGGCTGGGTATCATCATTTCCAGCAAATTTCACCAAATTCACCCATAATACCCTATTAAACCCTCCATTCCCTGAACAGTCGGAAGATCAAGGGACATTTTGTTTCGTCTTCGTGTGACTTGTTGTTTTCAACTGGACAAAAAGAAACTCATCAGACAGCAGAACAGAGGGACCTGCGTTGTGTACACTTGGTCTGAACGAACAGAGGGACCTGCGTTGTGTACACTTGGTCTGAGCGAACAGAGGGGCCGAGTGGTGCACACTTGGTCTGAGCGAACAGAGGGGCCGAGTGGTGCACACTTGGTCTGAGCGATCCGAGGGGCCGAGTGGTGGGGTGAGCACTTTCCCTTAAGTTGCAGAGTGCTAACTTTTCTGTGCACTGAGTCTCTGTGTTCTGTGAATGCAACTATCATGGCAACAAAACACACAAACACAAACTGAAAAAGTTGTTTTAAGAGTTAGTAGCCAACGCGTCACAAGCTATGGAAGTTCTTGTTAATGTCAACTTTGGTCATGACAGAATGACCAGAAATAACAACAACAACGGCCAAGTCATCCAAACCAAAAACAGTTTGTGTGGTTGAGACACCAAGAAATGTTGATCTGAGACGTTTACCAGTCAGAATACTGTGTTAGCTGCGGAATACGAATCCAAACGGACATCTTGGCTCCTTGCACAGAGTGCTCTCACTCTGACTTGGCTTAGAACAGTAACATAGGCCACACCATTGTCCATATATGAATCTTCCTCCTCCTCCTCCTGCTGATTATGACACATCTACAGAGCCATCAAAAGACATCCTCCAATCTAATTAACTCTAATCTAGTTAAGCTAGCTGCAGTTTCTAGGACCTATACAGTTAAAGGTACATCACACCATTTCTCATTCACTTCCCAGTCTCCTCCCCCATCTCCTCCCCCGTCTCCTCCACCCTCTCCTCTAGAGCTGCGGGAAAGAAAACAAACAGGTCTGCGTCCAGGTAGAAGTTGCAATGAGCCAAAACAATACAACAACCTCTATTTACAGTATATCATGGTAGCTAATTACATGATACAGTATAATGATACATGCAGATCATGTCATCTTTCATTCATGATGAAGCCATTCATCAAATCAAATCAAATGCTATTTTTTTATTTCACCTTTATTTAACCAGGTAGGTCAGTTGAGAACAAGTTCTCATTTGCAACTGCGACCTGGCCAAGACAAAGCAAAGCAGTGCGACAAAAACAACACAGTTACACAGTAAACAAACATAGTCAAAAACACAATAGAAAATCTATATACAGAGTGCAAAATGTAGTGCAAAATGCAATAAGGTTAGGAGGTAGGACAATAAATAGACCATAGTGGTGAAATAAATTACAGATTATCATCATTAACACAGGAATGAAGGATGTGCAAATTATGATGTGCAAATGGAGATACTGGAGTGCAAGATTAGCGAAAAATAATAAAAATAAATATGGGGATGAGGTAGTAGTGTGGGCTATTTACAGAAGGGCTATATACAGGTGCAGTGATCGATAAGCAGCTTTGACAACTGATGCTTAAAGTTAGTGAGGGAGATAGGAACCTCCAGCTTCAATGATTTTTGCAATTCGTTCCAGTCATTGGCAGCAGAGAACTGGAAGGAATGGCGGCCAAAGGAGGTGTTGGCTTTGGGGGTGACCAGTGAGATATACCTGCTGGAGCGCATGCTACGGGTGGGTGTGGCTATGGTGACCAGTGAGCTGAGATAGGGCGGGGATTTACCTAATAAAGACTTGACTTGGAGCCAGTGGGTTTGGCGACGAATATATAATGAAGGCCAGCCAACGAGAGCATACAGGTCGCAGTGGTGGGTAGTATATGGGGCTTTGGTAACAAAACGGATGGCACTGTGATAGATTACATCCAATTTGCTCAGCAGAGTGTTGGTCACATTCATGTGTTTAGCAGATGTTATTGTGGTTGTAGCGAAATGCTTGTATATCATCCATCTTCTGATATGAAATTTCCCCCCTGGGGGATCAATAAAGTACCTATCTATCTATCTATCTATCTATCTATCTATCTATCTATCTATCTATCTATCTATCTATCTATCTATCTATCTATCTATCTATCTATCTATCTATCTATCTATCTATCTATCTATGTTAATTGTGACCAATAAACTCCGGAAGCAGTTAGTGGTAGCCTATACCTCAGTCTCTCTCTTGCTCTCCCCTCACGCCTGGAGAGCTTATGATGTGCTGCTCCCTCTTGATCGCAGGTAGTGTGTGGTGGCGTCAGTTTACTTTTGGGTCAGACAGAGCTGAGAGAGGCTGGCTTCAACAAGGATCATTATCAATCTTGGCTATCCTATTCTACAACAGCTGACGCTTACAAGAGTCAGTAATGTAGGACAAATTGAAGGCTTAGCCAAACCATGGGCAATAAATGATCCATAAGAGCATGTATTAAGAAGAACACAGAATGTGATCATCCATAAGCCATCCCGGGTCATATTTCATGTTTTGTCTTTCAGAGTAACCAAAGGGATGATACCCATGACCTATTACCTTTAGGGGTAGTTATCATTTAACATCGGGGCATTTCTCCTATATCATGGTTCATCACAGCAGTGCAAACCAAAAGGGTTTGTTCAAGATGAACACTTGCAGTCAGGTGGCCTATTAATTACACTGTTGTGCTCGGTTATGCTAAGGTAGGAAGTGGAGTTGGATTTAATAGGGGCCCTAGTACTGTAGCTACCACCTGCATCTGAAAAAGGCATGCTTTGCATAATTGGCTGCAGCTGGGTTTTTGTCATATTGTGGTCCTGGTCAGGGGCGCCGTATGGGGGGGAAAAGTTAGGATGATTCTAAGGGCCTGTGACTGACAGGGGCCCTAAAATATTATTCCAGCATTAGGTAAAAACATTTTGGAGCCCAATGTTATATATTTTCATGGGGCCCAAAATCCCTGGAGGCTCCCCTGGTCCTAGTTATAACCTCCATTATTATTGTTCATGAGGGCTAGTCCATATTTGTACCTGTACCAGCTCTATGAAAACACAACACAAAGGACTTTGGCCTATGGGATACTGTATCTACACTGCTACACTACAAGTGGAGACGGTAGACTATACAGGCAGCATGGGCCTGTTCTCTCACCACAAGATAAACATGATGACAATATGAGTGGAGGTATGTCAATATCCTGTTTGTGAGTTTAATAGTTGCTCTACAGAATCGTAGACAGGATGTGATTCTTTCGCAAGGCCAGATCCTTTGCAACATGTTTTTGAAGAATAAGACTCAAATGGGATTCGTATAACTTTCTACCCTTTATTATAACCAAAACAACTATTGTAAAAAAGGAGTAGCGTCCTACATTGTCAACAAATGACAACTTCAAATCATTTTCAGAAAAATATATGTAGGAATATACCTCCTTGAGCACTAAATATAGAAAGTGTTGAGGATAAAATGTGTACACACACACACACACACACACACATATATATATATATATATATATATATATATATATATATATATATATATATATATATATATATATAGTTAAAAGCCTGTAAATAAAAGGAGTACAATAATTTGGGGTATTGGAGGAGCAGCGCTCCAATTGATTTAGGAACTAGGCTAATAAACTCCACATACAGCCTGCACTACTTCATACATATGCGGGATGTACATTAGTGCCTACACTCATTATAAACAACTTGTTATGCTTTTGACAACAACTGTCAATAAAAAATAGACGACACACTAGTGATGAGACAAAGACAGTAAACTCACGCAATCTTTGCCTTGACGATTAACCCTCCGCCGATGTACCGCTGCACAGGTAGGCTGGTCGTTTTATGTTATTAATCCAAGGTAACTGTCATGTCCTCAGCAAGGTTGAGTTGGTGCCATGCTTCACATGCCGCAAAGTAACTATAGCAAAATGTCCATGGGAAAAGAGAAAGTGAATTACGAAAAGTCAGTGTCAAGCGGCGAGACAAGAACCACTGGCCGCTTGTTAACTTGTTGCGCAGGGAATGCGAGTTGAGAATACACCACCACTTTGTCGTGCATGGCTTGGTAAAGCTTTGGTCAACGGATTTAAAGTAACCTAATCGTGCGATTACGCTCGCTTGTACTGATCACAATAATAGAACCGAATGCTATTTAAACCCTATTCTTATATTCCAAGGCAGAACGTAACTGCACCTTTTAACCCTACTGAGTGGTCTAAGCAACGCACATCAGGCCTACTACAGTAGCCTTTTCAAGTAAGATGTTTATAATTGTAATACATTTCTTATCAACTTAAATTCATGTCTGTGCTCAATAAATTATAAAACAATCAAATGCCAGCTAAGTTTCCTGAGTAGGCCTAAGGCCCCCAAATGTAACTGTATTTGGTCTGTAACAGTCTGTTAAAAAACGTTATTTTGAATAACATTGCATATTGGTGTTATCTAGCTCGTGCAGGGAGGGCACTGTGCAAAGATCACTGCTGCTGGAAATCCCTCTACTAGTAATTCCATCCTCTTAGGAATTCCACCATGACATTATTTTACTCTCCATCCTGCTAATGTTATTTCCTGCACTGGACCAGTTTCATATTGTTACTGTATTCCTTATATACAATGTACTCCTACCAGTGCTTATAGGCTAACTGACTACCATAAAACGACTCTCTGATATCCTTTGACCTTTCTGTTACAACTGATGCACACACACCCCCTTGGGCTCTATTAACCATGGAACAAACGTCAGGGGGGATTAAAGTCAACATAGAGGACAGGCTTAGCTTACACAGTGAATACACATTTCGCTGGACCCCAGGAAGAGTATTCCAGATATCTGAGACCTTCATTACTAGTAGGACTATAGAAGGTGGATATTCCACACCTGAGACCTTCATTACTAGTAGGACGGTGGTGGTGATGTCGGTGGTCCCGGCCTGTGGCCTCATTGCCTGGCAGGGCCTCAAAGCTGGCTGCGTAGATCGTGCATTCCATTAACACCTGCGCTGTCGGCAGCTGCACCCTCGTCGTCGCAGAGGAGTACTACCGTGCCGCGTCCCCACGTCGTCCCTGCCAGTGAGTCTTTACCCTGCTGCTCCTACTCCCAGGCGCCTGTTGTAAAAGCCATTGCCTCAGCACATCTCCACCCCCTCCCCACCCTCTCACCCACCTCCCCCCGGACCTTACGCGCTCTTTCCCGCACTGGGAACACAGGGGATAATCAGATTTGACATTTATACTGAACAAAATCATCCTTCCATAATCTCTCCCCCGCTGTTGCACATGGAGCACCCTGGATGGGCAGAAAGGTATTTAGGAAAATGTCATAACTGTTGGCTGGGCTGGTTCAGCAGCCATTAAGACAAACTACACATTTGAAAGGTTTACCAAAAGGTGAAAGGTGCATTGAAGTATGGATGAAGTAGTGATAGACAATTAAAATGTTTTTAAGATGCTCTTTGTACTAAGCCTCAAACTTTTAGAAAGCCTTGAATTTCACTTTGAGGTAAGTTTACGTAAATTTACTGCTTAGGTCAATGGAGGCTTATGTTACTGGTGCATATTATGAAATTCTATATAGAGAATTTGCATAATACCTACTTCTCCTCATAATTATTTGGGAAGACCACCCTCTAGTGGTTACTTGAGCTCATTGCTTTAATACATCCCTGTAATGGACCAAATCAGCAACATCCCAGGGGCCGGTGCTGGTTCTCGAACCAGAGGTTGAGAAACAGTTCCAAGTCAACACACTGTACTGTTTTACCACAGTATCGTATCTTCATACACTACCGTTCAAAAGTTTAGGGTCACTTATAAATGTCTTTTTTTTCCGTCTTTTTTTAAAGCAAATATTTATCCATTAAAATAACATCGAATTGATCAGAAATACAGGGTAGACATTGTTAGTTTTAAATGACTATTGTAGCTGGAAACGGCTGATTTTTTATGGAATATCTACAGTCGTGGCCAAAAGATTTGAGAATTACAAGTATTGGTCTCCACAAAGTTTGCTGCCTCAGTGTTGATGATGACAATTTGCATAAACTCCAGAATGTCATGAAGAGTGATCAGATGAATTGCAATTAATTGCAAATTCCCTCTTTGCCATGAAAATGAACTTAATCCCCAAAAAATATTTCCACTGCATTTCAGCCCTGCCACAAAAGGACCAGCTGCCATCATGTCAGTGATGTGTCTCGTTAACACAGGTGAGTGTGTTGACGAGGACAAGGCTGGAGATCACACATGCTGATTGAGTCAGAATAACAGACTGGAAGCTTTAAAAGGAGGGTGGTGCTTGAAATCATTGTTCTTCCTCTGTCAACCATGGTTACCTGCAAGGAAACACGTTCCGTCATCATTGCTTTGCACAAAAAGGGCTTCACAGGCAAGGATATTGCTGCTGGTAAGATTGCACCTAAATCAACCATTTATCGGATCATCAAGAACTTCAAGGAGAGAGGTTCAATTGTTGTGAAGAAGGCGTCAGGGCGCCCAAGAAAGTCCAGCAAGCGCCAGGACCGTCTCCTAAAGCTGATTCAGCTGCGGGATCAGGGCTCCACCAGTGCAGAGCTTGCTCAGGAATGGCAGCAGGCAGGTGTGAGTGCATCTGCACGCACAGTGAGGCGAAGACTTTTAGAGGACTGATATTCTGCAAAAGATACAGGGATTGGACTGCTGAGGACTGGGGTAGAGTCATTTTCTCTGATGAATCCCCTTTCCGATTGTTTGGGCCATCCGGAAAACACCTTGTCCGGAGAAGACAAGGTGAGTGCTACCATCAGTCCTGTGTCATGCCAACAGTAAAGCATCCTGAGACCATTCATATGTGGGGTTGCTTCTCAGCCAAGGGAGTGGGCTCACTCACAATTTTGCCTAAGATCACAGCCATGAATAAAGAATGGTACCAATACATCCTCCGAGAGCAACTTCTCCCAACCATCCAAGAACAGTTTGGTGACGACCAATGCCTTTTCCAGCACGATGGAGCACCTTGCCATAAGGCAAAAGTGATAACTAAGTGGCTCGGGGAACAAAACATCAACATTTTGGGTCCATGGCCAGGAAACTCCCCAGACCTTAATCCCATTGAGAACTTGGTCGATCCTCAAGAGGCGGGTGGACAAACAAAAACCCACAACTTCTGACATACTCCAAGCATTGATTATGCAAGAATGGCCTGCCATCAGTCAGGATGTGGCCCAGAAGTTAATTGACAGCATGCCAGGGCGGATTGCAGAGGTCTTGAAAAAGAAGGGTCAACACTGCAAATATTGACTCTTTGCATAAACTGAATGTCATTGTCAATGAAAGCCTTTGACACTTATGGAATACTTGTAATTATACTTCAGTGTACCATAGTAACTACTGACATAAAGATCTAAGAACACTGAAGCAGCAAACTTTGTGGAGACCAATACTTGTCATTCTCAAAACCTTTGGCCACGACTGTACATAGGTGCAGAGGCCCATTATCAGCAACCATCACTAATGTGTTCCAATGGCACGTTGTGTTAGCTAATCCAAGTTTATAATTTTAAAAGGCCAATTGATCATTAGAAAATCCTTTTGCAATTATGTTAGCACAGCTGAAAACTGTTGTGCTGATTAAAGCAGCAATTAAACTGGCCTTCCTTAGACTAGTTGAGTATATGGAGCATCAGCATTTGTGGGAACTTTCATCTGAAACTCGTCTATTCTTGTTCTGAGAAATGAAGGCTATTCCATGCAAGAAATTGCCAAGAAACGTAAGATCTCTGTGAAGGGAGTAGTACACAGCGTTGTACAAGATCTTCAGTTTCTTGGTAATTTCTCACATGGAATAGCCTTCATTTCTAAGAACAAGAATAGACTGACGAGTTTCAGAAAGTTATTTGTTTATGGCCATTTTGAGCCTGTAATCGAACCCACAAATGCTGATGCTCCAGATACTCAACTAGTCTAAAGAAGGCCAGTTTTATTGCTTCTTTAAATCAGCACAACAGTTTTCAGCTGTGCTAATATAATTGCAAAAGTGTTTTCTAATGCTAAATTGGCCATTTAAAATGATAAATTTGGATTAGCTAACACAACGCGCCATTGGAACACAGGAGTGATGGTTGCTGATAATGGGCCTCTGTACGCCTATGTAGATATTCCATTTTAAAAAATCAGCTGTTTCCAGCTACAATAGTCATTTACAACATTAACAATGTCTACACTGTATTTCTGATCAATTTGATGTTATTTTAATGGACAAAAAGTGCTATTCTTCCGGTGGTGTATATTTGATTATATTAACAGGAGTCTGTTGATTATTGACATTCAAGTTAATGAAGAAGCATTCACATGCATTTGATAAACAAAATGATTTAGCAACCTATGCTATTATATAGATTTCCCACTTCCAACCCCTGATAATGACATGTCAGAATGAAGCAAGCCACTCAGACATGACATATGATTGTCTCAAAAAGATTTATTTTTCGCCTTAAATGTACAAAGGCAAGTTACAGTATTGTATAAAAAAGAACCATGGTGGTAATGCACAACTTTCCATAAACTCCTGAAGCGGAGGATGGAGGAGGAGAGGGAGGGAAGGGGTGAGACCACAGGAGACAGGGTTCAACCATTGAAATGAAAACCGTTGTAAACATCCTTGCAAGTACAAGTGACTGATACTTTGAGGGTTTTGAGTGACACGAGGGGGCCCGTGAGGGAGGTGAGGAGGGAGACAAGACATGCTCTGGTAATTTAAGATGTCCGAAAGAGTGTCTTTGTTCCCAAGGGATAAAGGATGTTTTTATAAGCACCAATTGAGACAACAGAAGCAACTGCCGTTCTGGAGAACAAAAAACAACTCAATCAAAGAGTAGCTAACAAAAAAAGTCCTCCAAAAACAACAAGACAGAATCAAGAGCTTTTTCCTTTAAGTTACTGGATAGCAAATACTTGCTTGTGTGGCTTTATCATACCCGCCAAGGCAATACAATTCTTATTCAACCTACTACCATGTCGAAATCCTCCAGTATAGTGGAAACCCAATCTTACACCATCTGCTAGGGACATGTAGAAATGACACTCCACTGATGTCAGACAACATCACAGGGGACTATGTCTCTACAAGATATTAGCTGTACAGGACATCTCAAACACTGTCACATTCAGATATACAGGTCGGAACACCATTCCATTTAAGAATGCTGACACTTGTGGACAAGAAACTAGCAACACAATGAGACTAATATGCTAACTGTCCCAGTCCTTTAGCAGGGGATACATCACCAAGATTGCAGTTTCAAGTTAGTGAGATAGAGGTTAATATATGTACTTCAATACTGTAAAGAAATTTAAAATAAAGCTACCTGACAATCGTTATAATGTTCTGGCCAGCAGTATGTTGACTTCTGGAACATTCAACTTTGTTTCTTACAGGCCTGACTGTCAACAAACCTCGTTTGTATAGCGCAAGTACCCCTCCCTGAAAATATCAAAAATAAAATATACATCTTTCACTTTTAATGACTGGTTTAGCATCACTCTCAGACTGCAGCTCACGCACCATGTGACGCCTTTTCTATACATTGTATAGTGACTACTTTGTGTGAATAGGAAAGGAGTCTTTTTGCAGCGCCTGCAATAGTGGAGGGGAGGACATTGTGTTGTGTTTTAAGTGCTATACCACACCAGAGGTATAATTTCATGGCTCCTTGCTTAAATGGACACAAAGGTTAAATTAAGCTTCTCAACTCAAGTTCCTCCATGCTTCTATCCAGACAGCATCTCTAGCTCTTCTTCAAAAAGGGTTATTGACAATCTAAGATCACTGATTTGAAACAACTTTTGATGAACACCCCCTCATCTCCAAAACCCCTACTGCCCCACTGGTCTGAGACTACACTCCTCCTTCATGTCCTCCTCTTCCGAACCAAGGAGGACCTTTGAACCCTCCATCCCATCACTTCTATCCCAACATGGTGTCTTGCCATTCATTGACCAACCTAGGTTCAGGCCGAGGCTATAATCCCTGCAGTTTGCCTTGGCTTCCACAGCGAGTCCCCTGGATTCTAATGTCACTTATAGTTTACTGTTTCACAAGTATCTTTGTTTCTCAGAGATCCCAAAGCAGCAGCTCACTAATACCAATCATTATAGTGATAGAATTCAACTTTTGAGAGCCAGCAAGAGAGGGTTGAATAAGGTGAGTGGCAGAGAGGGGGTTGAGTGAAGTGAGTGGCAGAGAGGGGGTTGAGTGAAGTGAGTGGCAGAGAGGGGGTTGAGTGAAGTGAGTGGCAGAGAGGGGGTTGAGTGAAGTGAGTGGCAGAGAGGGGGTTGAGTGAAGTGAGTGGCAGAGAGGGGGTTGAGTGAAGTGAGTGGCAGAGAGGGGGTTGAGTGAAGTGAGTGGCAGAGAGGGGGTTGAGTGAGGTGAGTAGGAGAGAGGGGGTTGAGTGAGGTGAGTGAGAGAGGGGGGGGGTTGAGAGGTGACCCTCCACCGAGGGGAGCCCAGCTGTAATGTGACCATGTAACAGTCTCTGGCAGTTGTCACCTGAGGGGCCACCCAATGATAGGAGTGCCAGACATTGACCAGGCTTGGTTTAATCTACTGGGGCTCCCCAATTGGCTGAGTGCTGCACTACTGTAATACCGGGGAAGGGTTCCTAAGGCAAGGATATATAAGAGTGAAGTGCTGCCCACACAAGTGGTGTTGCTGACGGGATGGGGTCGCTCTGTGAGTTAGCAGCTAGATGTGCGTGGTTGGTTGTGTGTTGTCTAGTCGGGCGCCGCTCCTCCCTGGTTCTGCCTTGACTTTACGTTGTGCATCCTTCCTCATCCTCCTCCTCTGCAATCAGTTGTTTGATACTTCCTCCATGGAAATGGACAGGATAATGAGCTGGTCCATTTGCTGTGCCGTTTGAAGGACCAGTATGAAGGACCAGTACTGTAGGCTGACAGGTGAAAATGGCCAACCTCTTCAGTAGATGATCCCCAGTGTTCTGAGGTGACAAACAGCTCTACACTTCTGAACAGAAACCATGGTTACAACTGTCCATCAGTCAGTGCAATATTGATCAGAGTGAGCCACGGTATTTGTGTGATTTGGTTGACTCAGTGTACGGAAAGGGTGAAGTGAGACTGGCATATCATAAACTCATTAAAGGATGGATTGTGAAGTGTGGAGGAATCAAATTAACTGAAAAAAAGTCACTCATGCCGTGAAACAAACACAAATATTAGGAGAACACAAAACATGAACTGTATTGAGGTGAATGTGTTCCCTTCACACAATAATAATGTCTATCCCTGAAAAGTGAACCAAGAGGTGGTTAGCGAGCAAATGGCTGGTTGAGGGACGAGAAAACAAACCCTTCAACACCTACAGACGTCCGAGGAGGTTGAGCAGCTCCTCTCACCACACACAGTAAACCTACTAATGACAATTGTCAGTATATACTGGCACACTGTGTACAACAGGTCAACGACAGCAAGTTCAAACATTTCAACATGATCCACTTGTTTAGTTTATTTTTGTTTCACCCCTCCCCCATCATCCCCCATCATCCCCCATCATCCCCCATCATCCCCCCGACTCTATTCTCCGCGGGACAAAAAAAAACAAAAAACTATGCAGTCAAAACACCTTTTCAGCTTTTCAGGCAGTCAGTTGGTCTGTTTTTGCATGTGTTCGTTCATCAACAGTGCAAAGACGGCTAGATATCAGTGGTGGTGTGCACGTGGGCAGAGCGTGATGGCTTTGAACCTGGGGTGTGGTCAGTCCTAGTCCACGGTGGGGCGGGAGGGAGACAGATGCTGCTAGGAGAAGGAAAAATATATACCTGCCGGACATTCAGGCAGAGAACCGAAAATATAGAAACACCATTCAACTGATGTCTAAAATGGACTCGGAGCCGAGGGCTTCCTCATGTGAGCCAGTCACAATCTTTGCAGGGTGTTGAGGTGTCGGTCACTTCTCCCTGTGGCAATGACACAAAAGAGACAGAAAATGGTTGGTTTAATTCACGTTCAAAACCATGTTCAAGACCGGTAGATTACTCAATATAATGGCTAGTGTCACTACAATGTTAAATTACCATATAACTTCAAAATGTAAAATCGCTAAACTATTTAAATACACTGTGACGTCTATGTGAGTAACATTTTACACTTGAATACCAAGCTGAGGAACCAAAGCCAACAGAAGACTAGATAAGGTAATCGACGTTGAGAAACAAGGCAGAGATCTGCCACTAGTGGTCAGTACAGCCTGTGATAACACTGGATTCCACCGCCGACACCATGTCTCTACTACCACAGTATCACCACTGTGATTTACTGGGCTCTGCTGATGTCCTACCTGCTTAGAATGAACAACTGAACTGAAGGCATAAGAGCTGTTGCTGCTGTATACTGAGGCTGCTAGCTAGCACAGTAGGACCTTTGTTTAAGTCTTTTCACAGAGAGCTGTGTATCACACTGTTATACAGGACAGTACTACTAAGTCTTTTCCCAGAGAGCTGTGCATCAGACTGTTATACGCCCGTCTGTCTGTCCGTGTGCCCGTCCGTCTGTCTGTCTCTGTGCTCGTCCGTGTGCCCGTCCGTCTGTCTGTCCGTCCGTGTGCCAGTCTGTCTGCCCGTCTGTCCGTCCGTGTGCCAGTCTGTCTGTGTGCCCGTCTGTCTGTCCGTCCGTCCGCCAGCCTGTCTGCTTGTCCGTCTGTCTGTCTGACTGACCAGGGGCCTTACCGTTTTCATCTCCTCGCCGGGGGATAGAGGGAAGGGGCTGCGGCTTGCTGACTGGCAACAATAGCTGATGATGAGAGACCTGTGCGAGGTGGAAAATGTATGTATATCAGTTAGGGTTGGTTATATATTTTATTTAACTAGGCAAGTCAGTTAAGAACAAATTCTTATTTACAATAACAGCCTACCTGTAGGGTCAGCCCCTGGAGCAAATTAGGGTTAAGTGCCTTGCTCAAGGACACGTCGACAGGTTTTTTCACATTGTCGGCTCGAGTATTCAAACCAGTGACCTTTCGATTACTAGCCCAACGCTCTAACCTCTAGGCTACCTGCCGCCCAGTTGGGGTTGGTATATCAGTTGTGTATCAGTCAGAGTTTGAGTCATAACAGTGAAAGTGGTGATTGGCTGAGACTGACCTGTAGTGTAGGACAGATCATACTGTCCCGAGAGCAGCGGGTAGCCAAGGTGGTGATGGGAGGGCATGATGCGTTGGGAGGGTGAGGAGCGTGGCCTCTCCATGTCCCTCTCTCGTTCCCGCTCCCTCTCACCGCCGCTCCTCTCTCCCCTGTCCCTCTCATGGGATGGCTTGTCACCAACTGTGGGGGACTTGCTCTTGTACTGGCTGGCGTGCTGCTGCAGGATGTCCAGGGCCTTGGAGTCCACCAAAGCCGCCTTGCCGCTCACCGTGGGGCTGGCGCGCGACTTGTCACCTCCCCTCGCCTCCTCCTCACCTCCGGCCATCTTGCCGCCGTAAGGGGAGAATGGGTAGCCCGCGGGCAGGTAGGGGGAACCTAACAGGGGGGACAGGTAACTGTATTAATTCCATTTATGGTTTAATATATATTTTTAAATTGTATAGTGTATAGATATTTTTTGGGGCAAATGCGCTTTCCCCCAAGTGGTTCCTTTCTATACCAATAGTTGATCTGGTCTGGTTACCTGGGTAGTTCTGCATCATGACCGTGGGCATGCCTCTGTAGCCGGGGTGGCTGGGGTCATAGCCCTGCCCATAAGGGTAACCATGCATGTAGGGCATGTAGCCCTGATGCTGCGCCAGGGCAGAGGAGAACTGCATGTGGGCATTGGCGCGAGGGTCTTTGCCCATGGCCCGGTGTTCCTCAGCGGAAGACGTTCGGGGGTCTGTGCCCTCTTTCGGACCAGCACCATCCTCCTCTTTCGGACCACCACTCTCCTTGGGCCTGCTGGGCCTGTCGTCCTTTCCTTTGCGGTCCCGCTCTCGCTCTCTGTCTCTCTCGTCTTTCCATCGCAGTGGTTGTTGTTGCTGCTCATCCTCCATCTGGGTCTGCTTGGGGTAGACAGAAGATGTGAAGGGCTACAAGTGATCTATACATGATCTAAAATGAGCGTCAATCACCACATTAATTAACAAAATAAAATGTGTACAAATAATATAAGAACACACAGTATGAAACATAATATGATGAGTTTTGAATTTTTACCTGTCTGTACCATATGGCTTGCTCTATCCCCGCTCTGGAGTCCAGGCCTGGCTTGGAGTCCTCCTTCCCATGGTGCCCTCCTTCACTCAGCTTCATCTTCAGCCCTTCGGCCTGCTGGGACTTGGATACCTCTCCTTTCAGGCCTGTGGTGGAGGCCTTGGAGGGCTCTGAGGGAGAGTCTCTGGTCTTACCCTGGTTTTGTTGGGTCTTGCTGGCCAGGCCGTCTGTCTTGCCGGGCGCCTTGGAGAGAGTGGGCGGCCCTGAGGCTTTCTGCTTCCACTCCTCCTTCATGGAGGCCTCACGTTCCTTCATGGAGGCCTCGCGTTCCTTCATGGCCGCAGCGTCAGAACTCTTCTTCTCCGCCATTGCAGCCCGGTGCTGCTCGGAGATCACCTGACGCTGGCGCTCCTCGTACTGCTGCCGGTAGGCCGGGTTGGTGTTGAGCAGGTGGTTGTGGTAGGCCTGGTCCGGGTGGTAGGCGTACTGGGGAACGTAGGAGTACTGGTTGTAATAGAGAGGCTGCATGTACATGTTGGAGCGCTGCTGGATGACTGACTGCTGCTGCTGCTGCTGCTGCTGCTGTTGTTGTTGTTGTTGTTGTTGCTGCTGTTGTTGACTGGAGGCGTTCATCTCAGGTTTGCGCTCTTCGTGAGGCTCCACTTTGACCTTGTCCTCCACATGCTCCTGGTCGTCCTCACGCTTCACTTTCACAGCCGGACCTTCGGTGTGCGGCATGCCCGGATTGGTGGCACCAGGGCTGGGGCTGGTGTAGTTGGGCGAGTAGTAGGTCTCGTAGCCGGCGTAGTACGGAGACTCCTTGTTGGTTGTCTGGTTGGGAAACAGGGCTTTCTTGGCTCCTTCTCTGATGCCTTGGTCCTCCACCTTGACCTTCACCCCTTCCACTAGTCTGCCCTCACCGTCCTCCCCTGCGTCCGAGATGTCAGAGTACGCTGGGCTGTTGGTCTTGACTGAGGAGTTGTCGGCGCCACCACCATTCTGGTTGATCACGTGGAGGGGCGTGAGGGGCTGAGGCATCCCTGTGCCGTCTACACGGCTGGCCACACCTATGGACAGACTGGGGGCGTTGTCTGTGAAGCTGTAGATTTTATCCGCTTCAGCCTTGATGCTGGCAAGACGGCTCTGGTAGGGGTCCGAGGAGCCGTTAAGGAGCCCGTCTCCTTTGCCCGGCTCCGAGGACTCAGAGTAGGGGCTCTTGCCCTCCTCTGGTTTCCCCCCTTTCCCCGGAGGCTTGGGACTGTCTGCCTCCTTCCCGCCATCTTTCTTCTTTTCCTTCTTCTTCTTCTTCTCTTTTGAGGTACCAGAAGCAGGGTTCAGAGTGGCAGGGTCTCCCATCGCAGCGGGGGGTTTGGGGAGCTGGGCGCCCTTCATCTGGGGGCTTTTGGGGATACCCTGCATCATTGGGGGCATCCCTAGGGAAGCATTGGGGTTCCCCCCTGCAGGGAAAGACGAGGCCTGCAGGGAGTAGAGCTGCTGGGAGGCTACGCTCCCTGGGGGTACGGGCCGGGACGATGACTTCATGTTCTTCTGAGAAAGTTTGTCAGTCTTGGACTTTTTGAGGGACTTGGACTTTTCCATTCCGTCATTGCTGGCCTCGTCGGTGAGACAGGGCCCGTCGTCGCAGCCTTCCATCGGTGTGCCGCCTGCTTCTGGGTCAGCGTCACCACCCTTCTTTTTACTCTGTTTGGAACCGAACTTGCCTGGGGAAGGGGACGGACTCTGACAGTCGAAGCCCCTGCCTTTGGGGGTGACGGACCGTGCGGGAGACAGGCAGCCCTTGTGAGAGCTGGATGCCCCGTTGCAATTCCCCGGCTCAGGGTGAAGCGTGGAGTCCTCTCCGTACTCACTGTCCCCATCCAGATCCAGCTTTATGTCGTCGTCATCGTTGTGGGCGCGTGCCTGGTGGTACTTGAGACCGTTGATGTGCTTGTACTTCTTGTTGCAGCCGGGGTGCGGGCAGTCGATGAGGACAGGCGAGGGGCAGTTGTGGTCGAGCGTCGGGGGCTGGGGTTCAGTTTTAACAGAGGGGACGGGGGGAAGGACGGGAGGAGGCACCCCTCCTCCTCCGCTGTTGGAGTTGGTGCGCATGCGCTTGTTGCCTTTGGTGTCCTCAGAGCTGGAGTTGGGCTCCATGTCGGAGGCGGGTTTGGACTTGCGCTTGCTGGCTGACGAGGGGCTGGCCTTGACGTCCTCCGTGTTGCTGTTGGGCGGCGTGCGACGCTCCGACGACGTCTGGCTGCCCCGCCGGCCCTTGCTGTTGTTGTTGGCGGCACGCGTCTTGCTGGTGCCGCTGCCCTTGTTGTCCGAGGAGTTGCTGTTCTCGTTGACGGGTGTGTTGCTGTTGGGCCTCATCCTCTTGCCCCGGCCACGGCCGTTCCTCATCTCCAAGTCACTGGTGGGGGACTCACAGAACCTGAGGAGACAAGAGGACGTTAGTCATTTCTGTCCTTTAAAATGACAGAAATGTAGGCAGAATACAAATTACACTAAATAGCTAGGTTTCCATCCAATTTGCGACAGAGTTTGTGCGAGCTGTTTGATTAGAATATTGTCATGTCATCAGAATAAGACCCTTGATATTTATTAAAAGGAGCATCAAGCTCATCACCCTGCACTTTCACCACCCAGTGAAGTTCATTATAAACGCATTTCATCTGTAGCCTAATAAACTGTATCCTTTCGAGTCGTAGTTGGAGGACCACACAACATACCAAGTTAACTTCAATATGATGGTTACTACATCAATACTAAAGTATGTGGACACCCCTTCAAATTAGTCGATTCGGCTATTTCAGCCACACCCGTTGCTGACAGGTGTATAAAATCGAGCACACAGCCATTTAATCTCCAAAAACAAACATTGGTAGTAGAATGGCCTTACTGAAAAGCTGTGACTTTCAATGTGGCACCGTCATACGATGCCACCTTTCCAGCAAGTCAGTCAAATTTCTGCCCTGCTAGAGCTGCCCAGGTCAACTGTAAGTGCTGTTATTGTAAACGCCTAGGAGCAACAACGGCTTAGCCGCGAAGTGGTAGGTCACAAAAACTCACAGAACAGGACCGCCGAGTGCTGAAACATGTCCCGTGTACAAATCATTTGTCCTCAGCTGCAACACTCACTACAGAGTTCCAAACTGCCTCTGAAAGCAACATCAGCACAAGAACTGTCGGGAGCTTCATGAAATGGGTTTCCATGGCAGAGCAGTCGCACACAAGCCTAAGATAACCATGCACAATGGAAAGCGTTGACTGGAGTGGTGTAAAGCTTGCCACCATTGGACTTTGGAGCAGTGGAAAACGGTTCTCTGGAGTGATGAATCACTGTTCACCATCTGGCAGTCCGACGGGCTAATCTGAGTTTGGCAGATGCCAGGAGAATGCTACCTGCCCGAATGCATAGTGCCAACTGTAAAGTTTGGTGGAGGAGTAATAATGGTCTGGGGCTGTTTTTCAAGGTTCAGGCTAGGCCACTTAGTTCCAGCATGCAATGTCATTCTAGACTATTCTGTGCTTCCAATTTTGCGGCAACAGTTTGAGGAAGGCCCTTTCCTGTTTCAGCATGACAATGCCCCGAGAAAGGTCCATACAGAAATGGTTTGTCGAGATCGGGACCTTGACTGGCCTGCACAGAGCTCTGACCTCAACCCCATCAAACACCTTTGGGCTGAGCAAGCCAGGCCTAATTGCCCAACATCATTGCCCGACCTCACTAATGCTTGAGGCTGAATGGAAGCATGTCCCTGTAGCAATGTACCAACATCTAGTGGAAATAGCAGCAAAGGGGGGACCAACTCCATATTAATGCCCATGATTTTGGCATGAGATGCGTAAGTAAGTAGCATAGCCCTAAAATAGAGTTGGGCCCCATGTCTCTATGATAATGATGCAATTATCCCAGGAGTGGAGGTTAACAGTCTGACAAAGACACCAGGGCCCAGGATAACTCATAACTTCCCCCTCCAATCCCTCCAAACTATTTCACCAGCAGCAGGGGATGAGAGTAAATCTGTAGGCCCACAGAGGTGGAGGAATCCAGACTCATTAGTCATTACTCATCGTGGAACTGGAGAGCCTGCAGATTTGGTTTCCTGAAATTTGTTGAGCTGCTACTTCAATCAAACTATATCACAGTAAGCCCAGCTACAATGCCAATCTGAAAGCCAGTCTGTCCAGGAAAAACGTGATAGAACACACTGTCATTCTCCCACGTCTCCTAGTACACAGTGAGCCTTTTTGACTAAAGTTGGCCGTGGCTGTGCAGAGCTTGAATGGTATTGTCTATCAAAGAATGTAAGCTAAACTCTCTGCTGTAGTTAAATTAGATGGGGACTCCGGGAATTTTTTAAAAGATATAAAAAATAAAAACATGAGAAAATGAGCCGCTGCTGAGACAACGCTGCTGATAGGCGGCCTGGTCCCTCCATGGCAGTGGAACATGATACACTGTTGGGAAAAGCTATTAGCGCAATAATTGGATCCGGCAATCTGGCTTGGATTCTATTTCTATCCCTTCCTATGGGGACGTCAGCAGTTTGCAGAATGTATCTCCGAGCCCAAGATAAAGACTACAGTGGATAGGCAAGCACTGCTGGCCCCCTAGAGACAGGAGGTGAGGACTCATTTCCAACAGCTAGCGTGATATAGATGGCAGATTCATATAGGAGCGCCAGCTTTATACAAGGAAAGGTGAGTGACCAAGTCCTGGAAATAGGGATGCACCGATCGATCGGCAAGAGATCGGAATCGACCGATTTCCACTCAAAATAAGAGATCGGTGGTAGTCCGATTTTCCTTTCTAATGGCCGATACAGAAAACCGATCTTTGACGTAAAATACGTGAGCCAAGAGTTGATTTGCGCCAGTAAACCTCTCAACATGTCGGCCGTGTGGCAATTTTACAACGTGTCGGAGACAGATGTAACTAATGCAATTTGCAATATTTGTAAATCCAGTGTATCTTGAGGTGGAAGCAAGTCAAAAAATTTTAATACAACAAACTTAATAAGGCACATCACCTCGAGGAGCATAAGGAGTATGCGAAGCTAGCTCAAGTCCGGAAAGCCAAGACAACAGGCCCAACAGATGCCACCGTGGCTCAGCCAACAATACAGGCAACTATACAGAAAACCCAAATGTACAGCCGCGACAGTCAAAAAGCCAAAGCGATCACAACAAAAATAATTGAGTTTATTGGACTTGACGACCAGCCCTTTAGTTTGGTCGAGGACCTGGGATTCCGCCGGCTAATGTCGCATATGGAGCCACGCTATAATCTTCAGAGTCGTTGAAATTTTGCTGATGTTGCACTGCCGGAGCTATATCAAACTGTGTGTTCACACATTGACAGCCTACTGAAAGACAATGTTACGTCGATCAGTTTTACAAGTGATATTTGGTGCTCCGACATATGCACAATGTCAATGCTAAGTTTGACAGCTCAGTTTATTGATGCTGACTTCAATCTTCATCAAGTGATTCTACATTGGCAAGAATTCCCAGGCTGTCATTCTGCGGTAAACGAGAACATGTTCCAAAAGTGGAATATTCCGAAAGAAAAGGTACAGGTCATACTACGAGACAATGCCCGGAACATGGCTAAATGCATGCAAGACGCTTCATTGCCAAGCTTACCATGCTTAGCCCACACGCTCCAGCTTGTTGTACAGGATGGGGTGCTGTCTAAGCACAGCATTAGTGATGTAGTAGCTACCGGGAGACGAATCGTTGGCCACTTTAAACATTCGCATCTCGCCTACTCCAGATTGCAAACTGTGCAGACACAGCTAAACCAGCCGATCAAAAGGCTGCAACAGGATGTACCCACCAGGTGGAATAGCACCTTTTATATGCTGCAAAGTCTATTGGAACAGAAGCATGCATTGGGTGCATATTGAGCTGATTACGATTTACCCGCGAACTTCAGTGGGGACTGATTGAAAATATGATATCCCTTCTGGCACCTTTTGAGGAGCTCACCAGAGAAAGCTGCTCATCATCTGCATCTGCCGCGGATGTTATTCCATCCATAATTGCTCTGAAACGTCTCCTTGGCAAAAGGGTTGAAACAGATCGTGGGGTGCAAACTTAAAAAAACACACTACTGGAAGCTGTGAATCAAAGATCCGCCAACATTGAAACAGAACCTCTTTATTGTGTGGCTACAATCATCGACACAAGGTGAGAGAAAGCCTTAAACCAGAAAAAATATTATTAAAATAAAAACGTATAAGGCCTATATGAAATCAAAAAGTGAAAGAGTAAACATTCCCTATTTAGGCTAAATTGAAAATGTATAATTCTGGCCAACTTATTATTTTAAAAGAAATGGTAGGACCAATATATTTTGAAATTTAGCTTAGGATATTACGTTGCAAATAGAATAAATCTTGATTAACTAATGTTTTGTTCTAGGTACAAGGACAGATATTTCCCAGACGCAGTTAAGGTTCAAGTCAAGAAAAAGCTTTCAAGTGTGTTGGCAGCGATTGACCTTAGCCATCCGGATGAACAGTGGCTGTGTCACCGAGCAACGAACCAAAAGACCAGCCTTCCAAAAAAGTTCCACGATATGGTTCCTTATTGGCAATGTACAACGAAATATTGAGTGAAACTCCAGAGGCACGGGAAAGCAGCAGCGGAGCTGTATCGCAGATGCAGCTTTACCTCTCAGAGGCACCCATTCCACGGAGCGCACAACCTCTGGCTTACTGGCAGAACAACAAGGGCCGTTTTCCTGCTCTCGCAACCGTGGCACGAGCTTACTTCTCTGCGCCCTCCACAAGTGTGGACAGCGAACGCTTGTTTAGCTCTGTTTCACATATCGTGGATGAAAAGAGGAATAGACTGTCTTCTGAAAAAGTGGAGATGCTCGTCTTTGTTAAAATAAATCTACCATTGATGCTTAAAAGTGAGATATAGGAGATGTAGCCATATGGCATTGACAAATTAACCTATTTTAACTTTATCTCACTGCCTCACTTTATTCCATGTTCATTGGCTAATTCATTTGTTTCGTAGTTTCTTTTTTACAAAACCCCTACTAATTTAGTTTAGTTATCTATTTACATAGGTTAGTTTAGTTATCTATTTACATAGGTTAGTTTATTATCTATTTACATAGGTTAGTTTATTATCTATTTACATAGGTTAGTTTATTATCTATTTACATAGGTTAGTTTATTATCTATTTACATAGGTTAGTTTATTATCTATTTACATAGGTTAGTTTATTATCTATTTACATAGGTTAGTTTAGTATCTATTTACATAGGTTAGTTTAGTATCTATTTACATAGGTTAGTTTAGTATCTATTTACATAGGTTAGTTTAGTATCTATTTACATAGGTTAGTTTAGTATCTATTTACATAGGTTAGTTTAGTATCTATTTACATAGGTTAGTTTATTATCCATTTACATAGGTTAGTTTATTATCCATTTACATAGGTTAGTTTATTATCTATTTACATAGGTTAGTTTATTATCCATTTACATAGGTTAGTTTATTATCCATTTACATAGGTTAGTTTATTATCCATTTACATAGGTTAGTTTATTATCCATTTACATAGGTTAGTTTATTATCCATTTACATAGGTTAGTTTATTATCTATTTACATAGGTTAGTTTATTATCTATTTACATAGGTTAGTTTATTATCTATTTACATAGGTTAGTTTAGTATCCATTTACATAGGTTAGTTTATTATCCATTTACATAGGTTAGTTTATTATCTATTTACATAGGTTAGTTTATTATCCATTTACATAGGTTAGTTTATTATCAATTTACATAGGTTAGTTTATTATCCATTTACATAGGTTAGTTTATTATCTATTTACATAGGTTAGTTTAGTATCTATTTACATAGGTTAGTTTAGTATCTATTTACATAGGTTAGTTTATTATCTATTTACATAGGTTAGTTTATTATCTATTTACATAGGTTAGTTTATTATCTATTTACATAGGTTAGTTTAGTATCTATTTACATAGGTTAGTTTATTATCTATTTACATAGGTTAGTTTAGTATCTATTTACATAGGTTAGTTTATTTACTATTTACATAGGTTAGTTTAGTATCTATTTACATAGGTTAGTTTATTATCTATTTACATAGGTTAGTTTAGTTACTATTTACATAGGTTAGTTTATTATCTATTTACATAGGTTAGTTTATTATCTATTTACATAGGTTAGTTTATTATCTATTTACATAGGTTAGTTTAGTATCAATATACATAGGTTAGTTTATTATCCATTTACATAGGTTAGTTTATTATCTATTTGCATAGGTTAGTTTAGTATCTATTTACATAGGTTAGTTTAGTATCTATTTACATAGGTTAGTTTATTATCTATTTACATAGGTTAGTTTATTATCTATTTACATAGGTTAGTTTAGTATCTATTTACATAGGTTAGTTTATTATCCATTTACATAGGTTAGTTTATTATCCATTTACATAGGTTAGTTTATTATCTATTTACATAGGTTAGTTTAGTATCTATTTACATAGGTTAGTTTAGTATCTATTTACATAGGTTAGTTTATTATCCATTTACATAGGTTAGTTTATTATCTATTTACATAGGTTAGTTTAGTATCTATTTACATAGGTTAGTTTAGTATCTATTTACATAGGTTAGTTTATTATCCATTTACATAGGTTAGTTTATTATCTATTTACATAGGTTAGTTTATTATCTATTTACATAGGTTAGTTTAGTATCTATTTACATAGGTTAGTTTATTATCTATTTACATAGGTTAGTTTATTATCCATTTACATAGGTTAGTTTATTATCCATTTACATAGGTTAGTTTATTATCTATTTACATAGGTTAGTTTAGTATCTATTTACATAGGTTAGTTTAGTATCTATTTACATAGGTTAGTTTATTATCTATTTACATAGGTTAGTTTATTATCTATTTACATAGGTTAGTTTATTATCCATTTACATAGGTTAGTTTAGTATCTATTTACATAGGTTAGTTTATTATCTATTTACATAGGTTAGTTTATTATCCATTTACATAGGTTAGTTTAGTATCTATTTACATGGTTTTTGGCATCATTTAAGTATTGTAAATATTCAGATGTGGAAACAGGCCGTAGGCAGGTGACTGTTATGCTGAAACATATTTTGATTAGCCTATTATATAAACTCACTTTTGTTGCTAAAATAATACATTTAGTGTCACTTTTTGTCAGGTTATTCTGTTTTGTTCCTAACTAATACAGTTAGTGTCAACTTTTGTCAGGTTATAGCCTGCATTACTGCATTTGCTAGTTGTCAATAAAATGGCTTTCAATTCACCACTAATTTTGAGTTTATCTGGAATAAAAATGTCTTTAATTAATAATATACATATAATAAGTATAAAATCGGTATCGGCCGATTTTGAAGAGTGATCATTGCATCCCTATCTGGAAAGGTCAATTATTATTTTTTTAAATGGAGTATCTGATGTTTGATGGCCCTTGGTAATGCTCTGATTTTACATCAAACACTACTAACTACCTGATACTGTGTAAAGATCATGGCCAGCGACCATTTTTCAAATACAATTCAGGATATGGAAGCCATATGACAAATGCCGATAACTGATTTCAAAATGTTTGGGTGAATCCAATGAATGTTTAAGAAACAAAGTAGTAAAATGCGAACAGTCTAGAATGAAAGTGGAGAGAATGGATCATGTATGGAGATGTGCTTACCTGGGAGGCGCCCAATCGTGTCGAGTACAGTCCAACAGGGTGCCCACGTAGCTCTTGTTTCTCCAGGTCACATTCACCACCAGCATGCCTGTGAGAAAAGAATATATAAAGTCTTCCTGTTTCATTCACAAGAGTCACAAGACTACTATACATCATCTGGACAAATGCTCTCACATTCTCACCAGTGCCAAGGCAGAATCTAACGGTTGATACATCATTAAGAATGACCTCACGTTGTATTCTGCAACTAACCGGGGCCACTGCAACTAACCGGGGCCACTGCAACCAACCGGGGCCACTGCAACCAACCGGGGCCACTGCAACTAACCGGGGCCACTGCAACTAACCGGGGCCACTGCAACTAACCGGGGCCACTGCAACTAACCGGGGCCACTGCAACTAACCGGGGCCACTGCAACCAACCGGGGCTACTGCAACTAACCAGGGCCACTGCAACTAACCAGGGCCACTGCAACTAACCAGGGCCACTGCAACTAACCAGGGCCACTGCAACTAACCAGGGCCACTGCAACTAACCAGGGCTACTGCAACTAACCAGGTCAGTTCTCCAGTACTAATAATGTCAGTTCTCCAGTACTGCTGTCTACCATAATGTCAGTTCTCCAGTACTGCTGTCTACCATAATGTCAGTTCTCCAGTACTGCTGTCTACTATAATGTCAGTTCTCCAGTACTGCTGTCTACCATAATGTCAGTTCTCCAGTACTGCTGTCTACCATAATGTCAGTTCTCCAGTACTGCTGTCTACCATAATGTCAGTTCTCCAGTACTGCTGTCTACCATAATGTCAGTTCTCCAGTACTGCTGTCTACCATAATGTCAGTTCTCCAGTACTGCTGTCTACCATAATGTCAGTTCTCCATTACCGCTGCAAGAGGCTTCAGTTGCACAGATTCTATTATTTGTATGTAAAATGATTCGCTGTCCTCGGTCTTGACTTTGCTACCAAGCAACATGAGAAAAAGATGGCACTATTTCAGGGAAAAACATACGAGGCCTTTGCTTTAGTGATGGCTCTATAGTTCATTTTCAGCCTGGGGGTTTAACGACCCAGCCGAGCTTAATGATTCTGCTAGGAGTCTTTAGCGGAATGCCAGAGCAAAGATATTGTTAAATTAATGTCTGATGTTTTGGGCATCAGCAGCCAGCACCCCAAGAGAGAAGCAAGAACCCGGTTCAGGAACATCCTCCACTTTGTTGGTATGGGGCTGACTAGGGGGCTACTGTGTTGTCATTTCGCTGGCAGCACTCAGAACCACTAGTTATTCTATGCATGTATGGCCAGGCACGGATATATATGACCTGGCATGTTAAATCCAAGTTTAGCTTGAGGTGAGATCATCCAAAACAGATGGCTTGAGGTGAGATCATCCAAAACAGATGGCTTGAGGTGAGATCATCCAAAACAGATGGCTTGAGGTGAGATCATCCAAACGGATGACTTGAGGTGAGATCATCCAATGGGATGACTGACCTAGATCAGACACAGTAGTGGAAATCACAGATCCTCACAGACCAGTTTGGAGAACACAAGATACACCAACACTGACAGGTTAGGAAGTCTGCCTTACAGGGATAGGCTACACTTCTCACCCTAACTGTGTTACTCTTCTGCAATGACCACACATAAAATAACAACATGCACTAACTGTTTAACGCTGATCAAAATATATGACAAACTGATCTAAAGCTGATTAGAATTTATGACAGGTGATAATTTGCCAGGTAAGTCAAAATTTTTCGCTGACAAATTCAATAATAAAAACACCTACAAAAAATCACAGGGCTGCAGACAAGAGCAAGTAGTCTCCCGGTTTAAACAGATTTATTACCCCCCCGCCCCCATGCCCGGTTGACCTCAACGTGCCATCTCAGCACTGCAGTACAAACTGGAGTCTGCAGTGAAGTAACTTGTCTAATAGCAAAAGAATGCTGGCTGGCAGCTTCCATTCCAGCCCATTTTTATTAGCTCAGGAAACCTCTCTCCTCTCTCTCTGTCCCACTCTCTCTCTCTGTCCCCCTCTCTCTACCCCAGTTCTGGTCTCCTTTGTCTTTCTACTACAGGACTGATCTGGCACTGAAAGTGGTTGCCAGGCATTTATATAGAAGTTTACAGGAATCTGGTGACAATTGGTCACTGGCCCCTTCCTACTCCAGTCCAGATGGTAAACACCAGTGCTCACCCCCAGCCCTTGCTCTTTCAACTGGCACCAACTGGAAAACATTGTGATGGGGCAGTCAGGTCGCTGAGTTCGGCCTTGCGTGACGTTAAAGCGGGCTTATCCAGCACCTTTAACACCCTGCATCCCCCCACCTTGTCAGCTCGGGGATTTTATCCAGCACCTTTAACACCCTGCATCCCCCCACCTTGTCAGCTCGGGGATTTTATCCAGCACCTTTAACACCCTGCATCCCCCCACCTTGTCAGCTCGGGGATTTTATCCAGCACCTTTAACACCCTGCATCCCCCCACCTTGTCAGCTCGGGGATTTTATCCAGCACCTTTAACACCCTGCATCCCCCCACCTTGTCAGCTCGGGGATTTTATCCAGCACCTTTAACACCCTGCATCCCCCCACCTTGTCAGCTCGGGGATTTTATCCAGCACCTTTAACACCCTGCATCCCCCCACCTTGTCAGCTCGGGGATTTTATCCAGCACCTTTAACACCCTGCATCCCCCCACCTTGTCAGCTCGGGGATTTTATCCAGCAACCTTTCGGTTACAGGCCCAACGCTCTAACCACTTGGCTACCTGCTGTGCTCCAATATTGGCAGAATTTGTATGCGCGTGTTAATATGCATTAAAATAAAAACATTGTGATGGAAATAATGAAATACAATCTGGTGAGCTGTGCAGTTAATCAGGTTAGGAGAATGGTTTATTGTAGCCATGTCGGCGTACATATGTCAACATAACTTAAATCACCAATGCACTCATTGCCAAAATCGCAATGCCAATATCAGCAAACAAAGACATCCTACGACAAACAAATTAAGCAGATTACTTCAACAGTTAAGAATGCAGTTACAAACTGACAAAAGCTGAAATCCAGAATGTGTTTGTAGCTTGATTATTTGTTTACTCACAGGGGAAGATGCGTGTTTGTGCGCGTCATCTCTCTGTGTAGTCTCTGGACTTGTTCGCGATAAAGGGACCAGACAGGGTCAGTAAAAACAAACAAACAAGGCAAACCCTTTGAAATGAGAGTTCAGGAAGCAGGTAGAGACATCAGCAGGCAGAGACATCAGCGGCCGCCCTACCCTCTTTCCCTCTCGCCCCTGATCCCACCCTCCCCACCCTCTCTCCCCCCTCTCACTCCTCCCCCCACCACCCTTTCTCCCCCCTCTCACTCCTCCCCCCACCACCCTCTCTCCCCCCTCTCACTCCTCCCCCCACCACCCTCTCTCCCCCCTCTCACTCCTCCCCCACCCTCCCTCCCTCTCCCCCCCCTTTCCATTAACCTTATTAGGGTCGCCTGAGCCAAGTGACTAAAACCAACATGAATGAGAATGATTGGCCTGTAATTTCACCTCTCATTTACTCTCAGTTCCACTGAGCAACAAATGGCGCCCCTGTCCCTAAACCCTCCATCACTGGACTCTTTGGTCCTTGAATAGTATTATTGAATAAGACCCTAATGGCAGAGAATATCAGTCAGGGGGTTGCTCCTGGCTGTATGGGTCAGCGGCTCCCCAGGTCCCCACTGACGTGTTTCATTAGGTTACTGGGAGCTTCATAATCAGCTCCCCTGCAGCTGGTCAAGTCTGCAGGCCACAGGGCCACAGCTGACCCCTGACCTCTCCTACTCAACACACCTCTAACCGCAGCTCAGCATTCTCCGACTCCGACCGCAGTTGAAACAACAAAGTGCGCACCCCGCCACTTGTTTTGCCTCTTTCAAGGTTCAGCGCTAATATGAGTTTGTTACAATCTCTTCAACTGCTACAAATGTAGCTAAGCCAAATGATAGTTCATGAAATACTGAAATAAGACAAGGTTGAAGACATTTGTCAATGTACATCATTCGCCAAAAGTTTTACATCCGTTTCTATTGGGCGTTGTGTGTGTAACACCACCACAAACTACGACCTCAGTGTGCCAAAGGAACATTAGTCAAATGGTAGTTGTAGGTGTGTAACATGGTATCTCTTAATGACTTCAGTGGTCGGTCAGGGGCCATTGGAGATCCCTCTGGGCCCGTTATTGCTTTTACATCAAGACTATTGGAGTGGATTATGGTCTATTGGAGTGGGTTATGGTTAGGTTCTATTGGAGCGGGCTGGGGTCTACTGGAGCGGGCTAGGGCCTACTGGTGCGGGCTAAGGCCTACTGGTGCGGGGGCTAGGGCCTACTGGTGCGGGGGCTAGGGTCTACTGGAGCGGGCTAGGGTCTACTGGAGCGGGCTAGGGTCTACTGGAGCGGGCTAGGGTCTACTGGAGCGGGCTAGGGTCTACTGGAGTTTATGGAAGAAAGCAGTTGTCAGCAGAAAGAACGGACGTGTCCTTGGGAAATTGGCCACTTTGACTATTGGCTAAAGCCCATTGATATGAAGGGAAGACTTTAGAAGGGGGGAGGGAGGGAGGTGGAGGGAGAAAGCGAAGGCTGAATTGAACATCCATTTAATGTTTCCTTTCTTCCTGACATGTCCTCCTCTACTGTTAGAACAACAGCTCTTTTGTGTTTTAGTTTTTTTTAGACCCTGCTTTTTACTCTCTGGCCAGTGTAGACTTCTACGGGCCTCTTGTCAATGTTCGCTCCGGTACTCCAAGGTCATAGCTCGGAGCAAGCTTAAGGAGAGCAAACCTACTTTGTAAAAACATTTCAATGAAGCCTTTGACAGGTGGCAGTGTTGAAAAGCGCAAAAGAGCGTGGCCAGCAGTGAGCTACAGAACCCAGTGCTCCTTTCATACAACATGTTTCCTTCCCTGACAGGGCTCCAGAAAATAAATCAGTGCTACTTAAAAAGACTTCTCCAAATGTTTATACAGTAATATCCGTTTCGTAGCGACCTTTCTGCTCTCACGCCAAATAACTAACAGTTTTAATCCTCCAATTATGTAAATGTATAAGAAAAAATCCATAAAACAACATTTTTCACAAACAGCCTGTGTTATTGATCTATTAAGGCAGAGTGCCCGTGGCACCGCTAGGGGGATAGCCTGCTGTGTGTGGAGAGCAAAAGAGAGAGGTTGACAGGGGGAACACAGCTTTGGCGTGGGCTGCAGCGTTGGCTGGGAATCCGCTGTGTTCCCTGGCCCTCGGAGCGAGAGGCTTTCTGGGCAGCGCTTCAAGAGCAATAAACTTTCCTATGATTTTCAGAGCTGACATTTTGGAGGTATCAGCGGCGTGCGAGGCCTGGGAGGGTTGGCTCTCTGCACTGCCACGGAGACCCAAGCCTGTCACCATATCCACGCTGAGGGATTATATCAGATCTCCGCCTTAATATACCATTCCTGCTCCTCCCCTGGTCTTCATTTCCCACACTGCAAGCCATCTGACTCAAAACACAGCCATGACAGACTCTCCCTCTCTCTTTTCACCTCTCTAATGTAAAGGGTTGAATGTGTCAGAGGGTGGAGACTGCTCCTTGACAAGGGTGAACAGCTCATT